>OU015468.1:13053343-13490843 GCA_907164805.1 Brachyptera putata | reverse complement strand
AGAAGCACTGGATTGTAAAGTGTTTATAAACATTACAATGTCTCCATAGAACAGGGTTGTCCAAGTGACGAATGGCATTTATAGTTGTAATATTGTTAGGTTGTTCGAGTGTACAAATTGAAAAATATATACTTTCGGATTCTTTATTGATTGGAAAGTTTCCAAAGTGTAGTAAAAGTATTGAGGCAAATTAAATATTCAGAACAACAGGATTGTAGTTAATATTTTGATCAATTTAAATCATAAATATTTATAAATTCAAAGCTATAAAAAACGTTAATGACCGTCTTATTATAGGTGTTGGTATTTTCACGGTAAGGAATGAATTCTCAGGACAAGGTTTATATAGGCAAAGAAACGACCCGTCTTCATCTTTTGAAAACATCCTTGGAGTATATTCAACTATAAATCTATGATCATATATATATATATATATATATATATATATATATATATATATATATATATATATATATATATATATATATATATATATATATATATATATTAAATTGTTGTTTGTATTGTTGTAGTCGTTATATAATTATGTAGGTGTACATGTTGCATGTACTGGTCATTTTTAGACCTGTTCCAATTCCCAACTACGTTATTCTAAGTATAATTTGACATTTTATTTGTGTTCACGATTGTTTACTCACTGTTATGCTTATTGCACAGTCAAGCCCAAATAGGCTTTGTGGGCTCTAGTGTGGAATGTATGTATCTTCTCCTTGAAAATGTCAATTGAAAAAAAAAAGTTCTTACATTTTTTTTAAAATTATTTATTAATCATACATTTGGTATGCAAAATTCATCTTTCGTGGAAACAAGTATAACTTCCTTTCGTGCTCATAGAACAAACGCACGCATATATAGTGTTTTCCTCTTATTGTACAGCCCTAACACGTGACATGATATAATAGGCGTAAACACTGAGTAACAGTAGCAAGGGCTCAGAAGGTGTTAAAGCAGAAACCGTCAATATGTATTACAGAGTCGAACAATAGCAGCGCATCGGAGCATACTTCAGGTTTAGTCATACCGTGGCAATATGCAGCGATGATCTATACGCATGCTAGGCAATACAACAACCCCCTAAGTGCTAAGCGTTGTTATGCTATGCTATACGTGCATGGGGACAACGAGGTACTTGGTCGCGTCAAACGTAAGATTCATTTATTGATATTTGGTTTATCGACGCTTTGTAGTGATGATTATTTATAAGATATATTGTCATCGGTAAATGATAAATGAGATGATGGGAAGATGCGACGAAAGGTTATTATATTATTTGGAAGAGTGGAAGGAAGCGGTCGTGATCTGCATGTGGGGAAGCATCCTTGAATTCACCTAGACGCCTAGGCGACTGTGGAAAACCACGGAGAATATCAAATTCATTTCAAACATTTTAATACGCACTCGCTCGTTTCCAATTATCTTGTAGAGTATTCATAATCTAAAAATTAAAGTTACTTTAAAATACGTTTGTTTGATTATTTCATTTTCTATAAATAATTTGTAAACAGACAATAGCACAATGATGCGCCGTCGTCTGGTTTAGTCGGCTATATCGCTTTGCGTTAGAAACTGTGTATAGTCAAATCGGGCACGGGTTTGAGTCCCACATAAGTTATAGGTTTTTGTAATCATCAAATTGGCTATCATCCGATTATTTGTACAACAAATAACCTAGGCCTATAGCTGTTGGAAGGGGTAGTGAGCCAAAGAATAATCATTATCATCAGAATTATTATCAAATAATTCAGTTCATTTATAGCACATATTTGGTCAATTTTTGTTATATCTAAAATTAAATGAAGTGGGCCTACCTACCATAAGGGAGAATATTAGAAGGCAAAGGCAACAGTTCGAACTTGAACATACACGAATATCAGAGTGAAAAATATGAAAACGGACGATAAAAAAATATAAAACAAGAAATAGGGATGGGATGGGACTGGGAGTGACTGTAGAAAAAAAAGACCGATATAGATAGGATAGTACGAGAATCAACGAGATTTACGAAGAGAATAGAAGAGAGGGGTGAGAGAGAAATATATAGAGAGAGAGATAAAGAGAGAGAGAGAGAGAGAGAGAGAGAGAGAGAGAGAGAGAGAGAGAGAGGGAGAGTTATTTAGTCCGACTCTGGTCGAGTCTTGAGGGATTTGCTACTGATTACTCCGTACAATCAATGGCCACAGTTAATCTCGGCTGGGACAAATTGAATTGGCCACAGAGTTGATGGAAGTGATGTCAAAGGTCATAGAGAAAGAGAGAGAGAGAGAGAAAGAGAGTGAGAGAAGATAACCCAAGGTTAACACGGCGGTCAGGAATAATTTGATGTTCACGAATCTAGTTGAGTTGCATTGCATGATAGCCTATAAATTAGCATATAAATATATTGGTTATGCATTAGTAAAGGGCAATGCTACTTTATCAGGTAAGTAGGCCTATTCGACAGTAAAAGTTGGAGGCACGCTGTCAGTGGTGAAGAGTGGACCTCGTGAAAAGTTTCAAAATAAAGCGCTCTCATATCTCAACAATGGTATTTATGCAAATTGTTCCATTGTTGACAAGTTTTTTGTAACCTTTTGACCGCAGCTCTACCTAGTGTTGTTTTGTAGAAACTTGATGGCATGCCTTCTGTATACCTCAAATATTTGCATCTAAGATGCAGTGCATATTGGCATCCAAGATGCGGTGGAAGTAAACAAATGCGCTAGGCGTATGAAAAAGGATATTTACAAATAACGCAATTAAATAAGATATACATATTTGTTTTGGTGCCGAGTTCTCACACGATTTCGCTTTCATATATAAATCGTCTATATGTATTACTTGTAATATAGCTTTGTAATATTGCGTGTCACAATTTAAATAATGCACAATTTAACCTCACTATCTCGGTTTTACTTCATAATAGAGACTGTTCCAGACAAATGAGCAAACGTGAACGTCAATCTGCGTGTATTTGTAAACAAAGTTAGTTCCTTTTATTATTGTACTACAATACACGCGATCGGTATTTCCATGAATTTGGACCGAAAATTGACACATATTGTAAACATTGGTGGGATAGGAAGATAAGACACCACAAGGAACAACGAAACCAACGCAACCCTCAATACATCCTGGTCGAATAGAAGCGTCAAGGTGAGTGGATATGTTTTTGTTTGTTCATAGACGCGTTTCACAACATCTAATATTGATGCACAATTATTATACAAGAGTGATTTCAATTTCTATATTAGCCACATCTACGTAATTCGACGTACGGAATGTGTGTTTTCCGTGTATAAATACGTGTTTAGGTAAGTCATAAAAATAATCTACGTAAATTTAGGGGTGGATATGGTTTTTTCTGATCTTTAATGTGACGTGTCACTCGAAGAGAGGTTGCAATATGTCACAAGAAAGTTTTGTATCACTAAAGAAAAAATAGGGTAAAGCATTATCGTTATATTTTATTGCTTAGGGGTTGTTTTAAGGGGTTTAGAGTTTATAGTTTCCACTTAATAGTTTAGGGCAAGAGGTCATGTGGTTACCCTCAACAAACCTCTGCTACCCCCACTACTCCCCCCTTCACATCACAGCTGAACTTTAAAATTATACAATATTATTATAGCCTATGGTATACTTTGTGAAAATGATTCTTGTGGAAGCACATAAATATATATGCTCAAGGAACATGAACATATTTCTCCTGTTCATATTCATGATTTCATGGTTTTAATATCCATTATTTTCATAGTTATGAGCATAATTACAAAACATGAACAATTTCTAAAAACATTACTAATCATATCCCCAAACTGAGTCTTCGCTTCGCACACCTGCCTGATATGTAATGTTTTCTTATTCAGTGAAAGTTATATGCTTGTATATTTTATCTGTATTATTCATTCTCATGGTCGTGCCTAATAGACGATGTAAAGTAATGCAACAAACACTTTTAAAAAACTCACTATACATAGCTAATATGAATAAATTATGATCTTAGAGATTAAACTTACGAAGATAATAAAATATGTTAGAATAATAATAATAATATAATAACATTCTTACAAGAAGAGAAGCAATTTGCTCACGACTTCAATGTTATACAAGTTATATAAGAAGATGGTGTAGTTCTGTAGTAGGCCTACAAATATATACTATATTTCACATAGAAACGAAAGAAACTATAACAAATATTTGACAAAGTTTCTCTACCATACTTTTTGACTATACGAGGGAGTAATGTCTTGAACCAAATAAATAATTCAGAAAACTCCTGTAATTACGGAGAAACTCGCCGCAGGTCTGAAACTTTGGCACTTTTGAAAGTTGTAGTTGTGTTTCTATAATAAATCTGACCATGAAAAATAATTAAACCTCAAAAAATCACCTCTATACGGAATGTAACCGTGATTCGTATTTATTATGATGGTATAGCCCTAAGCGCTCGTGGTTACTAGTAAGTAATTTGTCATCCAACTTACAAAGTATTGATATTCATTGTAACGTGTAGGCCTACTTTAAATGTCCACTAACATTATCCTTGTGTGACCGGCTGAATTACAGCAAGGGCTATAGGGGCCAACCAATGACCTCTGATAATATTGTGTCCAAATCCTAAACACCCAAACACTATCTTCCATCATTAATCACATCCAGCCTGCATTCTAATACCTCAATCCACATCTGTTACCGAGGTCTCGATTGACCGTCTCCTCTACATATCAACACAATCGCACGGCAGTTTCGATCAGACACAAGTGGTCACACCGACCCTAACGTTTTCAGTTAAACGGTTTGACTTGTGTACAGGATTAGGCGATCAATTAAGAGAATGCGTTATTTGTATGCAGGTGTAGCCTTACTGTATTTATTGTGTGTTTCATGATTTTGTGTTCAGGACATTTACGTATTGTTAACGTATTTCAAAGGCCAGTTAGCCTTATTCTGAGAGTTAGCAACAACGAATATCATGGGTATTAGGTAACGATGGTGATACCAACAATTAGCTCCCACTTGTAGTTATTCCCAAGTTATTAATTTCAAACATACGTCTTCTAAGACTGACAATTCAAATTTTGTATAATTTGTGTCCGTGTTAATGATAACATATACAGATCATTATTCATTATTGAGAATTAAAATGATGCGGGTTTGTAATTGGAACAACACTGAATTAAATAGAATAAATGTAATTATCATACATTAATTCAAGTACCAGTATAACTTATTTGGTATATTTTCTTCGGGTAAGATGCATTCAAAATTGATTAAAGAGTAAATCTAAACGGGTCTAGAGCTTAGCGTCTACGTGTAGGTCTATAAACAATCATGCAGTAATTCGATCTATGATATCTGAAAGTATATGTATCTGTAGACTTTTAAGTATCTGTTCCTCACATTATTTTGTAACAATACAGATGAAGCAATCTATTTTTAAACATAATAAGTGAGAAATCTTTACTTGTTTTAAACCTCTTTCATCACTTTTGCTCACTCATCCGTAAACAATACAATTACACCGTTTCCCAATCGATTTGTCTTAGACAATAGATCTGACCACACTAAGGTATAAGGTTGAAGTATATGGTATGGCTAGGGTAGAGATATTGTCGAGCAAAAGGTGTTTAGGAATCATCAATCATTTTCTTCTCTTCATTCAAAATATCGTCAATCACTTTTGGTATGACGTTCAGTTCTGGACCAGGTTTACTACACACAATAAATAGGTACCTACATCAGCTAGGATTACAGCTTAAGAGCACACGTTAGTCGAATAAGAGTGAAAAATAAGAAGGAAAACTGAAACGTCGTAGGATCCTTGTGAGATGAGTGGTAATCAAATTAAAAATGAACTGAAACTTATACCAAACATTTGTATTCAGATTATTTTGAATAAATGGTGTTCCTTTATTCTTTGGAAGAAAAAGTTTTCCCATTTTTGAAGAAGAATTATTTCAAGTATTGTATCTAGATGTTTTCAAATTATTCGAAAAAGGTTGGGATAACTGTTTTAATGCAATTTTTCATTTTTTTTCTGAAGAAAATTAAACATTTATTCTGAAGAAATACTTTCCGGAAGTTCTATCCGGAAATATTTCAAAATATTTTAGATGAAGAAACAACAATAGGCCTACTATGAGTGAAGGTATTTTTCAGAATAGTGAGAAAAAAATCCGTGAATTTCTGGTGAATTCTTTTTCATTTTTGTTATAATTATATGATTTTTGTTTTGGAGGTGCTTAGACAACAGATATTATTCCGTGAGGTCATTTGTACGACAATATTAAAAACTATCTAACTCATTCGTATCAGAATTGGTGAAAGAGAAAAAGAGGGCTCAGGGACGGGTAACTGATTTACTAAAAAGAACATTAAATACGTATGATTGTTTCTGGAATAGGACACATGTTGGGTAAAATTATGAAAAGATTGAGTTTGATAATACATCAAAATAATGCCAGTGTTAACATAAAATTTATCTTTGGTGATTTTCATTTTACTAATATTCTGCTATAGTATTTTTCCGACTCATGTGTACTCTTAACAATTTCCAGTCTGCTGGTAACTTACTAATCGAATAATATATTTATGTAAAAGATTGAGGCAAGGTGATTTCTGTTATTTGACTCCGATTATTAATGGTTTTTAACAAAATGTCACTTATCTTTTGAATAGTAAACAAATCTGTGAGGATAGAATTTAGGAAATAATCAATTATATGATATGACCGTTGTTACATAATGCATTTTATTTCCTTTTATGTTGCTAGGAATAAGAATTGTCAGCATTCTGTGTTTACATTATTTTCTGCCGTTACACTACACTAGAGGTCAACTAGATGGAAAATGGAGAATACATTATTTTGTTGTGGTAACTAGGTAAACGCAGAGTATGCATTGTAAGATGAGCGAGATATCATTAATAGAGTATAATCGGAAATTCTACACATCTTGAATTATATATATCGAATCTAGGAAACCGTGAATATTGGCAAAATTGTTCTTCTATTTGATGAATAAAAAACAATTATGCATTTTCTTTCAAAATGGCTGGTCCGATTGCATACAAATTTGGAATAGATGTGTTTCATTTCTGTGTTTACAGTCAGGGAAAATTTGAATTTTTGGGAGAGATTTTATTTTTCCTATTCACTTCAACATCTGAGTGAGGGTGGACGACCATCACTAGAATCGAACCCGGTCTTATGACTAAATAATCCACCTGTCGCAGTAGGAAATGGAAAAGCTTTTATGTATGTGCATGCAGCCGTATGCGGGTTTCTCAGTCGCTACATAGTTCTATAGGCCAGCATTTCGCAGCATTGTTTGACCACCTCAATGCTCTGGTTATCGTAAATCGCACCATGACGGCCTATAATGGTTGTTGACCGCAATTAGCTCGGGCAATTAGGGGAGGTTATCGACCACCCTTAGCAGTCAAGTGTCGCCCTCGGCCGGTCACAGGTGGCCTTGGATAGTTCATCGGGGGCGGGTTGGGCCAACTCTGTCAGGTCGGGCCAAATATACTGGGTCAGACCAGCACTGGCATTGTTTGTGTTGAATGACATCACAACCCTGAAACTATAGATTTTAAAGAAAAATGATGATATTTATTTCCCTGATTTTAGAGAGAACAAGAAATAATCATTTCAATTTCAGAAATTATAATCATTTCATTCACATTCCAGGAACAATCCCGTTTTCTGAGTCGTGACGTAGGCATTACTCGATTCTGTTTATTTGGCTACACAGAATCGGTGATGCCTACGTCATGACTCATGGTCTCTGAAGGATAAAAAAACGAATTATACATTTTGAGATTGAGATGATGATTTCTAGTTTTCTCTAAAATTGGTGAAATGAATATTGACATCATTCATTAAAATCTACTTTCAGGGTTGTGATTTCCTTTAAACACGTCGGTCACCTGATTAGATGGATTGATTATTCTTGGAAACAAAAGAGCGATAAAATGAACCGAAAAAATATTTTTGATTGACAATAATCAATAACCGACTTCATGATAATTTCTTCCGTTTCACTGGTTATTACTTGATAACTTCTCATAAATGGTTATATTTTAAAAATATATATTCCAACGATGTCGATGTCGTTGGAGGCGATTTTTCCTTTTATGATTTGCACTTTACATCCAACACTGCTACACGTGAATTCAAAATAGATCGATATTATAATGTTTTGTCTTGAGACAAAAGCCAGTGCGGTTCCTGGTATCAGTCCACTCAATGATCAGTCTGTGCGCCAACAATATGCACGAACGAGATGTACCATTGAGTAAAGAAGTTGGATGTACTCAGCCCTCCATACGAACATTATAGCCACTTCAGAATACTTCAGCGTGGACTGAATCAAAACAACGAAAATATATAAAAAATCCTCCAACTCGACTGATCTCTTATTCCCCCCCCCCCTCCCCACACACCCTCGTCCTTCTGACCTTTACGATAGACCACAACTTAAGTCAGCCATTTATATAATATGCTCCGGACAGAAAAAGCTACGATGCTGTCCAAACAAAAGCTTCTGTCAGAAATTCTTTTGATTTATCAACTTATTATTCCACCGTTGAGCGCCCAACTCTGTGACCCGTAGGGGGAGGGGTGGTGGGCAACTTGCCCCCACGTGACCACCGCCACTTGAGGGTGACAATACCCCCCCTCTCTCTCCCACTACCCCCCACGACACTCGGATGAGAGGGCCAGATGGAGACGACATCTGGGAATATGAATTGTGAAATTACTTATTCAGAATGATAATATGATGAACCCGGAGGCTGACACATGTACCACATACACACACACACAAGCACATACATTGGGCACAGAGCTTCACGCAATTATTACAATCAAGTCATAATTGTGTGGCAGTTGCGATACGTTGTGGCAGGAAAGATTCGGAGACGTTTCATTGCACTTAACGATTAGATATTACAGGCATCTCTCAAGTGATGTAATACAACAACCATAGGATAGTTTTAATATATTTGGTTCTGTTTTTCCCATAATTGTTGAATACATGGTTTTCATTTTTTTTTCTCATTTTATTGTTGCTTAACGACCCCACCAACAGCTAGGTTCGGGGGTACAAATGAGCGAGTGATAATGAAACTATATGAAGTGATGATAGATGAAACGACGTTAACAAAAACTCGAACCCACGCCCGACCTGACTTCAGTTTCTACCGCTGGCGATAGTTGACTGAGCCACGGGGGTGGCGTTCAGTTGTGTGTTTTGCTGGTTTTGAGAACAGTGCTCATGATTTTGTACGAATGGCATGAGGAAAGCAATTTACAACAAATAGAGAATAGAAAACATACTTTAAAGTTCATGAATGATTGTTGATATTTTAATCATTCAAACTTTTAAATACATGGAGAATATTATAGATATTCCAATTAATGTTATGAACTATGTTCAAGGCCCGAATACTATTCAATAATATCAACGTGTTCTCAGAATACATGTGAATGCGTAGATAGCGGCTATGAAACTAAAATACATGTTTCATCTCCCTCTCTCTCTTTCTCTCTCTCTCTCGCGCGTACATACAACCTTCTCTTCTATTATGATTAACCATTTTCTAATAACTAGTAATTGCCTATTGTTCGCCTTCACACCCGCAGCGTCTAACTAAGGCCAGCTCTTTGTGCATCCAACACTTAATCAACTATTAATTAATTTAATTGTTTCTATTAGACGCTTAATCACACTCTACTTGCTGGAGATATTGTGTGTGCTGCATTCCTGCTATACAATTACTGTGGGGCATGAAAATTCTGCGGTCAAAGTCTTGTGGTCTGGTCTGTGGTAGAGGGGGTGGGTGAGGGATGGTTTGTGGCATTTTCTTCATCCCTGTGGAGAACAAGACAAATGTTGAAGGAAAGTATCACCGTCAAATGAAATTAATGTCGCAGAAGCATCAAAATGAGAAATCATGATATAATAAACTATTTTGTAGATTAAAGTAGTAAAGTTAGTGCTGGAACCCCACTTTCTTAAAGAAATCTATTTCTTTCAAGAAATACAACAATTTGGATTCAAATATCACATTACTGATAATTTAGTTCACAATATTCATCCCTAGTCTACTTTTATACATTTTCTTTGAATGTGTCCTGAGTGATACCTGATATTACATTCCACAAGTTTTCCACATTTAGTGTGGGTGGGAGGGGGCGACCAAAATAAATGTTAAATAACTTGAATCTCGATTTTTTAAGTATCAAAATTGGAAATTGATGCAAAATCATTGTTCACAATCAAGACTCAGGATGAAAAGTAGATCCTACTTCTCCTATTTTTCCTCTTTTTGTTTTCTGGTTCGGAACCAAAAAAATCATCAGTATTCAAAATGTATCAAAAGGTGTCAAAATATACCTGTGTGACTGTGGCATAGCATCCTTTAACCCAATAAAATTTAAAAAGTATAGTAAAAGTAATTTTACATACATTTAGATAAAATGATGCAAATGTATGTAAGAATTAAATATAAGAAACTGAAATAGTCATGTCAAGGATGTGTTTGAAAAAAAATTTCAAGCTATAAAACATAAAGCAAATAATTATTTAACGCTAGTCTTCATGTTTTATAATAGCTGTAAAAGCATAAGTAATCGTATATTATCACACATGTATTGTTTATGAAGATGTTAGGAATACATCATTTCACGAGCTTATATATTTTATTACTCAATAGCCTTGGTAAGATTTATCACTGGAGGTCAAAGGTCAATATGATGTCAATTCATTCTCTTTAAGAATCTACATCACATTTACAGATAACAGCTTTAGTTAAGATATTATCATAAATATATCAAAATCATGAAGAATGTTTACAAAAGTGTTGAATCTCTTAACACCATAACCCAATTGTATGTTTTACCTTCGTTTTTCTGGTTATTATTTATATCCATGATCTATTATCTGTTTATGATCGTTATGTTCATGTAAATTACTGAATTCAACTCATATAAGATGAATATTCAAGATAAAAGTAAAACTTACATATGTTTCACACTTATACACACTTATACACACTAGCTTGGGAATGCCTCGAACCTCCAGTGGGCATAAATTATCACTAATTATTAATTTTTATTCATACATTATTATGCATGCATGGTTTCCCGTGCTTTTTGTTTATTGATTCGAATCGATCTGACTGGACTTGGTGATATAGCGGAGTTAAACAGTGCAAATACTCCAAAGTCACAGAATGTTTGCGATTTACTCTCATCTTTGCTCTATTATAATGTATACGGTATATGGATACAATTATTTAATCTCCATAAATATAATGAATATAATTTAATGAAGTTCATCATTATCATCACTATATATTATTACTATACTACAGCATACAATCCAGCGTAATATTTAATGATGATACATTTCCATTTTCAAGCTGGAAAATGTGGTTATGAACTTTCTCGATTTACTATGGATTTTTTCGAAATCTTCCATATAATTCCAAAAATTCTTTCAATTAATTTACCCCTGAAATTGTAAACAGTATATCTCCACTTGGTGCTTTCCTTTTCTAATCTGGTCACGAAAATTTGATTAGTATCGATCGATTGACTATTGTTTCCTCAACGCCCCCACCAACAGCTAGGTTATACGGGGGTACGAATGAGCAGATTATAGTGAACTATATGAAATGATGATTATTGAAAGGACGTTTACAATAACCAATGCCTCAAGCGGGACTCGAACACACGCCCCACGGTGATTTCAGTTCCTCAAGCCGTTCCGTAGTTGACTGAGCTACGGGGTAGCGACTTTGATTAGTATCTTCGAGCCGCCCCGGTGGCTAAGTCAATTCTCGCTAGCGGTAGTAACTGAAGTTGCCGTTGGGCGTGGGTTCGAGTCCCGCATAAGGCATGTGTTTTTGTATACGTCCTTTCACCTATCATCACTTCATCGTTTCATCGTTTCATTATCATCCGCTCATTCGTACCCCCGTATAACCTAGCTGTTGGTGGGGTCGTTAAGCAACATTGAAAAAAAAAGTATCTTTGAAGCAAGCACAAAAATGTACACTTTTAACCTTCATACGAAATCGAGTCTTTGCTATATAAGCTCATCTAATAATCGCAACTCCCAATATGAGGAGTCGATCTGATACGCTGTATAACCAATGCAAACCACTGCGCTTATCAATGTAGATATTAATTATTAGCCCCCTTGAGTATCTGCCAATACTCAATCAAGGGCAAAGAAATGGCAATAATAGGGGAGGGTCTGCGTGAGAGGAGTGGGAAGGGGGGAGTGATTCTGTTAGTGGGCAATCATACCACAGATAATAACACTTCCCTTCCCCCCACTCCCCTTTTCCGACACCCTACAACACGGTCGTACAAATGAGGAGCGGACAGAGAGAAATGTGCAGGCGTATGTACATTACGTACATAGTAGTGCGTGCACCAACGTACATTACTTGAGGATAAAATAGTATATGAAATCACTCTTGTAGATGAGTGAGTCGCATATGATTCAAGTTTCGTCAATGTTCATCAGTTCAAATCGTCAACACATTATTTTCTGGGAACACTTGATGGTGGTTATACGGTATACCAACAATTTGAAGAAGCTTTTGAACGAGTTTTTGAGAATATTTTGGGAGTATATATGTAGAGTACAGCTTGAAGCAGAAGTAAAAGTCTCTTTACTACCAGGGACCCCTATTCCTGAGATAAATGAGATGTGAGAAAAATCAGTGAGAAAACTATCTCATTTAATAATGACATATTTCATCTCATATTTTATGTGAGATACTCGTTTTCTCACTCATTTTTATTTTCTCACATCTCATTTATCACAGGAATAGGGGTCCTGGTCAACTGGTTTGACCAGGTAGCAAAGAGACTTATAGGTTATAGGGCAAAGAGGTTATAGGTTTAACAGGTATCTATAGCGACAGAAACAGACTTTCACTTAAGCTTCAAGTCGTACATATATTTGGTTGAACATTTTTAGGTATTCAACCCGCATAATTAAAACACGGAGACAAATCAAAATATAAAATTATTTCAATATAATATAGGCCTAATGAGCTTGAAATGTGCAATATAATGATGGATCTGACGTGAGCTTATGATGGAAATATTTTTATCATCATTACTCTGAAGAAGGGAGCGACAAGACTCCAGAAACGTCAGGCTAATTATTATAAATTGAAACAATTTTAGGCCCATATTTTAATTTGTCTCTGTGTTTCAATTAGGCGTGCTGAATCCCTAAAAAAGTTCAAACATAATACTGAACACGAAATTTTGAAAATTTGATATGTATACATATTAAAACGTAGAAAGACAATCAATCCAGGATGAACTCAAAAACTTCCACTTCGCTCACGAATCACCGCGACCACCCAACGCGTTCTCCTGCCTATTAGCTCTGCAATTCAACCCAAGATGATTCCGCCTCCCCATCGTTCCACCCCATATAGTCACCCACCCCACCCCCACCCCCTCAGCAAATCGCAGACCACCCAACTCACAGTGACTAATACAATGAATATTCGCAGGAATTATGAGTGCAAGTACAAATGTGGTCATGCACCCTTATACCACTGCTGTTGCCCAGAGCGCTCACAGCTAACCAGGATAACAGTTGGGGATGCAAATCATAGGCGACTGTGAGAGTCAAATCAATGGACAATTATTAGATGAGCGTTAGCGAAGACTTCCATCCCACTCTTATTAAAAAAAAATTAGGGGGGGGGGGGGTGACACCGACAGCGTAGTCATTTTATCGCCCTATTTTCTTTTTTATATTTTCATCATTTTTTTTTATATTCAAGAAATATAATTGTCTACGAAAGCAATTAAATCATATTTTATCCAATAAATCGGTTAAAATCAGAAATTTGAAAAGTCTATGTTGGCTGTGTGTTTGTTTTATAGTTGTTTTTTTGTTAAAATTATTGCACAGGTCGCACGGTATGACTGATCGACATGAAACTGTTTCTGTACACTTAGACTTATCCAACGTAGAACTGTTTTGGGTTGAATTGGTACCACGTCGGTACGACCATTTTTGAGAAACAACATCTCAAAGTTTATATATAAAAAAAAGATGAGGCTGCATGAGCAAGATATTTTTTGAAAAATAAAATCTCTCCAAATAACTTCAAATTTTCACTGAAAGTGAATACATAAATGATACACATTATTACGAATTTGTATGCAATTCGGATGAGCTGTTTAGAAGAGAATACTTTGATACATGTTTTTTTATTTTCACGAGTTCATCACAGATTGTAGGTCTATGTTATATAGTAAGACAAAACATACAAAAAATCCCTGTTCGTTATTATCATCTCTTCGAAATCTTAGGTTGAACTGATCTCGTATATCTGTAAACAACAAGGTAGCATCCAATTAAAGCTAACTTACGTGCGTTAAATCTTGTCGAAGCTTAGCAAGAAATCCCCGTGAATTAACGATGGGTTCGAAGGAAGGATTTGCCTAAGTCGCTGGCAGAGTTGCAACCTTTCCTTTATCCAGCCTCGTCGTCAATTAGGTTAAGCTTATACTGGGAGATAAGAGGCCACTTTACATTGCAGAAGTAGACATAAAATGTCTTCCATTTGCACTTACTATTCAGTAAATCTCCAGTATAGAATGAAGTATGAACGTGAAATACAGTGAATCCGTTGATATATTATTGAAAGCATAACTAATTTAACTTCATCAGTGATGAGTGATTGATGGAAGATGAAAAATAAAATGTGTAAAAAAAAATGCAAAATGATATAAGTTTGTTCTTGAAAAATCTTATTTATATCAAACTTCATTGCAGATCGAGTTGCAGATGTAGAATCTTCAGGATTCGAACAAATCAGATGTATTTCATATACCGCATCTGTTGATTAATTGGATGAGTGTGAACGTAGACTTCAGTTCTGTCAGATCACGCACAGGTATTTTTCTTCTCTTTGCGTGCTTCTTATCATTTAAAATCGAGCCATGAGAATATTTTTCTAGGTACCTAACTACGTATTTTCTAACGTAACGGCAAAGTTTTGTGAGATACAAGCAGTAAAGTAGATTTTGAGTAATTGATTATATTCTTGTTTAGCTTTCGTCTATGCTGTGTGCAAAATAGATGAAATATATACATATACATAAATATATATATATATATTTATAATTTATATTTATTTATAATATACGTGAGTCTTATTAAATTTAAGATCAACAACATTCTGGACCATAAGCTTAGTTTTATTACACGAGATGTTTCTGCAACTTGGGAAGTGTTTTCCCTCGGAAAACACATGCCCTATTGCTAATGTTTACTACACACCCTCCCGTGCCCGTCGACCGTCTCTCCTATCCATTACCACTACCGACGAGGTGTTCCGAGTCGTCAAACACCTCCAGCTATTATTTATGATGTTTTTGTCTTTATCTTTGCGCGTGACACAAGTAATAGTGTTCTAGAAGAGCACGTGCTCCAGTCATGGAGCAGGTCTGCTCCATTATCACTCGCTCATTACTAATAGTCTTAGAAGAGGCCGACAAAATGATGCTGGTTTTATTCTCTGGTGTTATGTGGTGGCTGGATGGCTGGACTTGGTTTACTGCGGGATATTCAGTGTGGTTTAAATATTAATTTTGGCTTCGGTGTTGATGATTCGTTGTTTCTCAGGGCATTATTTGTTTTTCGTCGAGATCGAGCTCTTGCGGTGTCTGAAACGCAATTAAAAAGGTATCATCCTTATTTACAATGTTTACTGAGGAACATTAATTTGTAGATTTTTTGGGGACAAAAACAATAATAATTAAATATTCCACTTGGAAATTATATTTTTGATAATGTTCTGGTATTTCAGATTCAACGACGAAAATGTTATCTTTTATATTATTTTGTAAAATAGGCCTATTTATAAATATTTTATTCAGATGCCAAACCCAAGTCGACTTGTTTTCTGCCCTTACCAAACTTTGTTTGTAAAAGTATTTGGAAATGAAAAAAAAAACAATAATATTTATTGCAGGCGCTTCACCTTTATTTGGGAACAAAGATTTTTTTTATGTTGAGTTTCTATAGTGATACTTTTTTCATAGAAATCTGATTTTATTTGTACACACATTTCATTGTTATTTATTTACTAAAATATTTAAAAGAATGTTTCGTGTTGAAATGTATCAGCATTTTTTTATATATTCTTTCTGTGTTATTTACACGAGGTCTGTGATCATTCTACATGAACTATTGAACTTGGCTCCTCCATCCAACTTGGCACTTCCACCAATTGATTAATGATATCATTTCACCCTCGGACCTGGATCACCAAATCGACAAATCGTTAAACAAAACCATCCTAATTGAAATCCTCATAAATTCGGAAAATTATCCACCCAACATATGAATTTCGTTTACTCATTATAAATTAAATATCTGTAATAGGAAAAAGCCGATTTTACCAACCGATGGTTAGTGGATTAAGCAATAATCAGTGAATTAACTTGTTATCACCCTTGGTTACGTGAGTTATTTTCGTACTTCAAGTAATAGTTAACCAAACTTGACTATCAGTTAAGCTCCAATTAAATTTAATATAAAATATCAAGATTTGTGGAAAACATTATTCTGATAAAATGCGTGTTAGCTGCATATGGATTGTTGTCCCGAGCGACCGTCTCTCCAGATCGATAGCACTAAGTGTGGGGTGTTGCGAGCCTTCACATCTAATACAGCTTCTTGTTATTTAAGTCTCCGAGATGCTAGCAAGGTTTTACTTGATATTTAACGGAGATAATTGCTCTAATTGCGACGACAAGATGCGAGCCTGGCACCTGGCTTCGCTGAGTGCAAAGTGCTGATGTTGAGAGGGGAAAGAGAGAGAGAGAGAGAGGGCGAGAGAGAGAGAGAAAGAGAGAGAGAGAAACAGATTAGAAGAGGTTTCAGCTTCTTAGTGTAAGTATATCTAAGTGTTCAGTTAAGGGGAGGGGGGGGGGGGGGGCATGCACGCTGGTGCTAATACAAATATAGAAATTCATCTTTAGGCCCCTACTCTTTTTTTTCCATGTTCACGAAACAGAGTCATTGAATAAAAAAGTATATCAACTCCAAGATAGTTTTGTGCTCTTTAAATAATATGACATTCTACTTTTGTGTATGTTCAATCAGTTTTAAAATATTTTTTTTGAGCCTATGTTTATGATATACAATTGTTTGATTCAACAATTTACGTGATTTTTACTATATTTGATTCGATCATTTGATTAAACATTAGCATTATTAGCAATATTTCTTTATACTGTTTGCCAATACACCACCTAATCAAACACGCACATTTTAATTAATACTGATAATCCTCTTTTCTTTTCTTTGCAATAAACAATGATTGAATGAGTTACCGCACCGCAATATTAAATGAACCCCTCTACCTCAGGTGTACGCCAAACCTCTGTACTACAAAGCCGCCCTCTACTACCCCATGCAGCGGTCTCTTGTACAATGACACCCCTAACTATACCCCTCAATAAACCAACAGCCGATGAGTGATCTGCGGTCTGTGGTAGTGCGGCGGGGGGGAGGGGGGGGGGGGGGGAGGGGGGATGTTGACTCAAATTTCTATAATATCCTCTTTGTCCATGCACAGTCCGCGGTATAGTAGAACACCCTCTACTCCTACCCCCGTTCACCCACCACAGTAGTGGCACCCTCTACCCCCTACCCCCTACCAGCTCCCGTGCAAGAGTAGAGTCCGTTTTATCTAAGACTGACAATTGAACAGAAGCTAGCATAATATTTCCTATAGGCTCATAGACTAACTCTGTGGAACGAATAAACCAAACTAATATAGACGCAACTGACATTGGATTTTATTTATAAAAAAAATAATGTCGATATTCGATTTTTTTATATGCTGAATTTTGTACCGTATGTATTTTTATATTCGCATTGAATTCTGAATAATACATAAAAAATATGGATGGATATCCAATTCATCCAATATATCCACTGGATAACCACCTTCCACCTGATAATCAATATTTATATTCGTTCCATTATGGTTGCCAATATCTCTGAAATTGGCATTCTAATACGAAATAGCCTATATATCCACCCCAACGCACAACACAGCAATATCCCCTCCCTTCTACCCCCCTCCAAGTTCCAACTAATACCAGTAGTTTTTTGACCACATAACATGAACAATGCGCGCCCCAAAAACACAGCGCATGTGGCTACAGCCCGAGAGTTCGATTACACGCTGCAACAATGTCAGGCCATACAACAATGCAGGACTGATGCAATCAAAGGCTGATCTGGTATCACCATGGGAACTAGAGAGTAGGATATGCCGGTAACACTGATGCGTGTATTCGGCTAGAGGGGGGGTTGCCAACCGTGGAAACTGGTGGTTAATTATAGTTAATGACAGCTTTACATGGGATTTGTGGTGCAAATGGCTCGATTGCTTTACGAAATAATTAGATGTCGTTTTTTGAAACACCTGATGAAAAATTGAACAATTTTGTTTGAATAAGTCAATGAGAGTTGAATTGAGGCTTATATTTTATTTGAAGGACATCACAACCCTGAAACTAGATTTTAACGAAAATTGACGATGTTAATTTTCAGAGAATTTCAGAGAAAACTAGAATCATTATCTTAATTTAAGAAATTTTAATTAATTTTAATCAATTTATTCGTCCTCCAGGACACGGCCTCATTTACGAGTCGTGACGTAGACATTACTCGATTCTGTTTATGTTCCAATACAGATTTCGATAGTGCCTACGTCACGACTAATAGTCTCTGGAGTTCGAAAAATGTAGCATATAATTTCTTCATTTGAGATGCTGATTTCTAGTTTCCTCTAAAATTAGGGATTTAAATATCGTCATCATTCATGAAAATCTAGTTTCAGGGTTATGATGTCCTTTAACTTTCACACAAAAAATTTACATCATAGGCCTGTATGCAAAACAAAATACAATATAACTATTTTTCAAGTTTAATATTTTCAACTATAACTTCCGGTATCTTTACTTTGGCCTTGTAATTTGGTTTTATATTTCGAAACAGAATTTGAATTTTCTCATATATTTTATTATTCGGATAACATCTGAGGGCAATTACATTATATACCACGTAAAACGGTAAACCGTACACACATTAACCTCATAATGGTAATTTCTAATTTCAAATTTCTAATTTCATAATGGTCATTCTTTTTATTCGTTTCTGAAAATGCATACAATAATCATGTAGGCCTGCTATTCCCCGATTATTATTCATCAATGATCAAAAATTAATTCATCATATATCATCATATTGTTCTGTTGAACATGAACAACATGTAGGGCCTACTTGAAAAACTTATTCGTGAATAAGTGTCGTGAATAAGTGTCCTTTATGGAGGATGTGAAATATTGACTGTCTTACATCATAGATGTGTGTGATCAAAAAGACAAAATAAATTATCATTATTACTTTTATTATCATTATTTACTCCGTATCAATAGTCGAAAGCGAAAATACCAAAATAATAACATAAAGAAATTCATGATATAAGGACCAAAAAATTACCATCCATAAAAAATAATTCAAAAAACTCATTTGTATTTAATTAGGCAAATCCTCTTTGTGTGTGTGTTTGTCCATCCCCTATATAAAGCTCGTATAGCTGTATATACAATACCAGAGAACAATGTCGTTCCCTTATCAGGTTGTCGAAGCACCCCTTTTATCTACATGTTCAGATCACGAACTCTTCGTTACAAATATTCATCAGATAAGATAAGATGAATATATAAATCACTATCTCGATGAATATATTGACGGATTCTTTAGTGTTTTTATCAGTTGATAACAGATGACTCTTTTATATGTTACTAACTCGCATACATCATATATACATACATGATAAATACATTCTGGATGTAAATCTACGTATTACTAATATAGACGGGTCAAGACTCCAGGACGTTAATGTTAATTGATACGGGAGACTGCCGATCGATATATCAAAGACAATACTAAAGCCGCCCTCGTTAGCTCAGTCAGCTGATGCACGGCTTTAGGAACTTTAGTCTCCGTTGGGCGTGGGCATCTAGAGAAAGAATGTATGATATTTTTAACGAACGCCGTGAATAAAAATCAACATAATATAGTTTAACCTAGCGTAGATAGCTATTGTCCTAGGCTTAACCAACGTATGACAGACATATTTTCATTATTGTACATGGCCTAACTGAAATATTCAGCTACTACTAGTGCAATCTATATTTTATTTTAATGTTACGCCGTATTATATATATATATATATATATATATATATATATATATATATATATTGTCATAGGGTATAATGTTATGTCTATACTTATTTTATGCCGTTTCCTATAACATGATCTATATGATCAATAACTCAAGGGTTGAACAGTTATTATCGTTATTATCATTGTCACTTCAAAAAGTTTTTAATGACGTAAACAATTTTTGCATGCTGAGCTCGAAGCACGTGGTCACATGGCGTCCAGTAATGTAACCATCTATGTAATGATATCATTGTCACTCACAGGTCGACACTCCACATCGTCAACATTACAAGATAGGGCGAGACGGTCGATCGAAGGATCATCTCTATTAATCTCACCGCAGATCTCTAAGCCTCTTTGATACGGATCCGATGACATAAAGCTGTGCCCTACGCGTGCGCACTAAAGAGCAGCAGGTATAATATACAGAGAGGTTTTTTAGAGCTTTTTTTATCAGGGAATTAATACGGATTAGGTTTCAAGAAGGGCATGTTAGGGTAACACTATAATTGGGCACGCTGTGGTGAAGGGCCTATTCACTAACTGTAACGATATGATCTACTTTTTATCATGAACTTCTTTACACAGCAAGCTCACCTATGGATGTGAATAAGTTCAAAATTTAAATCGTACTTGAATCGCCTTGTTATTATTTATTTATTCCTTTATTTATATTTTTTAAAACGACAGATTTTAGGGGTATTTTTATACAAAAATTAAAGGGAGAGATAGTGATCATTTTGATGAACGTCTAGGCCCTACAAAGACTATCATGTGGAGAGAGAGATAGAGAGAGAGAGAGAGGGAGGAAGGGAGGGAAGGAGGAAGAGAGAGAGAGAAAGATGAGAAGGAAAACAGCAAGCGGGATGATAGCATGGGATGTTAGAGATAGAAAAGTGAGAAGGCGATATGGGCGAGATAGGGTGAGATTGTTTTAACTCCTAACTTACTTGGTTGTGCATGTAAACGACTCTGATCAGAGTAATAAGACAATGTCTTCTCTTAGTGACGTCAGCTTTGCTATAAATACCACGAGTTTAATGACGTAATCCTGGCTATAAATAGCTCGGCTAATGACTCCACCGCTTGGAGACAGATGCGCCTTCATGCACAATTATTCGCTAATTAAGACTTGGAACGGGAGACGAAGATGGAGATAGCAGTATTGATTGTGAGAAGGACAGAGAGGCAAACAAAAGAGGGGGAATAAGAATGAAACTTATAATTGGATGGAAAACACTATAATTGCATTGAACGTACCGACACAAGGTGACGGTAATTTTTTTTACTAGCGTTCTAGCCGATAATATTTCAACACACACGCTTGAAAATGATAAAAATGATAATTATAGATGAGCGTCTATAGCAATGATTCTAGTTCACATACACTTGAAAGACGTCCGGCCGGCTTGTAATATGTTTTTTGGTTATTGTGCGAATAAGCTACAGACAGATCACAAAAAGTAATCAATCGACTTGAAACTTTTTCTGAACACTGGTATCACACCAGAAAAGATTAGTATTGTTATTGAGATGAATGGGATCAACATTTTTTACCGAAATACTATAGAGTGATGAATACATTTTGCTTGATGACAACACGTGCTTCTACAAAATGACTGTAACTAGGTCAATTAATAAGCCTTCCAAATACACAATAACAGATACACAAGGCGAACTAGTTACAAGGCGGTGGACGGATATCCTACTATATTCGCTAAACCGCACATTGTATTATAATTTAATGACAATATTATTCGCGAAAAGTTTAGCTAAATCCTCGTATAGTTTGGATCTGTTTTGTCACCACGTTCTCTTATCTTGTGAGAATATCAGACAGGACTTCCGCTTTCGAATACTTCTCTCATCAATCAACGTGTTTGATTTACATTTATTCATTGGAAAGGCTTAAGATATGAAACACTTGAAAGTGTGTTTAATAGGTGACTTTAAGGACTACATATCTGAAAATACGAGTTTATAAATTATTTATGTATTCATATATGTATATATATAGGGCCTATAGGCCATATATATATATAGTCACGACTTAGCTCATGGCGTAGCTAGGTGGGTGAGAAGCTAACCGGCAATCAGAAGGTCCCGGGTTCGTGTCCCGGTCGAGACGTATCTTTTATGACATGGATAAAACATCCCACGTATCTCGATATTGGATCGTATCCAAGAAGTTTAATGATCACTTCACACATATATATTGTGTGTCTTTATACATAATTATTGTAATTGAAGCTTCCTCATCATACCTCAATTGAATTCATTGTTTATTTTATCATCAAACACGCATAGTGTCTACAAATCATGCATCCATTTCATATAATTATAAGATTTAGTTTTTCGAAAAGAAAAATTCTTTTCAATAATATACAGAATATTTCAAGAAGAAGAAAATAATGCAATGGTTGTCCTCTCATGTTTGAATTATCAAATGGAATAAAATATAAAAGAAGTTATAGAATGTATTTTAAATGAGCTGTTGTAACTTTTATGCTTTCACAATCGGTTCAAGCAGCTAACCTAATGTTTCAGATATCTTATAATATTAATTATGATTCAGGAATAACTGATACACATCAAATCAAAAGCTGTTTAATGATTGTGATTCGTGCAAGCGTGAAACGCCTGAAATTTTCCATTTTGTAGAGAACAAAGACTAGTAAGATTTTAATTGATTTCAGTAGTTTCCCCCACATCGTCTTATTATACAGACCGTATCGGTCGCACAGGTGATGTTAAACCACAATCATGTTATACAAAATAACGCGTATATGTTGTCCAGTAAAAGTCATCACTCACAAAGTCACAATGATTGACAGCACAATGGCCGCCTTGATCACGTGACACAAGGTTTGGTTGCGTTCTAACCCAGCAGGGGCGCTCCATACGCTAGAAGAGTATTTTAATCAAAATGTTTCCTCACTCCACATATACCTCTCTATCTTGTCTCTTATATGTACGCTTGTCAAATGCTGTGAGATGTAGGAAGGTGTTGGATGAGTCGTGGATGACGTTCAGAGTCTAATCGATGAGAGTTTGAGACATATCTATCCAACAGCTTTCACTTTCGACATGTTTTTCAGTTATATATTTATGTACTGGAAAGGCCACGATTCAAACACATTTTAAAGATATCATATAAGCTGATCTAAACCTTGGGGAGGAAAACTTCTTCCCTCCTCATACAAGACCTTTTATATTATTACAGGCATAGCCTGGTAAATAACCTGGTCGTTGTAGCGCCGTAAAACTAGACAATTCATTCATTCCTACAACTCAGTCTCTAAACATCCATTCAACTGATATGAAAATGTCATGTGATTTTGTAATGAGTTAGCTTACTTTCAAATCACATAAATATGAAGATATGAAGCAAAAATATTCAAACTATAGTAAAATTGAAGTATATATTAAAAGCATGGATTTTTTAAAACATTCTCAACTATTCAAGACAAGTGAACCACACCTCAGAAATCGCTCAAAAAGGCCTATATTAAGAAACCTTGACAATCAGATAGTATAGGTCGAGTACGATAGGTCTACGATGATACATAACAATATAGGAGGCCTTGCCTCAAACCTCTGGAGAAAAAGTGTTCATTTGTTCGTTTTTTGGCGTGAAGTTTTTTTGTAGTTCGATCCACAGGTCCAACGAAGAAACAATAAGCTTATAATTTCCAACAAACTTCCATACTATCTATAGTTTTATTTAGCAATCGGTTGGACGTAATTACTTTTGAGAAAATTCATGATGACATTCAGTCATTCACTGAGGCGAGTGGCCGAGTGGCTAGCCCACTGAACCGTCATTCAGGAGACCGGGATTCGATTTCGATTCCCGCTGTGGTCGACCATCCTGACAGGGGTTTTCGTGGTTTCCCTCTGTCGTTCAGGTCAATACTGGAAACAGGCCACGAAAGACTCCTTCCCACTATCCAAACACACTTGATAAAATAACATTTGATCTTATCCCATCATCTTGCATACCTTTCACCGACGCCAATAGATGGTAGTCATCAGTACAGTGCGTCGTTAAACCCAATATAAATAAATTGACAAATGGATTACATTCTGAAATATGTATACCCAGCAACAATTTAAAATCAGAATATTTGATTATGGTTCATTTTGAATCAACATTCATCACCATGCATGTGTATTAAAATGCGTTCCTTTTGTCATTGAATACCGTATTTCTTTATACCGCATATTATTAGCATTCGATTACAGAACGAGCATGAATAGTGACGTAGGAACCACCTGTGTGATCCTCCGACAATAATAACACTTGTTCCATTCCAAGTATCATATCAATTATCTAAATACCAATGTGACAAACTTTTAATTTCTGTTATCTGAAATAATGAACATGAATTAAATATATGTATAACCGAAAACTCAAACATATAAATTGGTCAATTACACTCTTCAATAAATCTATTTGGGAGGTCATGTGTTATTCAAGTGATTGTGGCGATCGACCGTCTCTTCTATCGTTTAGGTATAGCGGTTAGGTGTTTCGAACCTACAATGATTGTAATGATAAGTATAGGGTATGTATGTTAATAACATAAGAAGGATTTGAATAATTCGGATGATGATTTACATGTGATAGAGGCCTACATAACTAAGGGAAATTAAACACGTGCTTTTTTCTTGCGGTGAGTGACGAAAATAATAATAAGTTGCTCCATTAATATATGTTTAACTATAACAAGATTGTTTTTTTATAAATAAGTATCAAGAATTATTACACCAATGTGTCAGGAGATATTTTATTTGTGTAGGCCTATTATATAGTCAGATTAAAAAATGAATTTTCACTTCAAATTGGAGTAATTTTGAAACAAATTCTTTGTTTTAAACGACTTTATACGATTTTATAGAACTTTATTTGACACTTGGGCACAACATCTGATGAGTTAATATTCTCTTGATATGACGTGGCTACTATTTGAATTTTTCACATTTGAAAAAAGTTGACAACCAAACGATGCGATCATTGTAACCGATTTCCAATAACGTGTACATTTTCAATTTTCAAGCAATATAAGCACAATTTTTTTGAACAGTTTCGAAATAAAATGCCAAATATTGTTCTTATTAATAATTTCCGCTAGAGAAAATCCCAAAACATATTATTTTATTTTTAAATATATATTAGGCTTACTTTCTTCGGTATAACATATAATTTTCAATATTCTAACCGATCACGGAAACATCAAACATATTCTATTAAAACTAAAGTACACATTCTAGAAGATCATCGAAACCCTCCGGGCATCTTCCAGGGCGAGGGGTTTCAGGAAAGGGGGGGGGGGATAGCACCCGGTTGAGCAAAACGCACCCTAAATATGGTCAGCTCACCCGAGAGAGAGAAAGATGGAGAGAATATACAGAAACCACATGGGGGGACTTTAGGTTATAAAATGACCATTCGGGTCACCTTTAAACATCCCTTAAAAGTGATTTATAGTAGTGGTATTTAGCATTTTGATGATTCTAGCTCGTTGCTTTGAATGGCGACGATACGTTTGCGGGGTGGGCGTGCATACTTCTCAGCTATAGCTTTAGGTAAAATATCCTACATTCACCAGGGTGAATATATTAGACAAGAAACCGAATCATTTCTATCCCCCCCTATCTTGTATTGAGGTAGATACGAGCTAGATATAGTCATCTATTGTGTATTTATCTATTCACTCAAGTAGATAACCATTCTAAACTGGCAAGATTATTAGAGACGTGTAATATGATACTGTTGAAGAAGAGAGGAAAATATTAGAATATTCGGTGAGAAATCCGGGGATTGGAGTAGGCCTAGATTAATTCAAATATACAGGAATAAATAAGGTTACTTGGGATTTTGGTTTGATGGTTGGAAATACTTAGAATCTCAATGTTTGATTCATCCCCTAGAAAACTACCCTTATCGTATGTTGAATATGTTAGTAGTTGGTCAAGACGTAGAAGTGATTGATTAATGGTGGTTTTATTCAACAAGGAAAACAATGTATATCATGTCGTGTTGATGGTTGAGCGAACGAGAATGAATTTATTGGAGTGAATCAAACGTAGAATTTAAATCTAATTGATATCAACCATCTATACTTCACCCAGAGTGTACACTAATCTATATCTGTATTTAATTATTGGTTTTTATTTGTATTTTAAAACGTATTTATGAGTCGCGAGTACCCATGGAATTAATTCACCAATAATTACGGAATAAATACAAGCATTACTTATCTACTGGGAAAACGCGGAATATGTTGTAAGATGAGTGAGATATTTATATGAAAAGAAGTGGAAAGTCATACACACACCTTAATTGATTTTGAAGACTGTATCACTTTCAACCTATTTTGCCTGTTGATTGTTTTGATTGTTTTACGATTCAAATATTTTTTCTGTTGATTTTCCTGATGGAGCTTTATGGATGTGAAAAATGACATTAAATTTGTTTTCTTCCAAACGGCTGGTTCAATGGAAAACGCGAGAATAATGTGTTTAAATCGTAGCACTCCGTAGAATTTTGAATTTTTTGAAGAATTTATTTTCCAAAATTTTCTCATCTGTAAAAGTTTGAATTTATTTCGAGATATTATTTTCATAAATTTTCTTCTCTGGGTTATTCTTATGGGGATTTTTAAAATTCCGAAATGTTTTTCTCTCAAAAGTGGTTCAACTGATTGCGCCTCAAAATTTTAATGAGGTCATGTGTGCATTACGCCAAGTTTAATAGAAATGTGTTCTTCCGTTCGACCTTTGGACTGCGAAAAAACACATTTGCTTTTTCAAGTAGGACTATACGGTTATATTGAGGTTTCGCTTACGCTCATCCAATAATAACGATATCCCAATGGAAAAAATAAATCATTGTTCGCCAATAAAGGTTAATGCGATTTTTCTTACCCCACTATATATATATGCCTCGTATCATATTCTCCAATAGAGCCTATGCGATGTTTTGATGGGTTTTATGAAAATTATTCTCAAAATTGAAAATTTAAACAATTAATTTCCTTATGATTAAAGCCATTGTTCTCACTTGTTATTCATACAGTAGTATCACATCTAATCATTTCCGACGGAGTATAAGTTTCGAACAAAGGGGAAGGTGAAACAGTTGACCTGAGTAAGGGAGGAAAACAAATTGAAAAAAAAGTAGAGTAAACTTATACGTTCATCATCAATCTTTTTTTTCAAATAAAAACAACTATTTAGTCCCTAATCAAAAAATGTGTTCTGAAACTGATGGCGGTATTTCTTAAAAAGGTCTTAAGCCGATTCAATACTTGTCTAAATACCTGTATTCTTCTCTTAAAGAAAACCGATAGTTCAGAAGTAAAGCAAGATATTATGTAAATACCGGAAGAGATCCACGTTCTTCCTGTTTACCGAAAGAAGAAATAAATCCCCTCACAAAACTGCCATGGACTGAATATTAATATTATCCTCAGATATTTGGATCTGAAGGTTCCGATCGACCGTCTCCCCTATTCAATAGCAGTATTTCTAGGGTGTTCTCGTGCGGTAGCTGGCGAGTGGTCAAGAAAGGGTCCCTCAAAATCTCTGCATGAATAATCCTGTGGGGTGACCAATCAATATGTCAGCCAAGAAGGAAGGTATGGGTCTATATGAGAGATATGGATGGGTCCGTGAGAAAATATAAACACCAACGTTTGCTTATTGGATTTTCTTGACCATCGCGAAGTGCGATGTGTAAGAACGTCTTATGTACACTGTGATATGGATATTGGATTTATAATATTTCAAGTTCTGTTTTGGTAGATAAATTCAAAGGTATGGGAAAAAACATATCAAATTATAGACATTGTTTCTGTTAGCATATGATGAGATGATAAAATCAAAATAATCATGCATTAACCAACATTCGTTTGATTTAATATAAGACCCGGTTTAACCAACGGATAATTATAGTTAATCATTGATCAAGGACTAAGGTACTACAATAATATACGTAAACAATTAGGGTGATAACAAGTTAATTCGCTAATTAACGCTCGGTGCACCAATCATCAGTCGGAAAAATCTAAGAAAAATAGAGAACACAGTTTTGAAAGACCCACAAGAATATCCCACCCAAAAAAATTATGTTGACCAATTTCTTAGTGAAGAAGATTGAAATTTTCACGGAAATTATAACATTATTAACCAGTAAATATTTTACTATAGTTTCAGTTCAATCGCATTTCAGTCATTTTCGAGATGTTTTTGACAGATTCATATACCACTTTGCTCGACTAAAAACGACCGTATATACTTTGGAAATACTTCGTATCTCCCTATACGTCACTCTTGCTCCAAACGGTCAATCTCTTGACATATTCACATTCTACCTTCCCACTCCCCAAATAATATTATACATTTTCCACGATCTTCCCTCAAAAAGTGAACCAAGTTTTGCATATATTTCCGACTCGATCACGATTACGCGGTTTGGAGCGGTGTGACGCTATAGGGGACCGCATGAATATGTCACCCTTATACCCGACAACAATTGCTGCCAACTTTTATAGCGATATGGTCCATAACATTCACGGTCGGTACGAAAAGGAATTGGTCAGTAAGAATATATTATAATATTTATAAGAATCCTAACTGGATTCTTTTATTATCGGGATTTTATAATATTCTCGTTTATTTCGCACCTTTGGGGTTATAACGGGCAATGGGAAGAACATTTGCAGATTTAATTCAACATCACAGAGAAGTATATATCATAGTGTTCAAGTGTGGGCCTATATATTTAGAAATAAAAGGAAGGAGTATGTACACTTTCTGTGATGTCCATTGGGGTGAACGAGTTTTTGTGACTAAACAAAAATAAATTATAGATTGAAAATTCCTTATTGGGTTCGATTCTAATCCGAAAAACATTCATTGTCAGTACCACTTATTACAATGATGTTACACTCGTTCAAGTCCCGATATAAATAGTGTGCATTCAACGTTGAAAAGATGTTTAAATATAGGTGATGAATAAAAACATAGTTTGTCTAAAGTTTGATCTGAAGTTTGTCTTTGAAATTGTTATAATTTTGAATTAAAAATACTTTTTCTAATTCAGATATAACTATCAAATACCCAAAAAATGCTTCATCCTAAGAATCATATGAATGTCACTCTCTCACTGCATTGTACTTGCATGCAATAAATTAATAGGTCTAAATCAACCTGTAGCGAAATATGCAGTGCTAAATAAACAGCTGGGTGCAGGTTGCAGTGGAGGTGTGACATGTTCGTACGCATCCGGTTGAATGTCACATGGTGTAATATTAACGTCACTTTCACACGTGAATTATATTAGCTTATGTGCGAAGGATTAAAAGCTGAAACAACTACAATTAATCTAATACAATTCCTTTTGCCAGCCATACGTTAGATTCAAGAGAGAGAAAGAGAAAGAGAGAGAGAGAGGGAAAGAGAAAAGAGAGATAAAGAATAATGATGTGTCTTCGACATACTCGGTTTTATCTAGACTTTTTACGGAATATCAGTTCGATAGTTGAAATTTTACAGTTTGCAGTATTGTAATATATTGTAGTTTGTTGTAAAATTGACAATAAACTATGGTACGATACGTGGAGCTGCACTTTTCTATGTACTTTTACCTTGTTCAGTTCAGAAGGTAGGAGGAAAAGAGAGAGTGAGAGGGTTGAGGAAAGAATGAAGGAAAGCGAGAAAGAGAGAAAGAGAGAGAGAGAGAGAGAGAGAGAGAGACAGAGAGAGGGAAAGAGCGCGATATATATAGAGAGAAATGGAAATAATATGTCACAATTTTATTCCCCGAACACTTGTGAGCGGTATAATAGACACATTTCCAAATGTGCACCGTTTTCTCCCCCCCCTCTCCCCCCTCCCGCACCAACTCACTACATACAGTAAAAAGCATTTCCATTCCACCCCCTTCCTCCACCCCCTCGCGACTGTAGAAAACCTATAAAATATTCCCAGAGTCCTGTCTTTTACAATTCAATTGGAGTTTGAAGCGTGTCTTGGGACATGCCGAAAGGGATCACCACCGAACAGTATTATTATTCTGGTCGCGAAGTTTCTCTCCGTATAGTTACCGAGTTGAGTTGCGGTGAACATTTCTTTTTATTGAATGTCACATTGGCAAGACTGATGACATCTTACGAGACGATATTTCACTGTGCCTTTTTATATCGAAATTTATATTCACACAAAATCAATATTATTGTCTACACTCTACAGTGTATAGAGGGTTTGTGGAATAAGTTGCAGTACTGTATACCAATGTTGTTCTACATATTACAATTCTCATTTGAGTAGGGAATACATGAATATCATATGCAATCATGGGTTCGAACCGGAGCCGGAACCCGGAACCCTTGACGAGAAGAAACATTTTTTTTTCTGGAACCAGAACCAGAAACGGCAACTTTATTCTCTCGGACAACTGGGAATTGGAACCTCTATTTCTTATGCTGTTCTATGCTGTTCCATTAGATTCTTAAATTCATTCTCGTATCTCCTAAACTTTTGTTATTATTTATACGAACGTTTTATGCACCAACAAGTTGGAATAATTATCCACCAAAATATAAGCAATCAATCGAAAAACTGCTCGTACAAAGACAAAAAATATATCCTTCTATCCTTCCATTCCGAAATCCTGAACACTATTTTCACTATGCAGTAATAATATGGATCAATTCCAAATATACATAGTAACTTGAACTGGAACAGTATGGAACTTTCACGAACCAGAACTAGAACATTGATACTGTTTGAATTGCTGGAACACTTACGTTCTTGTAGGTGCCACCAAAAGCCGGAACCGGTGTACCGAAAAAAATACAGAGATTAAGATTTCTGTGTTCAGGCCCAATTACATATAATTTACATATTCGTATTATTGATTAATATCACAATTCTAAACTCTAAAAAAATGAATAAATTATGAAATGACCCGAATGAATGATACAAAATAATACAAAAATCAGTACATGCCGACAAGAATAATACAAAAAAACAAAAAAACACACAGCTGCCATAGAAATATTATTCACGACCTGTACAAGTATTTCCACAATAGATAAAGCCAGTTTTTGACCGGTTATATAAGTTCGGTTGTCGATAGCACACCGTTCCACCAGAGTTGATGAAGCAGTTCCAAGTCTTAATCGACCTCAGTCATAATTCCCAATATCTTCAGCTTATGTTCGGGTATTCGACAAACCAGAAAGCGTGGGAACATTATGCGTAGAGGAAGTAGTAATAAGGAAGGCCGTGATTTCACATGCGTCTCTGGAAAGCCGTGGTTGACCGAATCCAACAGGTCCGGCGGGTTCAGAGGAGGGTGACACGAGAGAGCACAGAAGGGTGCACCTGTCAGACATAGGGGGATGCAATGAGAGCAGATGTAAATATAGGTTAATTGAGTTATATCAGACCAGTGTTAATATTAGTAGAAAAGACTTCCGTTTCATTATATAGAGTTAATGACTATATTTTGGAGTGAGATATTATTTAATTATTGGTAGACGCTAATTGAATGAACAAACCATTAATTGATTATTTGAAACATTTCAAGTATGGATATAATTCTTATTGCCGTTCCCAGTTTGTGGGAGGAGTCAATCTGAAAGATTTTTTGAAGTTTAAAATTATTACCAAACTCTTATTATACTTGTATCTAATTTCAGTGGTGTGTACAGTTCTGAAAATAGGTATGGGTACACTCTCTGAAAGAAAAAAACGCGACCGAAAGGCGACTTCACAATCCCGTATGTATAGGCCACAACGCAATAGCTAAACTCGCTTCAATTATTGAAAAATAAAAAGTAAAATAACGTTTTCTCTGAAGAGCATGCAGTGCTCTTGCAGTGCTGCAGACCTTTTCAACTAAATCTTAGTAAAATACAAGAATCTGAAACATCCAAGAAGTCTTAGGCCCAACCAAACATATCCTGACCATATAGCTTCTCTGTCCCTCTACAATTCCCCGAAATAGTTACTCTTATACAGCAATGTTACTTAAATCAGAAGTTCAACAACCATAACAGGATATTTAACACTATCAGACACAGTATTCCATGGAAACAAAACAAAATTAAGCATTATTGAAGAAATATGTATTCGGTGTATAAATATTCTATTATATAATGAAATCATATAAAACCGAATTGAAGTTGAACAATGAAAAGCTTGTGCATATTCAACGTTGACATTAATTAAAATATTACGTTGTTGACATTTTTTGTAACTATTCATTGGCAATTTATTGCATTTAGATGCGCATTTTCTTTCTAATTTTCGTATTGAATAAATTTGAAATTTTTGAAAATAATATCATACTTGAATTAAAAAAAAAAAAAACTATATTCATATGTATGAGAATATCCAATTAATTTTACATAGTTCATACATTTTCCAAGAACAACCAATATCGTGTAATTATTCAATTTTACAACCGTTTAGAAAGACCTCAATTAGCGTAACATATTGTTACATAGTAATATTTCACTTGACAACGTGCTCTATGTGTAATGTTGTCCTACGGTAGCTGTATGTGGTACAAGAGAGCAAACAAACCGCCTTCTAAAAGCAATGTCAACAATACACAACTATAAGTCACACTCTTGTCATCTTCTACGGAAGTCTGGCCATAAAACAGTCGTACCAACAATACAACCACTCACTTCTATGTGTTAAAACGGAAGCTACTTCTTCACGCTAGCACGACTTCCGGTATTATTAGATTGTCTCAATATTGCCCCTGATGCATAGGCTACATCGCGCACACACATTCACTGAAGACACGGCTCCTTGAAGGCTTGAATCATAGGCCACACGGCAAACGTATGCCGATTGCCGTTGTTTAGAGAGAATATAGAATTGTATGGACGAAATTGTAATTGTAACACGGGTGGTTCGCGCCTTCCTTAGTGAATACCAAGATGTATTGAGGGTTGCGTTGGTTTGCCGTCTTGAGATGGTGTCTCATCTCAACTCTGAATTTCGTTCCATTTCCTGAGCACTTTCCTTAGAACACCCTATTGCTCCTCTACCTAGTGTTGTTTTATAGAAACTTGATGTAATGCCTTCTATATACCTCAAATATTTGCATCTAAGATGCAGTGCATATTGCCATCCAAGATGCGGTGGAAGTAAACAACAGCGCTAGGCTTATGAAAAAGGATATTAACTAGTAATGCAATGCAATGAAATGTGAATACTTATTTGTTCGTGGCATGTGGATTTCTCACACGAATTCGTTCGATTACATATGAAAATCGTCCAGATGTAGGCCCAAGTTACTTGTAATATAGCATGTGTTATTATGAATTAAATTACAATTTAAATAATACACAATTTAACCTCACTATCTCAGTTTTACTTCATGAGAAACTGTTTCAGCGTTTGCATCAGGAATAAGCATGAGTTGCTCCTCCATAATCCAATGTATAGCATAGCTTCCTTCCATGATATTACATGACTACCATCGCACTACCGCACGAGACCAGTTAATTACCCCACACATAGAAGAGTTGTGCAATTCTTCACTCTGCTGTCATCTTTTCATAAAATAATATAAAGTACACAGAGAGAAAGTAGCGTTATTCTTGAACAAGATACCACCCTTGATATATGAACTGCCTGTTCGTTTACTCGTTGTTCTATTAAACAAACTAGCAAGGCGGTTGTCAGCCATGGTGAAATTAACTCGGCTCATAATTAAGAAGATAACGAGAGCACCCCCACCCTCCCCCAGTCTTGACGACATTGGAGAACGCGCGCGGAAAGGAGAAAGAAAAGGGGTGCGAAGAAGACAAAAAACACAGCTAATTATGATATGATTGGCGAGTATGACAGAGTAAGTCGGTAGTTAATTTGAGGCTTGCAGGGATTTGTAAGAGATTTGCGTGTAGAACGATATTGAATGGGTTTGGCATGGGAATTTAATGAGGATAGACGGAAACTAATTGAGATTTTTTTTATGAAAATGTATAAGTGAGAATTAAACAGAGAAAATCAAAAGTCAAATTACTTCTAACGCACAGGTGACAGTCGACATTAGCTTCTACCAATAGAAAATGATGAAACCCTAACAATTCTTCGGCAATCCGACTCACGCCTGTTTATATTAATTAACTATCACTCATTTAGATGTGAATTACAAACATTTTGAAGCATCGACTGAATGCTTATAGAAGAATTTAAAAGCGAAATATTGCTAAAAAATTTGAAAATTTGGACGGATGGCGGCTCAATCATTGCCATCTACAGGCACTAAGCAGATATTGTTTTTGGACGCAGGTCATTTTTTGCTATCAATAACTGATATAATGGCATATTTTCAATATCATGGTTTCTTTTGAAATTTTGAATATATAAATAACAAGTAACAACAGTAATATGTGATGCAGTCTGAGACAAGGGACCTTTTATGGTCCAGGCACTGGCTATAGATATCAGCAAGTCAAGTGAAAAAGTTGTGAAAAAAAACAAAATTATTTGTTTTTTGTTCCTCTGGTTAATAATCACAACATATTTTTTTCAGAATTATTGGGACGAATGTTATTATTGTAGGTATAGTAGCCCAAATAATGAAAAAAATAAATTAACTTCATACAAATCTTATCGTAATCAAGTGAAAATCGAGTGTAATCATGTTTTTCGGAGCTGATTCTCTCAAAATTGTAACTTTTGAATAGAAAATGTAAATAAAATTACATCTCGGGCAATTTTTACGGTAGAAATGTTTTTTGTTTTTTTTTGAAATGATCACAGAAACCATCTCAATAAACCGGGCGCATGAAACGATAACCTCTTCTTTCACATAAGGTCCCTATGTCTCAGACCGCATTACATATAGGCCTACGTCTTAAATTTTCGAACTTCTCTATTTACTCTACCTTGCATCTACTTTGTACGCAACCCTTTGTCTTAGGCCTACTCTTCACCGAAACATGGCGCCTATTTAAACGATCAACGAGTTATGAGTTACTATAATATTGAAACTATTCACCATTGTACAACTAACTCTTCTGTTACCGAACAAGAGTTGGTTCTCTACTTTTAGTACGGAACAATAGCGTACGAAATCATACCCGATGACTCAAACAGTTATTTATCGTGTTATGCAACTATACAGCAATGTCTGTGTGTGTGTGTGTGCTATATGGCCGGCATTCCTATTGTTGTCTGTAGTCACGTGATGCATGGGGATGACATTCCTTCCACATTGTTGCCGACAGTTTCATGTTAGCAAGTAGTTGCTGCCAACCATACTGCAAACTTGCTAACATCAAATATATATTATAACTTACTAGGAAACGCTGGATTTATCGCGTTGATAGATCAGCGTGCTATGCTTGTATCCACGAGAGATGAATGTGACCGATAATTGCTGAATAATTGTAAGAAATGTCTGCAATTGTAGTTAAACTCATTGCTGCTTTCGAAAACAGATGGATGTAGTCTCGTTTTTAAACGTGAATCTTGTCCTGAAAAATCATGACAGTCCATATTGACATCCATCACGGACATCCAACTGTGGTATTTTTGTTTGTTCTTTGCTTATTGTTTTTGTATGCTTCACGACCCCACAAACAAGTATAGATATACAAAGATATACAACATCCAAATATAGTTAGTTATAGCATGGAATGGATTAATTAATTGTTCTACAAAGACCTTTTTCCATCATTCTACCACGAGAACACATCTGCGATTCAAGCCACGTGCAACCATTGGCCTAGATTTTTTCTTCCAAACATCGAAACTTGATACAAAATCATTGTTCCCCAATTAAGATTATTGATGAAAGTGGGATCGTATGGACGGGGCACAAGCGATCTTACCAGCCCATTTTAATTATTTTAACATCCAACGCCAAGAATAAAAGATTCCGAGCCATAGATGGTTCCTTCCTTCAGTACCAACTCAAATGTAAACTGAAATCGATAAAAACCTAATTTTAGACTTCTGAAAATGATGTTCTTGGACCAGTGTGTTTGACTAGACATGATCTCACGTAGACGCGCATAGCGGATGACATCAGCAACACGATATACTATACTTGTCTGCGCGTAAGGTGAAGGAGCGAACTACTCGTGCGCCTTTCATGTGGGATAGGAAAGACGGTCGATCGGAACTTTCTTCTTTCTCGAATACAAGTATATACATGAAATATATTGTGACATATCGAAACACCTGAGCTATACGGTTAAGACATTGAGGAGACGGTCGATCAAATCGTTACGGGTGTTGCGATGGCGAATGCAGAAGATGTATATAAAGGTGGTTTAGCATGGAATGCCTCTTTGGTTACATATAATTGTATCTATACTTGAGTTGGCATATGCGCAGCATTCCTGACAGTACACGTTCGAGGCTTGTAGACTCTTTATGTTCAGAAGATGTGGAGGCGCGAACCGCCCGTGCGCTAGTGATGGGGTAGAGGGAGACGATCGATCGGGACCTTCATCACTTGTGGACACAATTATTGTCCTAGGAAAACTGCATAAGTGTGTGGAAAGCTGTGGGAAGCGAGCGAGAAGGTATGCAAATGTCGATAGATTAAAAAAAAAATTGTTCAACCACTTTAACGAGCAACACCTAGGTTAGAGCGAGTAATTCTGAAACGATGAAGTGATAATAGGTGAAAGCCGAAAGGGTGTTCACAAAAACGCGTTAAACTACAGATTCGTCTACCTTCAGAAGTAGTGTCTCAGTTTGACATTTGAGCCAAAATAGCGTCAACAGAAATCTCGAATAAGTCTGAGAGTCTGTAAGTAATACTGAAATGGAATAAAAATGTCCAAACACATAAAATGATGAATACACATTGCTTTATGATATCAGTAAAAATGAGCGGACCTTATCGTATCGCAACGTTTCGAATACATTTTAGTATTCTTCTTCTGGCGTCTTCCTCGGCAATACAATGCCGACTCACAAGAAGGAAGACGCCAGAAGATGAATACTAAAATGTATTCGAAGCGTCGCGATACGATAAGGTCCGCTGGACCTCAAATCTATCATGAAAGAGGCAAATTTTCACCGCGAAAGACATAATAACTAACACACACACACATATATATATGTGCGTATATTCCCCCTACTCCCCCTTAAAGCCAGTAGGCCTACTTCGTGATTTATGATAACTATGATGTATGAATAAGTATAAAGTTACACAAGATCGCTATACATACATAAATAAAGCGAATTAAAAAAAAAAAAAAAATCCGGCCATTATTTTATTTACGATACATCAATACCCGGACGCACAAGTGAATGACAGATCTCCCAACCTTTTCGTCCATAAAAACATTGAAACACTCATTAATGTACACCATCGTTTGATTAATCTTACTAGGAACGTAATTAGCGTCACGTTTCACAATTAATTCACAATGATTACCTTTTATAAAGAATTCTATTTGACTTCTGACAGCTATTATTAATGTAGCTATGTGTGAGACAAAAGCCAAGGTCATTTGGTTATAATAGGGTCGAACCTTACTTATTATTCTTTCAGAGATATCAAGTAATTAGTTTAATTATCGTGTTTTATATTATGTACAGCGGCGTTCATAAATATTTAATTGTAATCATCTTTGGTTGGATGATTGTAGGCCTATAAGTGGAGGCTGCTAAAATCAAATATATGATACATGTGTGAAATAATATTTGCGGTATTAATTTGAAACTGCCCTTGTGGTATCCCGTTCTAACTATCCTATACCTTGCCATACTTGGTATTAATTGGTAAATCATTACTTCAGGACCCCTACATAACTCAGCTCTTCTTATTCGTACCCCCAAACAGGGTCGTTCGATTCAAACTATAATCATCAACGACACTACAAATTGAAAAATTAATACTAAAAATTGAAAATTACACTAATGATTCTTACATATGCTTGAATCTATCACTTATTTCAAAAATAATATTTTCATTTCTCAAATTATTTTCATAAAGTATAATATATTTTCGTAATTTACATTTTTAGATCAGAGCTGTATATACGTCTTCAGGAGGCTTCGAGCGCCCGTTTTGTTCAATCACATATCATTATCGATACAGAGTTTCGAGTCTTCAAATTACATGATATCCAAACCTTAGTCTAAACAGTCATGCATTTTATATACCTGTTCTTATTACTCTGATTTAGACCACTTGTAGAGCTGTGAAATCGAACAAATTATACTCTTAATTACGCTCGGGGGCGTGTACAACTTTATTACAAAAAAGTCTTGTGAAACACAGAACTTTATTGAAACACAGATTAGCACAGAATATAAATATATAGGCCTAAGTCAAGTCAAGTCAAGTTAAAATACATGAATGTTATTTGGGGAATACGTGCGTCCTCCTCCCCCCCCCCCCGCCCCCCTCCCCTGCCATTCAACGCTCGGCCCAATCTCATTGTCAAGAGATTGTAGGTCTATAGTATTTTTATATTGTTATTAATTATTATAGATTTCAAAATGTTATTTCCATCTTTGTTGAATGTAACCATATTATAAATTTATCATACCCTGCGCTTTTTTTTCATTATCTTGTAAGTTTACATTTCTACTCCAATTAACATCATTTGAACATTTGTTCTTGTATTCCAAAAAAAAGTAGACTCAAGTGGACCTCTAAGTGATTCGAATACTCCAAAATAGTCTACATATTATGCCATCTTCAAGAAGACGATTATTATAGCGAATAAATGATTACTGGAGGATTTTTTTATTGTGATTCACTACAGTAAAACCAGTATGTAATATTTATTTTCATCAAGATCAATATTGTTATCGATATTATTACTGTGTGGATTTGAGCGTGTATCCACGATGAAGGGTCCAAGATAATAATCTTACAGATTTAGTAGCAAGTATAAGCATATCAACAGTTCTCGAGAAATGATATAAGCCCGATTAAAATGATTTATAACGTCATCAAATGTGATTCAGAAGCTGTTATAACACCAATGTTGCCAACATTACCGTGTCACCTTTGACCTCTGCAGGTCACGTGATGTGTGGATGGCCTTTTGACTTTTCCTCTATCTTAACTACTGATATATATATATATATATATATATATATATATATATATATATATATATATATATATATATATATATATATATATATATATATATATATATATATTATGTGTATGTGTGTGTATAAGCACAATATAAAATACTGGTTCTTTGGATCAGCGGGTTGTATGCACCATCTTATTTGAAGATGCAGTGGCGTGGTTTGAACACCGCACAATAGTGTGTATGAATGATGTAATATTAACCTCTGACCCTTCATATGTATCAACTTTCAGAACAGAATTTACTTCAAATAAAGGAAGAAGAAATTAAGATTTGATAGAAAAGTATTGACAAAGAAAAATGATAGACACTTGAACATAAACAGAATCTAGTAATGTCTACGTCACGACTCAGAGAAAATGACCTGGTCTTCGGAGAAAAATTGAATTAATTCTAATTTATGAAATTGAAATGACGATTTCTAGTTTCCTCTAAAATTAGGGAAATGAATATCGCAATGATTCGTTAAAATCTAGTTTCAGCCACCCTCGGTAGCTCAGTCAGCTGAGGCACTGCTTCAGAAACTGAAGTCACCGTTGGGCGTGGGTTCGAGTCCGGCATAAGGCATTTTGTAAAGGTCCTTTCACTTATCATCACTTCATCATTCCATAATCACCCGCTCATTCGTACCCCTGTATAGCATAGCTGTTGGTGGGGTCGTTAAGCAAACAATAATCATCATCTAGTTTCAGGGTTGTGCTTCCTTGAGAACGTATTATATGTCATAGTTCATCCTAGTCACCTCTACGCCACATGATCATCAGGTTTCATACACTGGCATGACCTTTAACCTCGGCCACAATTCAACACAAGTAAACGCTTTATAATGTCGTACTGTTGATACATGGATAACACAAGGTGTGAGCGAACTGGACTTGATTTCTTAATCTGATTCATGTAACAAGACACAGCCATACCAATGACCAACGATATGAGTTACTTTTTATATCTTGACTTTTTATGCTTCTCCACTCAAGTAAAGCAATTCATTGTTGTAAGACGCAGACAACAATGACTACCGACTGATAAGAGAGATATATCATGTTTGACATAGGGTACTAGAAAATTACACTTCAACTGAAACGTTGGGGGCAAATTAACAATAGCTATAGTTGAGGTTGGAGAACACAATTTGGGGGACATTGATATCCATCCATTTGTGACAATGTGTGATATCACTTGAAAGTAGCTTCAAATAACAATCTTCATTAATTTTGTGTTATATGTCATTAGTTTCATTTATATATACATCATTTCGATCTCCCCATCCAACGATGGCGGGTTTGAGGGGTGGAGGTGACTCCCACCGTCGTTTCTAGGGTTGCCTGGGATGTCGAAGACGGTGAGCCATTCCGTCTTCCTGTCCGTAGTCTGTTTCTCCAGCTTCTTCGCTCTCTTCTTCATCCAGTTGCCGCTCCACCAATTCCTTCCACCTTTCTCTGTTTTCCAACCATTTCTTTCTTCCTACTCTCTCCCACTCTTCATTTCTCTCTTCAACATCTATCAACGCTATCAATCCACCTAGTTCTTGGACGACCCACTTTTCTTTCCCCTATATCCATACCTTTTTCAAATTCTGTTCTCGGGATTCTATGTTCTACCATTCTTTTCATATGTCCAAACCACCTTAATCTTTCTAACTGTATAACTTTATAAAAAATATATTTATATGTATTATATTATGTTGCTATGGTAACCACGGTTATTTGTGATACGTTATTTGAAACAAGATTAGATAATAGATTGTAATGGTTAAATCAAATCAAATCAAACACAGGAAGTCATACATTGAGGTAAAAGTTCCGTCGACCTTTTTGAGAGAAAAAAAAATTTCTATCTATATTTGACTTCCAATATATGTAGGCCTAAATGTCATTCTCTTATATCCTCGCTCATCTATCGACATCGGTGGAGTTTTCATAGCGGAACAACAGTGTAGGCCCCTATGTAGCTTTTTTTGTATCGAAACATTTCACTAAAGATTTTTTTATAACTGAGAAAATGATTCTCTGTTGATGAAATTCCACGAATCCTCTTCTTGCCGATTGTGAACTGCGTTTTTTATTAATAATAACGAGTGATTATTAGTCCCACAAATATCAATTGTCCTCTACGACAATGTATATGATTATATAATCGCAGCAAGCAACACCTGCGCCTGCGTACACGTGCCCAGCGATTCACAGCTTGTAAAAAAACCCCGGGTCAAATTCATTTACACATTCATTTACATTCATTACATGCTATTTTTAGAACTTAACTCGCTGTTATTTATCAATATGAACTTTGCTCTTTTAAAGTAAAAAAAAACGAACTTATACATTATCATGTTGATTTATATCTATACCAATGTTGCATTGTTATTCGCGTTCATGTCTTTATTTTGATGGTTTTTGATTGACTATTGTGAACTGTTAAATAATTGCTATATCTTGATGGTAGTGACTCAGTCGCTTATGAAACATGGTCGACTATTCTCATTGGTTAACAAATTAAGAGTCCATGGGAATCGATGTAGTGGTATATCAGTATTTTTGGTGATGACGTTTAAATGGTATGAGATATCGAAATTCTGATAGAGGGAACACAGATATTTTCAATACCTTCACGATGGTATAAGTAATAACTATTCACCTCATACCGCAAAGTTGTCACGCGTAAACGGCTGTGAAAACACATTTTTTTAATTATGCGAAATGGGATAAAAGTTATCACTTACACGATATCGAAAGTATTGACAATATCTATGTTTCCTCCCATATATATAATATATATATATATATATATATATATGTTAATAGACACTTCCTTTTGGGTGTTTTCATGGATTATCATTTTATTTTGAGAACCACATATTATATTATGCAATGCAGCATCATGCAATTTATCTCAATGCATATTAACAAGTAATCATGGAAAAAGTTATTTTGTATCAAGTTTCGATGTAATTAAAATATATATATATTAAACAACAACACACCAAGTACCATGTTTTGTAAGCTATACGATTGACCGTCTCTCATGAACATTAGCGTTACCCATATGGAGTTTCGACCAGTTCAATGACGTATACAAATGTATCCCATCAGATATCAAAGACGAAAAAATAAACCCACAAATAGATATTTTCTCATCTGATAGCGTATTAGACTGGTTCACACCTGAGCTCGTCGGGGGTGGGGCGGTCTAATAGGGAAGGGTGGGAGGGACATGGGTGGGAACGTGGTGGGATAATTTGTAGCGGTCCAAGTTTTAAATTAACCTCCAGTCAAGATGCTGCGGCATTTACAGATGATCGGGCATCAATCAGTGTCATAAAGCAATATTAGTGAGAAGGAAAACGATTAGTGTGGTTGAGGTGAGGGATGAATGAGTTAAGTAAGACAGTTTCCAATCCATTTTAGATTCCCTATAGATTTGATGTGTACTAATTCATTGTCTCTATTTCCAAGTTCATGGGTGAATAACTTCAAATCAAGACACAATTAATCTCTTTCATCAATTGTCCGAAATGCATTGTTTTCTTTTAAAATTCAGTATCCAAATATACACGACTCCATCAAACCTAACTCATAATGAATAATAGAAAAATATGGACATCTCCATAAATTAATAACTGCACACTATTTAAAAACGTATTCCCATACGGAATCAAAACTACGACCCTCTATTTCAATACATAGAAAGTCATTTTTTTTTTAAATTGTCAATTATTTAAAAATCTTGAAATATCATCAAATTGTGGATAAAATATGTATCATTTGTTCAAGATCAATGATGGCATAAGTAAGATGCAGAAGTTCTCACTAAAATCCTCTCAATTTATAGGGATGCTTGCTAACCAAGCAAACACGCACGGCTGATGTGCAACGGAATTATTGAATATGTATTTGACTTGTGAGTGATGTCTCATAGCAAAGAGGAAGAAAAAGATAAAAAGAGAGAGAGATAAAAGGAGAGAGAGACAGAGACAGAGAGAGGAGAGAGAGAGAGGGAGAGCGAGAGAAGATATATTGTTTCTTACTTCACCCCGTCATAACCTGCGATTAATTATTTAACACGTCTGTACCTTTGACGTAACAATCATGATCGCTCCATTGATATAATACATGTGAAAAAAAAACACACGAGAGAAAACGTTGATTAAACTGACGTGTATGAGCGAGTGAGAACTTTTAACTCTTGATATATGTATACAATTTGGAAAACTATAATATGATACATATATTTTCACATGTTTTATTCATTATATCTTCTTATAAGATCATACATCTCAACTAAATAGTTATTCATTGAATCCCAACTAAATAGTTATTCATTGAATAACTTATTTCAACAAGATCGAATTGGCAGCATGTACTGTGTTTTATTTTCATTTTACCCTAATTATATACCTGTGACTACTAATTCATTGGTATATGCGTATTGTTAAAAACTATGGACACATAAACTTTCTGGACTTCATGTAATACCGTCTCTTATCCAAATGTATACTTTTCATCATATATACTTTGGTTGCTACTATACTTGATATACGTTGTTTTTGATCAAAGATGATGAGACTATTATCATGGCCCTTCCACCAAAATGTATACGCATTAAAATAATATATCTAAAGGAAATTTAAAGAAATCTTAATAAAACCCAATAATTAGTTGAGTATATATTTGAGTGAATTCCATATTGCCATCATGTAACGTGAGCTTCATTCTCGATTATTAATGTTTACATATCAAAATGTAAATTTAAAAATGTATAATGTACATTTACTTGTAAAGCCACGACCGTTCATCCCAACACCGCGCTTATTGCGTTTTCCCATAGTTTACCAATATTCACAAAAGTCTGACATATTCTTATACAAGAAAAATATGTAAAGTAATAATAAAGCCGAGATATTCCTTACTGTTTTTAGAGCAGTGTTCCCTCACCAACATCTTTTGTCAGCAACCTGCTCTGAATAAAACATTTGCCAACCTAACTGTCGCAACATCTCACATCAGTTGCCAACCTCGCAACAATGAAGACAGAACTCGTTCACAAATCAGCATAACATCATCTAGTGACGGTTCGAACGTCAGTCCCAATGTATATTTATACATAACCGAGCAGTTGTGTCGGATGAGATAACACATGATCTTGTGAGGTGCATGGTTAGGCGACAATGACGACCGAGGGTTGTAACAGATGCTGCGGGGAGAGTTTATTACATTTGTAGACATTTTGTGGACAAGAATGAATAAGTGTTTTCATGAAATACATTCACATGTGATTGTGCATGGCTACGAGGTGAATATATATTGTAATGTAGAGATAGTGTTCATGTGACATGTAAGGAATAAAACTCGACACTCGATTTTAGATCAGTATTCTGTTCTATGACTTTGTTAAGGGAGTGCGTGCAAGGTTCTTATAAGATGAATTTTAATTTAATATTTTTTCCCTTCTTTATGAACCAGTGTAATTGAATAAAAAGCATATCAATTCCAAGACGATTTCATGCTTTTTTATTAACACAACATTCTATTTTTGTGAATTCAATCAGTTTTGAGATAATACGTTAATGAATTTCATCACATTCTTGGTAGTCATTGACGTATTACTTTGAAACTGATTAACTCACAATAATAATGTAATTTTAATTGAAGAGAATTAAATTATCTTGGGGTTGAAATACTTTTTATTCAATCACACTGGTTCGTGAACACAGAAAAAAATAATAAAGATGAATTTCTCTATTTTTATAAGCACCGTACACATGCACCATTTATTCAAGAAGGTGAGTTTTATACGTAATTCAGAGATGAAAATGGAGATGTGCTGAAAGTTTTAATTGGATGATTGTAATCAAATAGTTGGGAGAAAGTAAATTATATTGGAGTTTGAAAAAAAAAAATACCGAGTAAATAAGTGAAAAAACAATCAACATAAAAATGATGTTTTCCTTGTATTCGGAAGAGAAAAAGTGCATCTATTACTGAACATTTGTAGGAATGTTGATATTTGTATTTTGTACAGAGAAACTCACTGCAGGTAGGCCTAGATGAACATTACTGCAGGTAGGCCTATGAACATTCAAAGCATCAGAAAGATGGGGCATAATCGTAATCTTGTCAAGATAATTAATTTACCCTCAAAACATCACAGATGTACAAAATATTGATGATATTTGTGTTTGTATTTGAATTTTGTGTTAGTAGTTGAATTGAGTGTAATTGAGTCGTGACTTTAGTTTTATCCCAAGTCACAGTCGTACCTGCTGAAGAAGAAATTTAAAACCAAATTGAAATAGGGTATTTATGTAAGAAACAATTATTGCCCTATCTGTATCCATACAACCCGCGTTTTCTTATATTATACGAAGTCTACACACAAAGTCCCTTGAATCTTGAATGGTCCGAACTCTAGTATCTCTCACTGGCGTAAAGAATGATTTATTAGCTAAGAAAAGGGAGACATTTTCTTGGAATGTAGCTTCTGGATAATTTATTCTCGACTAAAAACAGTATATGAATTAAGTTTCCTCTCTTGATGAAGAGAGAGAGAGAGAAAGAGAGAGTAATATAGAGAGGGGAAATTAAAAAAAAGTGTCAAGACTGCGTAAAAGATAGGCGAAATGAATTAATGTGTTATATGTGAATGTTTTATCTCTGTTGGCCAGGGTCGGGAGTCGGGGGTTTGCTGAAGCAGCAAATTAATATGCTAATTGCCCCTCCCCCTCCCCCTGCCCATTGGCTTTCTCTCTCTCTCTCTCTCTCTCTCTCTCTCTCTCTCCCTATTCAATGTGTATAATACATTATACGTTGTACTGTACATCTCGTTATAAGACCTATGGTTTGTTATCTTCACGTTCAGTGCTGTATTGTCTTCAATTGAGCTTGATAGAAGTGAAATAATTTAGTTTTAATTAATATGAAAAACCATAATTGAACCGTTATAGGCCTACGAGACGATGTAAAGGAAACATTCTTTGCTCTCTTTCCTCTTTCTCCTTCATTGAAAACACCATGGTTGAGCGTATGGGGGCGACTCAATATTGAAAAGTCAAATCTTCTCAATACCTAAATGATTAACAATTAACAGTCCATGGGAGTCGATTTAACAAAATATCAGTTTATTGGTGATAACTTTTGAACTGAGTTTGTTATGAGATCAAAATTCTAATATGGAGGTGACACAGGTACTTTCAATACCTTCAAGACGGTGTAAGTAATAACTATTTCACTCATATCACATAATTGCCAGGTGTATACAGCTGAAAAAAAATATATTTTAGCAGTATACGCTCGCATGACAAGTATGCAACATGAGTTATATATATATATAGATTAATTATGTACCACTCCATCGTACCTATCATTAGAATTTTGGTATCTAGAATCCCTTTTTTTATTTATTAACATCGAAACTTGATACAAAATCATTCTTCCCCATTTGAGGCTATAGATGAAAGGTAAGTTCGTTCGGACGAACTCAACATTATTGTTTACCAATTAAGGTTATGGATGGAAGTGAGATCGTTTGGACGGGGCACCACAAGGGTGATCTTACCACCCCATTTTAATCATTCTAAAGACAAAACTATGAACTTTGACACCAGGACTACGCTGTCTGTTACCATATTTCTTCGACGCAGATGAAAGTCTTCAGTTTCCAAATGGCCAGAAAATATCTAATCTATAGGGTTAAGTATGAACCATTTTTGTGAAATATCCGGTCATTAATTATTCGATATGTATTAGATATTACATAACTATTTGATAAACCATTCATTATAAACAATTGAAATATTCCATGTATTGTATCATCACATGATATTATTAACTACGTATATTCATTTGATCATTCCAAGAATGAGACCAATCTGCATTCATGTACCAATGGAGTGACATAAAGATATAGATACAATATTAAGTCATTTATATGCCTTCTGTTTTGTATTCTTAACCACAAAAGTGGGGTCCATTATTGTGGCAACATTTGACATATGACAGGTGACTCCCCCCCCCCCCCTCTTCTCACACCCCCACACTGACGTGTCACATTTGTCTGCTGATGTCTTTTCTGTCTCGAAATGCCGCGCGAAAAACAACCCCTATATAATTCTCACGGTCCGAAACCGCAAAACCAACACATGGGCCACAGACGGGTCGTGACCTCGGTATTGGGGTGAAACAGAGAGATAAAGAGCGAGAGAGAGAGAGAGAGGAGATAGGAGAGAGAGATTAGAGAGGTAGAGAGAGGAGAAAGAGAAGCGAGATGGTTTCAGATTCTAACAATTATTTATTATTATTATTATGTTTAAGAGTTAGGTTATACGGGGGTACGAATGAGCAGGTGATTATGAAACTATGAAGTGATGATTAGTGAGAGGACATTTACAAAAACCCATGCCTTATGCGGGACTCAAACCCACGCCCAACGGTGTCTTCAGTTTCTGAAGCGGTGCCTCAGCTGACGAAGCTACCGAGGGTTGCACATTCTAACAAGTTTATACAACTTCAGTCCATATACATAGACTGTTGATTCTAAATTTTAATCAGCTATACCAACTACCAAGTGTGGATGAATGTATAACCATAGACTGAAGAGATACTAAAGAGTATGTCTATAGTCAATGGTATAACTCTTCCTATAACCTGATAGTAGTATTCTGATGACATCTATGAGTTTCCAAACTTCAAAGTATCCTCGATACTGCCCATCTCATTAGCACTGTAGAAAACTCCATTCAATAAGTATACGATTCCGGGCCTCTGGATGGGCCTATAAGGTAAAGAGAAGGTTTCTTGTCTTTGATTATACATAATACATATTATATATATATATATATATATATATATATATATATATATATATATATATATATATATATATATATATATATATATATATATATATATATATATATATATGAATATATATATATATATATAATATAATTATATATATATATATATATATGAAAACTTTTAAACTTTCACGACTTATTTTATGATAATAATATATTTTACAGGAAAATTATAGTCGTGTATATATTGTGAAATCTTTATTTTCTCAACGTTTCAACCATTATGGTCTTTCTTGATGAAGACCATAACATAATGGTTGAAACGTTGAGAAAATAAAGATTTCATAATATATACACGACTATAATTTTCCTGTAAAATATATTATTATCATATATATATATATATATATATATATATATATATATATATTTACATCCTTTCCTCGATATTTCCTAGAAATAGACCTTCTATTCATTAGAGTCTTATATAACTGACGGTAATAGGCAGCAGAGTTCTATTAAAAATCATATTACAATGTATATTTCAACAGCAGATTATACATAAAGCGACACATACTGACCTGATCCCTATTAAGTATTACGATATATATATATATATATATATATATATATATATATATATATATATATATATATATATATATATATATATATATATTATATTATAGCCGACATTCGTATAGCCAGGTGTAAAAAGCTGCTCTATCTTTTGAACTATACCGCCCAATCATACGTGTAAGATTTTCTGCCTATATTGTCCATTGTTGTGTTCATTGTTGCGAGTACAATAGTATAAAGAAGGCCGTGACTTGGTAATCAACGCTACTGACGTCTTTGTTAGTTCCTGACAGCTTTGGACCGCCTACGTCACGCTTTTATGGAGGACAACAATAATGCTTTCTACACTTACTTTCGTGTTCTGTACATGAGCACATGGAGAACGATAATTGTTTTGGTTTTGTAGTGAGCGAGCTATTTCTGACCTTAATGCATAGCCCTGTGCATATTGCTTATGCATATTCTTATAGCCAATTATTCGTTAATATAGGCAAACGCAGAATATACGTTGTAAGATGAGCGAGATATCTAAATAGAGTATGAGTATATCTTAATAGAGTATTATCAAAAACTCTACACACCTTGACTAATGACTCATATGAAATATATTTAGTTCGGTAAATATCGAATCTAGGAAGCTGTGAATGTCGTCAACATAATTCTGCTCATATTTCTATATCTATTTCATGAATAAAAATCATTTATTCAATTATTTTATTCAAAACGGCTGTTTCGCATTACATACAAATTTGTAATAATGTGTATATTTTTGTGTTCACATTCAGGGAAAATTTCCATTTTTTTGGAGATAAATTTTTTTAAATTTTCTTGCCCAGCCATAATGTTATGAGGTTTTTCGTAATTTTGAGAAATTTCTCAAAAATGGTCCAACCGATTCAACCCAAAACCTAGACACTTCTAAGTTGGCCAAGTCTACGTGTAGAGAGATATTTTCATGCCGATCAGTTAAACCCTGCGACCTGTATACAGTGCTTACAAACAAACGAACAAAACACACACACACAGACAAAGCTCCATAAGAGTGGGATGGAAGTCTTCGCTATCGCTCATCTAATAGACCTAAGTTACTTAAATTTTCATCAAGAAAACAACAGTCGGAATAAATGATATCGAAGGATACCATTCGGTTCAAAATAGGTATGTATTTATTTGTTTGTTCAATTTTTTTTCTTTTTCCTTTTCGCCGGTCTAAACCGATCCACGTGGAAACTGTTTGTTCTCATTACTCAAATTTCAATTTGGGACCATGTGTAAAATAGTTTTGTGCAACAATCGGTCTGATATACTCATGAGAAATTTATTTTTGAAATTTTGAACAAATACCCAGTAAGAAAACGCAGGCCTATAGTGGAGAAAATATCTCGAGGAAATAATTTTGAGATTTGTAAGGACAACAATAACTGACATGTTGATGAGTTCTATGAAAATGGGGTAGCGATTCCAAAACCAAATGTGATGTGTATACTTTAAACAAATTTTCATATTTAAATCCCACGAATATGCAGCATTTTCTTTTTAGCACGACAAATGTAGAAATAATTTCTAGACTCATTTTCATCATGGTACTTTAGAAAGTTCTCTGCATACCACTAATCGGTTTAATTTCCAACACATTTTGAAACAGATAGATATAGTGAGGAATATGCTCTCTCTCACCCCATATAACTCACTGCCCAATTCAACTAGATCGTTTGCTAACCATGCACTGTACCCCATTGTCAGAGAATTCAAATAACACAATTCGACATAGCATATAAACTAGACTAATATAATAGTATCCACAACAATACTATTATTTGACCACTGCTTTTGTTCACCGCCCCCTATAATACCATGCATACCTCGAATCCTGCGGACCGACACCTCCAATCGTTATAGCTAGGGCATAGAGGAGACGGTCGATCGCCATGTGCTTCTACAGACCTTGCATTGTCGAGTTGACGTTAAAATGTTGGTAATAGTGATAGTTTATTGCAGTTTGGTTGCAGGATTGTGGAAGCGATGTCATTGGTCAAACGTTGCAGTTAGTATCTTTATCAGGCAGACCTCCTATCAGCTGATTGATATGAATAAACAGAAGAAATAAAAAAAGTTCCTGGACATATTCTAAACAGTGACATTTGGTTTCGACGATCCACTGTTGTCAGTATTTGCATTTTTTTTTTTTTAATAAGACAAACACATTTCAAAAATATTCTATAACTAAGAATAGAATATGAAAAGGGCATAGTTGGTTTTCTATTGTATTTTTTTATACAGATGTAAGCACAGCAATGAAGTATAAGTGTTGAATTTAAAATCAAGATATGTATTTTGAAGCATTGACCAAAATGTATTATGAACGTAAATAATGGCGAAATCAGTGTGACTAATATGCCCAGATGATGTAGGCCTACTCACACAAACCGCGTCTTATAAAAAATATAGATCTGTTAAAAGATAAAATGAAACAATTTGTCAATTTAAATTAAGGTATGTAAATGTCACTGATAAAACCAAACATGGTAGCAATTTATTCCGCTAATTGTCGATTAGGTCAATAATTCACCATACGAAAAACTGGACCTTTGAACTAGTTCGTATATCTACTGTAGGTAATACTGGGTATTACCATAACTATATGCCTTCTGTCGTGAGGTCTTCTTTTCTAATTCCTGCTAGTTCATTAAGCTCACACTAATCTATCTTTAATAAAGATTAATCCCCCTACCCTAAAAACACTCTTTCTTTAACGCCCCCCCTCCCCCCTCACCCACCCCAAACTCTTCACTTTCCCCACCTTAACAAATTGTTATTTTTCAATCACCACCGTGCGTCATATGGTCGTAATGAAGAAGTAAGATTATTCATGAGTCAATGTTTTTTCTCATCAATTTCTTTTTTTTCTCACCGAAAAATCTGAGATTAACTTATCATTCTCCTTCGATTATAATTTCATGCAAGAAAGAAAGTTTTTTAATATAAATGTAACGCGTGGAGAAGTTTATTGCTTGCTTCTGATAACGACCAATTAAAATTGAATCTGCGTTTTTAAATAGAAGAATTATGAAAAAGAGAGGTGCGAGCACGTCTTCGTATATTCTTATGTCTTCGTGTATATATAAATATATATATATATATATATATATGTGAGCACGGAGATTTTCGCGGTCAATGGTTGATGGTAAAAATGTTTCCACGGTAAGTTTGCTGCGATTAGATCGCAGCAACCTTACCGTGGAAACATTTTTACCATATATATATATATATATATATATTATATGTACATTTTTAAGAAGTGTTGAATGCTTGATTTCTACACCGCATTATAGAAGCAAATTTATCGACAAATATAGAAGTATTTACAATTTTTTCCAAATTTAGCTGGTAGGTCGCACCTTCAACTGACATGGATACTGCACGAAAGCACGTATATCCTATATCATTATCTTATAGGAATCTTTCCCAAAGTAATTATCAATAGAATTTTAAGTTCGTGTATAAGTTTACGTAGAAAACAATATTCGTAGCCAATCAGTTCATAGTATGAATCTGAGATGGAATTGGCTAGGTTATATAGCCTACATGCAAACAAATTACACAAAAAAATGTTGTTGATTTGTTTTAGCTATCAAACTCAATTTCTACATTTTGTTGCAAATTGTTCTAGTTGAAACATAAGTCTATCCGAGTTCACTATTCAGAAATCTCAACCTTGTAAGATAAAAAAAATGCCCAAATATTTTAATGAACTTATGTTAGGCCTATATACATGAAATATGTACGATAAGAAATGGCTGAGAAGGTTAATAAATAACTGATAGATATTACTTGATCTAAGAAATCTAAGAAAGTGAGAAGAGAGAGGAAGAGAAGAAATAAGAGAGTGAGTGTGTGTGTTGTGGTTGAAGGGGGATGTTGTGGTAACAGATGATGATTGTTAGGGTGGCGTAAAGGGGGTGGAAAGGGGGCTGGAAAGGACAAATCTACGCGGTGTCAGTTTCGTTAAGAACAGCGACAAGCAACCACTAAAACAAGATGACAATTGTGAGCTGTTATATGTAACACTATCCCAGACACCCTCCTGCAGTCAACTCCGTATATCCCTTGTTTGTCCCCAGGTAACATAGCTGTTGGTGGGAATTGACGGTTTTGAGAAATGGTTTTAAAGGTACATAAGCAAAAAAGCATATTATGGGCAAATTTTATTATCTGATATTTGATGATTTCGGAATAGCGTTCAAAATATGACACTCGAGTATTTTTGCCGTACCTGTTAGATAGTGCTAATTCGCGCTAAGCAACTAGACTCTTCTATTGATGTGGAGAGATTATTCAAATCGTTAGTCGTATCTGAGATTATGCTCTATAGTGGAATATAGCCCACTCCCAATAACTATAAGTATATATATATATATATATATATATATATATATATATATATATATATATATATATATATATATATATATATATATATATATAGGCCTATACTCACTTGATTATAAACGATAAAATTCAAGTCATTACGTACCGACAATGTAGCTCTAAATAAGATAAATATATCGTATTTTTTCGTAAAAATTATAATGGTCTCTACATTTTATTTGTTTCCACGTTATTTTTGTCCACGAACATCCACCCTTCCTTATTCTCAGTCGTCCGAGACATTCCCCTCCTGCCCCCCTTCCCGCCCATCGTCCCGTCATCCCCTATCGCCAGCTGCCTTACATGATGATCACCATCCCTTAAAAACATTCCTCCAAATCACAAACCCTATACATATAACACAAAAAACACAAACCCACCAACATTTTCACGACAAAAAAAATGAAAATAAAAATAGATCTAAAAAAGAACTTAAAAAAAGCCATCTAAATGTCACTCGGTAAAATATTCTGAGAAAAGACATCCGCATTTTTGGAAACTGTCATTCATTGGTGTATTTCCATAGAGGTCAAGTTCAAGAGATTTAAATAGTTCCGGAGATAAGTTTTTTGTTTTTTCTCTTTTATTATATTGCTTTATGGTGTTGGAGTGTTGGGGGAGAGGGAGGAAGAGAGAGAGAGAGGGTGTAATAGTTAACATCTTGCATATCCGACCTTATTATAGCTGCTATTGTGTTCGAGTCAGGATAGACGTATATTATTCATATTATCAGTCACCTTTGGCAACCTTTAACTATAAATAAATGTCTATAGTATGTATTTCGAGATTGTGTTGACAATGCTTTATAAATAGATTTTTTTTATCAAATGAGCGTAGCGAAGAGTTCTATACTACTTACCAGAAAAATCGCGATATGTTTTCATTTTTGGGGGGATTTTTGTATTGTTTGTTTGTTTGTTTGTTTGTTTGTTTGTTTGTTTGTTGTCCGTTTGATGGTTGGTTACATACAGGTCACACAAAGTACCGGTAACCAATCGACTTGAAACTTACACTGAACATCGAACAGTTTAATTTAACAGTTGCTCATTTAACAGCGATAGAGAAAAGATTTAAACTGAATTAACAGAGAAGAAAGTGTTCAATAGATAAATTAATTATAAGTCTAGGATAGAGTTTTAAACCGCACTCCTTGTACACAAAATCCCAGCCTATTTATGATAGCATCTATAGAAAGAATTATGACGGGGGAAAGCATGAAATTGTACGATGGAAACAGCGTAGAAATATGGAATTGACTGGAGGCCATCTGAAACCCTGTGGGATTCCTTGTAATCCCGCTGCTAGAAATGATGCATCTTATTAGTCTGTCTCATCATCGTGGGAAATATCTTCCCAGACTTCCTGTTCCTGTATCCAGACTGTCTCATGCATCCCACGGGGACATCCTTCCTGATTTCTGGTTATTACATCCCCTCCTTCATATTGGGGATCATAACCTCTTTATGGGAATCAGAAGTCATGGAGCGTCTACTTTGTGGAGGGCTATATGAGACAAATATTAGTGATAGCTTTGATATGTAAGCTTGATTGTATAAATGGTATGAACATACAAGTGAGAATATTTTGTTCTGAGAAATAAGATCAAAAGTGACTGAACTAAAACTGTACAAATTATTGAGCCATTCTCAGAGTGAAGTAGCCCGAAATTTGATATTTTTGAAAAAATCTTTTACATTTTCTATCAACTTTTATCGTAAAATGTCATGTTCTATTGTATCTATTCTCATTTTCTATAAATTTTTCATTATAAATTGAAAAAACATTGTGGTATAACGTTTTATTTTTTTTGGTTGAGGAATATTTTTTTAATTCATTTCAAGAAGATTAATCGTTCATTAAATTCTGTCTTAGTAAGATAATTGTATTAAATAGTTTGGTTTATGGACAAATTTGAATTTAATTGAGATGATTTCAAGTGTAGAGATAATCCAAATTCCCTGAAACTTTACCAAATAACCACTTTCAGCAAACTGAGCTCTGTTTGCGCTCGTGACTGCGTATCTATTACCATAAGCCCATATAGACCCAATTCGCCACTAATCGTATTTATTTATATGTAATCAATTAATTTATGTCATTCATATTCAATGAAATCGATTCATTTACATGTTGTAATAATCCATTTCTCTCCGACCACACGTATATTCCAGTTAGTGACATTGAGTCTTCTCATTCATTCATCCAACAATTCTCTATCAACTCCTCTCCAGCTAGCTCCACTCTCCATGACTCTCACCTACCAAATCCAGAGATCACCACATTGTCCACACAATACTCGTTTTAATGAAACAAGGGGAATACCAGAGGAACAAAGATCGCGCCTTCCCGGAAGACTCTGTGACATTTCGCATGCACAGTATCACTTCCGGTTATCTCCTCTCACGAATATATGCAATATCTTCCTCCTCACATGCGAGGAAGAGCTAACCTGTAGGCCAAACAGAACGTCTTGCATTAATCTTATAAGCAGTCGGTTCAGTTGTCTTATGGGGTGGGGGGAGGGGGGAGCGGGAGACTAATCGTGCACTGATGAGTACGAACATACGACGGCCATTAAGGGAAACATGTTGCGTGGATGAGGGATGCTGTGAGGGGGGAGGCATAATTTGTGGCTCATTCTCATTCCTATAGACTTATTCAATACATTGGAGTGTGAATTGTGTGGAGAAACACTCAATATAAGTAAGAGAATGAGAATTTGATTAAATTTTAAAACCGCTGTCATGTTAAAATGGGGTGGTGAAATCGTCCTTGTGGTGCCCCGCCCAAACAATCCTACTTCCCAATTATCATTTTGTATCAAGTTTCGATGTGATTTTTTTTTGAAGTGCCATATTAGTCATTAGTCAGAATGTGTCACCCTTCTCTTTATCTTTCATTTAACATTAGGCCTATGCTTATTTAACATCTCGTTTATGCATTCTATTTCTATTTCTATTTAGCTGTTCGATGTATAGTGTTTTCCTTATAAAACAAAGTGAATGTTGATTTATATCCTTGTGGATATTCGAGTGTATCGTGACATGAATATTCTAGTACAAGTTGTTTATAAACCCATATCTTGATATATTAGTGGAGGTGCCGGGTTTTGCTTTTTGTAACCATTTTCGTGATCCTATTAAAGATTTAGTATCGTTTTGAGTAAAGAGAATAAATTAAAACTATGGATAACAAACACATCGAATGATATGAATATATATATATATATATATATATATATATATATATATATATATATATACATATATATATATATATATATTTAAATACATATTTATGCGTAAGCTTGTATGCAATCAAATAACTCATTTTTCAAATGAACAGTTGTGATGTTGTTCGTGGAGGGTCTCAACTCCCTTGTATATTAATTAGCTAATGTTTTTTCAGCCAACAGCATCGTTCAGCTTCTCCGCTCAACCGTTCCCAGTATCTCACAGCACTGTCGCCCAGGTGTTTCGATCCTTCAACTGTTGTGACATAACATCAAAACACAGGCTTGTAAGTACTCATCAGTTAATTGTTTGTCTATGCAAGGCGGTGAGTTTACTTAGCATTGATTAGTACAGAGTGGTGTACACCTGCTATTTACACACGTCTGCGCATGTGCCCTAGGTTTTCTGTAATAAGAGCTTTCTAATTCATCTTGTTGGCCAGAGAGACAATAAATCTCAACCGGCAGTAATTGTAAAAAAAAAACAGTCTACAATGGTGCAACAAATTTTGTTTTCATGAGTGGGGTGATTGTTGAACTTAATCAGGTTTGAACCGTTTTCGGAACTATGATTATTCAATCGTTAATAACTTATTATAAATCGAAATAAAAATTTGAACTACAATTGCTGGTGCCGCCCTCCGTAGCTCAGTCAATAACAAAAGGCACAACTTTATGCAGTCTCCGTTGGATGGAGGTTCCAATGGGCATTGGGTTTTATAAACATCCATCAATTATTATCACTTCAGAGTTTCATTGTTAGCCACTCATTAGTAACCCAAATAATCTAGCTGTTGGTGAGATTAATACACTGAACCATCATTCAGGAGACCGGGGTTCGATTCCAGCCATGGTCGACCATCCTGACGGTGACAGGGATTTTTTGTGGTTTCCCTCTGTCATTCAGGTCAATACTGGGATGGCTCCTTAAGAACAGGCCACGAACGACTCCTTCCCACTATCCAAAAACACCTAATAAAATAACCTTTCATCTCATCATCCCATCATCTCATATATCATTCACCGACGCCAATAGATCGTATAGTCATCAGTTAAACTCGTGCATCGTTAAACTCAATATAGATATATGAAAAAACAAACAATAGTAAATCGATTGACTTTCATTTTTCTGATGACTTCATCAACAACTATGGTATGAGGGAACGAACGAGCAGGTAATAATGAAACTATATGGAGTGATGGTAAATGAAAGCATGGTTATGATAACTCATCTCTTATGCGGGATTCGAACCCACGCCCAACGATGACGTCAGCTTCTGAAGTGGAGCCTTAGATGACTGAGCTGCGGAGAGCGGAAAATATTCAGCTATCCAATGATTATAATCAAGTGCTTTAAGAAGTAATTTATATATTTTTTCCCTTTTAAAAGCACCTCATTGACTCCTCTTGCTTGATAGCTGTCATAAGCTTACACTTATAACACGATCAAGGACAAACTTGTAATAAAATGGGAATACATTAATTCATTGTTCAACTATAATCAATAACAAAGAGAGAATAATTTAAAAAAACATAATGATACATTATTTTTTGTTGCTTGCATAATAAAATGTCACTTACTTTTGTAATGAGAGAAATGGGTTATGATATCAAAATCATTATTACATATAAGTATTTTTGATTCATTTCAATAAGAACTTGATGGAAAGCAACAGTTGTTCGTTTACGCGTTCCTACAAATTAGGAATTGAGACCGTGTTTTACAAAACCGAAAAATTCATCAAGTAATGTGATTATAATTAAATTACAATAATAGTATGGATATATAGACCAAAGTAATAACAAGTCCATCTGTTGAATATAGATTTAGTTCCCTGACATTATAATCAAAATATTGGACAATAGTGGCAACTTGATTCGAATGATTTTCACGAATGAATCACACTAAAGAAGCAAATTTAAAATTGCTAATACAACAATACTAAACTCACATTAACATGCTTAGGTCCTGTTTGAAGAATAATACATTTGTTGTTAATGTTGTACATTCATTGTACATACATTGTACATTTGTAATTGTAGTGGTATAAACAATCTACACATCAATCTACTAAAACTTTATGAGTACTTTATAATTTTTATGGTTTTTATAATTTTCTTATGAAAATTCCATAAAAATTATCGTTTGAATTCGTGGAATAAGTTCTCACAAGTACTGCAATATTATTTTCAACATAGAGGCACATACAGGCGACAAGACTAATCGAACAACCATGATTTATGCTCGAGTAATCTTCTCTCCAACTCTCTGACGTCACTGCCAACAAGGTGAGATCTCGACACTGGATCCAGCATCTCAAGGTGGGCGCGGTGGAAGGAGGAAGAGGGGGGGAGTGTCTCAAGACATGGAGGGGAAGAGGGCGTGGTCCTAGTACGTGGTGGGGGAGGGTGGGGGGCGATGCCCTGGCGCCTAGCTGTCTTCGTAGTGTTCACCAGAAGGAGACTCTTTCATACTCTCTCTCTCAATATATTTTTTATATATATATATATATATATATATATATATATATAAGCCTTTCGCTGAAAGATAAACAAAGTTACAGAAAAAGTATTCTCCTCCTCCCCCCCCCCCCTCTACCCCCGTAGCGAGAAGCTTTGAGTAAGTCAGTAAATCTTAGTAAAAGATTTAATGGGTTTTAGTATCTTCGTTTCGCCGAATAGAAGTCTACGCAAGGATTTTGTAAAGAAGTTTTATCAAAAGCTTGTATATAAGTTATATCTGTATAAAAAGCTTTTATAAGTATATACATTGGTATGAGATCAATATTTTGTGAATTTTCACTGCCTTTCGACAGCCGTGCATCGTTATCTTGTAGACATGACTACAAACGGAGTTCAGTTGCTGTACAGGTATCCTATAGACGTTTCTAGCAAACAATGCAGAAAGTCAAAAGTCAAAAATACATCCTAATTTTCTAAAATACTGAGGAACGTACGATGTACGTATTTTTTTGAAGTGTTCACTGCAGGAAATCGAGCAAAAATACTGTGGTATAGAAAAAGTTGAAAATACCTCCTATCTACAGAGCTGTTTCGAAGAATGCGAATGAATTAACGAATTTCGTACTTTCAAAAATACGAGACGTTAAAGTTGTAATAATTTGAATGTTTTAATTTTCCTAGCTATTGCTCTGTGTAAAACTCAGAAATATCAACTTGAACATTTTCATTTGTAACATTTTCACATTGTAACATTTGAACATTTGTAACATCAGTTCCAAAGTGGATTCGTGGTTCGTCGGAAAGAAAGTGGGTCAATTGGTTTTGTCAAAATCGGCGCTACAATTTATTTTCAAAAATATCAGTCCACATTCAATTACACCACAATAATAACTCCAATATCCTGATTCATTCAATTTTGAAAAACAATGTAGACCAATTTCATTTTTCAGAAATCTCTACTTTCAAACTATATTCAGTTGTATTATCATTTTCGAAAAAATAGAACTTGGATTAATGAAAAGGCAGCGAATGTTCAAATTTTCTCAAATTATATCTCTCCATTATACCTTTACAATCTCTTTCTCCATATTCATTACAATCAGTTCCTAGTAATATCCTCCTAATGAAACGTATTTATAACTCCCGCAGATAGGTCCTGATCCTGATTAGCTTATAGACTACTGGAGCCTTTTACAACTATCTTCTATCAGGACGCCTGTTAATCCGTCAGTGCATGCCCACAGTGTATACCACGTGATTTATCTGAGGTCATACCTCCCTCGTATTCACCCCCATTAAACTACCCGGCGAGCAGGCGGGGGTGAAGGGGTGGGGAGAGCCAAACAAATCACTCACGCAAGAGCCGAGTGATTTGTCAGGGCCTAATTAAATGTCTGTGGATTGGTTATACTGTGCATATATATTGTCGTGAAATATGCGGTCAGAAAATGTCATTTTCAACGGCGAGAAATGATTACATATAATATAGATTACAGATTACAAATTTTAAATGTGGTTTTAGATAAGTTGTTTTGAGATGTTGAAGATGTTTGAAATTGAGTATTACTTTTGGAGTGGTAGGATTGCCCTTGTAGTGCCCAGCCGGAACGATTGTTTTAATATTGAAGCTATTTTTCTATAATTTTGATTTTTGTTTCTTCAGATTCATATATAGTGTACAATGTTTCATCAATTGGATGCTGCAAGAATCATAAAATCATTCCAAGTGGCTCTAATTATATTGCTCTTTTCATTTAGCACATTGTGGGGCCTACTTCTCATATTTCAGTGCGATTCACTTTCGTGCTATTATTTTTAAATATAGTCATTTCAAAATATTATTTTTTCGAGTTTCGGTAACTGAATCTTTGAAACTATTACAGATAATCACTCCAAATATTCACCACAACATGTATATATAATACTTGTGTAGAGATTTTTTTGGTAATGTGAAATAACATCGGGTGTAAAAATTGTTGTATGCCTGAAAATGTAGTAGGCCCATTTTTTGAACATTTATTGAAAGAATAAATATACGATAAATTCTTGCTATTTATTTTTAAATTTTCCAATGCATGTGTCCCATGTAACTACTGTGAAAATGTTGTGCCTGTTTCATATTTCGTGAGAAACAGGTACCGAAGAAATGCACATTTAACATTGTCGGTATGGGGATGAATCTCCAACAGTCATTTGACACGGGGTTACGAATGAGCATGATGATTGAAATGATAAAGATAGCTGTGAATTGAAGATGTTCACAAAAACTCATGCTCTATGCGGTACTCGAACCTACGCCCGACCTAACTTCAGTTTCTAACGCAGCTTTGGTTGACCAAGCCACTGGGGCGGCGGAACGATCCTTTACTTCATTGTCCTTGTCCTTGATTGGAGAACAATGCCTGTAGTCAAGTTTTCCTTGAAGAGGACACCAAGCATGATTGATTTCTAGAGTATATAGTAATTTCTATTATATGGGGGCGTGTGCGATACTCACATATACGGAAAGCAAGGGTGATATCTGTTCGGTAGGGTGATTTCTGTTACCGTATTCCATACATCAAAGAGAGAAATTAAGCTTTTATATTAGTCCCATAGGCCCTAGATCAACAGCTAGGAAAGAACTGTAAAGATTTAAAAAAAAAGGGAGATAAATTTTAAAATTAAACGCGAATGAAACCAATGAATAAAATGCACACCTCCATTCGCCTCACCCTAACGTCTGCAATTAGTATCAATGCCTGCCACTGAGGGAACGACCCATGTGACTGCTCAGTAGCAGCACAATCTAGCATACCTGTAGCGCTTTTTAGCGATCTGCATTGAGGGGATTGGAGGAGATTGGTGATGAACTGATATGGGTAAAAGTTAGTGTCAGTTATTTTCAAAATTGCGTGACATGTCTTGGTAGTATATCTCTCGTCTATGCTATGACGAGTATCTTTTAATTGAAATAACTTCTACAAATTCTGTTTACATATTCTTTCTGAGAACGGAAATCATTAACTGATATCTAAAATCTCTCTCACAAATAACTCACATACTCAAATATATCAACATGACTATCGTTTCCCTCGTCTGATATATTCTCTAAAATTTAGATGCAATTCATTAGATATTCAGACAGGGTCCAGTGCAAGGCCCCTAGAGATTGTGCGACATTGTTTTTTATTATTCCATTTACCACAGTCCGTGTATATAGACGCAGTACTCTATCTTCCAACCACCAACCCCCTTAAACGTCGTTCTCAGTTTACCACCCCTCTACCCCCCCCCCTCCCCCCTCCACGATACGTGATATGGGAGAATAAGTTGAGATAAGTAAGGTAACGTGTTGGAGTGAACGATTGACCGTCTTAACTATTCGTTAGTATGAACGGTCAGAGGTGTTGACCCGCCACTAAGATGGTAATCAGAAGGTATTCAGTCCCTTGTGTGGACGAAGTGTTTTCATATGCATACAAACAGTATGGGTATATTGTTACAAGAATAAAGTTACTCTGGAATAAAAAGTTTCATATTATTTGGTGACCAGAAGAAATATTCCAAGATAGTATAGGAAAACGCGGGAAAACGTCTCAACCAAGTGTTATGGAAGTTTTTCTCAGAATTTTGTACTGAATTTTATCTGGAGTAGTCTCTCAACGATTATGCAGAAAAATACTAGACAATTCTATGTATTCTGCAATGGAACATATGATAAAGGCAGGTTCTAATTAGATTGATGTCTGCGTTTCTCGTTCAGGAACTGGAATCGAAGCAGGACGCTTCGATTCCAGTTCGAATACGACTCCTTGAAGATGGTCAGCCGCAGCTGGCCGAAACGTTGAGAGACAAGGGTCTCTTTAGAATCGCCAACTGTTTCACGGAAGGACAATCAGTAAATATAAATATATTTATATATATATAAATATATATATATATATATATATATATATATATATATATATATTTTTAACCAATTTCATTTTAGTTTTGAACGACCCCACAACAGCTGAGTTACACGGGGGTAAGAATGAGCGGGTGATAATAAAACGACGAAGTGGTGATAGGTGAAAGGACGTTTACAAAAATCCATGCCTTATGAGGGACTCGAACCCACGCCCGACCTTCAGTTTCATACCGCTAGCGATAGTTGACTGAGCCACGGGGGCGGCTATATATATATTCATATGAAGGTACAATAATGTACAAGTTATTGAATTATGCTCCATTTCTCTCATGGAAATATCCGAGTGTTCGTCGGTGGTGGTGGGGAGGAGGTGGGTGGCGGTGGGGAGAGGGTATGTTGCGGTGGGGGGAGGGGGTTAGCTGCCACGGCGACGAAGAAAGATGTGCCACCCGGGAAAACTAGACCATGTACGGTGAGGGTGTTCAGTCAACGACATCTCGGAACATCTTCTCGTCTCGCTTAAACCATACCCCGAGATCACCGCTCGACCCATCGTTTCACTTGACCGTAGACAACATAATATCTAATCACCATCTGCTTGGTTAATTGCTTAATTAAAGCGATCAATCATACATTATTTTTACCACAATTGAATAATTATTATCTGTGTTTTTTTAAATTACTGATTATGATTACTCTTGGTCGATCAAGTGTAGTTAACATACAGTGAATGGGGTAAATTTGTAGACGTTTTCTTGCATAGGGGCTGGCTTAATACAATTACATACCTTTCAGATGGTGTTATGTAATCAGGATAAGTATTAGGAGGAATGACATTGACGTATTGGTTGGAAATGATTGATTATTTGAAGGGTTTGGCTGAAGAGTTATTACAATAATTGTGTCATTGACTTTGCGATCAGGATTGGGGTTGGAAACGAATTACGAATGTCGACAATTATTATGAACTCATTATAAGTTACTGAAGTTGATATAGAAGTGGAATAATATTCAATGATATTCAATTACGTATTCTGGACCAATATGTTCGTTAATTTTTAGAAGAAATAGTAGGGGCCTATAGGTATACCTATATCGGGAAAAATGGCATCAAAATGTATTCAAGGGGAACCCACTCACAAAAATGTATCGAATGTTTTGTTATTTATTGATGTAGCAATGTCGAAAAAGTATACTGACATATTTTAAATGGAAAACTTTGAAAATTCCGAGAAAATTTTGGAAAAACTAATTGGAATATAGGCCTACATTAAACCTTTACATACAAGGAAATCAGCAGATAGTTAGCAAGAAAAAATCAATATATTGATTGAGTAAACCTTCCTCTTTCAGATAATATAAATTTCAACAGCATATCTGTAACCGTTTTGATACAGATAAATAATTTCTCTTACCTTGATTCACATCAGAAAAATGGCGTGACTTTTCCTGGTCTTGTATGCCAAGCACATAGATTGAATATTCCATTTTTAGTTTAGCCCGAAGGCAGCTGTTTCAGGAACACATCGATACCATGCACGATGAAATATCTCAGGAAAAATCAAATTATGTATGTAACGCGAGATGCAAGTTTTGTGACATGTTCAGTGCCATCATAAAACATTAGCTATCGTATAGTGGCTTTCCGGATGAACGTATTGTTGTGAAACTGCTTCACTCCGTGCAGAGAAGTACCTTCTAAAATACTGTCGATCTCTGATAAACATTCACATTATTTCCACAAATAATCACCGTGGTGGGAACTGTTTGCTCTATGCTGACTGGGGACGCCTTATCCATTCCCGTATTGGAGATGACACATAATAATGTTGACACTTCCACATCTCCTCGTTCAGAGTGAGAATGGCTGATAAAATTGATATTTCATGAATCTGAATGATAGAAATTCACAAAATCTCATGCCTTATTCAGGTCACGAACCCAAAACCCATATACTAGACTTCAAACTATGAGACATTATCTCAATGCTTTATGTGTGTTGTTTAAATACATTCCGGTTCATGTTATACTTCCCTGTAATCCACCTACTATATGATTATAGCAAAAGTACACGGTACATTGAACATTATGCGTGAAGACCTAAATATTTATTGCGTAGGCCTATATTTTGTATTTTATTGAACTTGGGGTTGGAGCGTTTTTTTTTAATATTCGATATAAAAATCATTCTTTAAAGTATGAGAAACTGCCTACACTAAAAGAACGAGATGAGCTTTAAAAAGTATATTGGCGAATCATGCATGCCTGTTGGGGGGGCAGTGGGGGTGGGGGTGCGTGTCGCATTGGTTCCAGGGGGGTGATCACGACAAATGGCTTATTTCATTTCTCATAAAAAGAATGAAAGAAAAACGAAGACAAACGGAAATAAAATGAAATAGATGGCATTGTATAACATCATTAGTGGGTAGACTGTTAGACAGAGAGGAGGAAAGAGCACATTAGTGGGTATAGACTGGAGTGAAATGGAGAGAGAGAGAACGACCAGATTGTGATGATAAAGATGAAGAGATTGGATATGAAATGAATAGGAAACGTGAAAAACGTCTTGTTTTTAACTTGTGTATATAAAATGTAACAAATGGCTGCCATTGCGACTAATGTCCTGCAGTCTATCTAAAATAGTCTTGCGATCTATATTTTTTTTGTAGAACCACAACAAGTTTGTATAATCTGTGAAGTAATAAAGACCGGAATGATCAATAATGTGAAATTACATTTGTTTTGAATGTAAAAGAATGAAATGTAATGCATGCAATAAGAATAACAATAACCAATAATGATCAGAATAGAATTTGATTAATTGATTAATTTTCTTCAACTCAAAACTTGGTAATTATACTATTTAGTTTTGTATACTCTATTCAAGATATAAATGAATAGATAGTGACAAATCACTTTGAGATTTGTGAGATTATACAATATGTGCATAGCTATTGTGAAAATGTTTTTGATCAACAATTGTTTTTACAATTTGAATGAATGTTTTACTTCCAACGATTAGTATTGACAGAACAGAGTTTTAGTAATTTATATTTTCATAGTTTTTATTGCTTTTTATATGAATGTAAATTTCAAAAGTGACACGTGTACGTACCTACGTAAATGTATTTAATATGCAACATTGTTATGAGATTTTTATAAGTTTGACCAGTACAATCTAGCATCTACAGAACTAAGTATTAGTCATTTATCGTGTTCATTATTTATTATAATAATAATATTATAATGATATTTTGATTTCAATTGTGATTTTTTTAAACTTTCGTACGTTCAACGTAATGTTGTCATACAAGTTATTTGGTGTAGCATGAAATGCTATTACGAATACAAATACAAGATGACCGACAAAGCGAAGACAAAATAGAACATTGAGTGTAAAGAAATTACTCTCCCACAGATTTGTCATTTTCATCAATTTTCACAACATTTAATCATCTACATTGTAATTTTCATCAATTTCCTGTAGAAAATAAACGGTTGATTTGAAAGTAGCGCGCTATACTTCCCAATAGGACATTGATTAAATTATTGTTTCCTGCTGATTAAGCCTGTTACAATGTATAACAATGACAGATCGCAGTTTCTGTAAACACATGCGACTTGTAATAAATAACTCACATTTGTATTTCGAGGGATTACAGTACTTGAACTGAAGCTGCTGTGTGGATTATAACATTTACATCAGCGTGATTATAAATGATACACATATATAGGGATTATTTGAAGAGAAAACACATGTTATAATTGTGATAACGCACTAGCATTTTCATCAAGTCTTTTTGATCAAATCGGTATATATTTGTAAATACAGTTGTACATTAATGTCAATTTATCTCGATCAAAATACTAATTCTATCCAGCGTTGACCCACATTCTGTGAATTTGAAACCAATTATTAATATTCATCACCTTCATTAAAGCCATAAATGTTATGAGAGTTAATACATTCTCATTTCTCAAGTTTAAAGTTGATTAAAAAAAAAGAGGTTTGGTACAACCCTTCATGGAACTGTCTTTCTCTGGGATTATACCAGATTTATTTAGTAATTTCACAATAAGATCGAAATATCAGTGACCGACCATATGAGTATTATTACCTAGATGAGTACACCCAAGTTTGTATCCGGAAAATATGCAATGAAAAAATATGAGTACTACAAAATTTTATCTGAAAAATATGTAATCGAAAAATAATGGTGGGTATAAAGTTGACATTTTTACCGATTTCTTCAATTATTAGGTAAGATCATAGTTTTGATCGAATTCACCAGACTTCTGTAGGCCTCTGAGGCGAACACCGAGACTGATTTACAGTATACAGCTAGTTCGATATGTGAGGCCATGTAGGTAGATACATAATTTGTGAAATGTATTGTTTTACCAATCATACACACTATAATATAGATTTTAATGGATTATTTCCATTTTTTATGTTCCTGAACGACCCCACCAACAGCTAGGTTGTACGGGGATACGAATGAGCGGGTGACAATGAAACGATGACTTGATGATAAGTGAAAGGACTTTCACAAAAACCCATGCCTTATGCGGGTCTCGAACACACGCCCAACCTGACTTCAGTTTCTGCGCAGTGCGCTGATTTACTGAGCCACCGTGGCGGCCGATTATTTACTGTAACCACAATTACAATTCAAGGCTGTATTACTACACTTTTAGCACTATACACAACACCTAACAATAAGACTGTCAACACTTGACTCTTTATTCACAGAACAAGTGACTGGTCGAAACCTCTAGCCGCTAATGGCAGTATATAGAAGAGACGGTCGATCACTTATGAACTGAGGTATATATTATACGGTAACAGTGCGAGTTTTTACTTCTCGCTAAGTGCCAGTGAGAGAAGTGGTGGCAGCGGTGGGATGGTGTGCAGCTTAGCGGGTTGAGGAGAGAGGGGGGAAGGGGGAAGGGAGAAAAGCCACTCACCTAATAGTATTTGTCACCAGTAAAAAAATCCTCAACCCTCCGTTAAAAAGCTTTTTCTTTTATTGCCGCTCAAGTTGTGTAAAAAAGCGGTATATATTGTGGTGAAATGCACACCGCGTTGGTTTTCACTGCGGACCGGCATAAACAAACATTCCCATTCAATAAACTAAGTACTTCGGAGTCGTGTAATTTAAGCATACGAACCTAAGTTTGTACACGTATTCATGCTTGGATCGATATGTTTTTCATGAGATTATTTTTAGAGAATCATTCCGATTGAACGGAGATCTTCAAGTCTCCAACTTTTAATTTATGTCGACACATGACAAACTTTTCCGCTGTCACTAAAGCTTATTGTGCAGCTTTAATTTGTTGAAATACTGTCATATTTTACATGAAATAAATGCATCGATATGATCAACCCAGCGAAAATCACAATCGAAAAAGTCTCAGAGAGAATTACGCACGAATAGGCGTCAGAATGTTAAACGAAACATCGTCAATCGTTCCGTTACAACTACTGGATTCCCAAAATGTATGTATACGGGAGACATATTATTACATATTACATATTGAAATATCACGTTATAACACATTATAACAACTGAAACATGCACATTGCGACAAGAAAAGTAGAAACAGAATTAGAAATTGCTTCTGAATGAATTGGATAATTGGATATCGAATGATTGCTGACTAACCTACTAGCAATAAGACACATGTAGTTGGCATATTTTCGCGATTTATTCCTCTCAAGGTGTAGGGGATTGGTCTGGGCTGTTCCAAATGTATCTTCACAAATCAACCCCTTCCAAATATCTTCAACGTCAATGTGATGTTCGACATGACGTTTTCAAATATCTGTCATACCCACCATGACTCTGTAGTGAGACAAAGCCTTTTTACTCACCTGAAAATTACAGATTAAAATATATAATTATTAGCAAACAATAATATATAAAATTATGAAACCATTTTTCAAAATCATACATTGTTAGAGAGTCATTCAAATATATAAGCTTCATTTCAAATTTAAACTTCATACTTCACACTATAACCATTCATGACTTCTAATTTTAGCTTTAAATTTAAATTTAAATTTTGAGATGTAATTTCAATTTGGACTTGATTGTTATACTTCTTGATTTCAGTACTTGACTAGGTGTTTATAAAAAGTAGCATTCACCTTTTATATCATTTTATGTGCATTTTTTTTTGTATTTCCAATATTGTGTGTAACTTATAATCTCTTATTCTATCCTTGACTACCCATATAAATGTTCCACTTCTAAATATTCCATTTTATATTGTCAATTTACTTGGACAAAAAAGAGAAAAAAAATGAATAAATAAATAAAAAGAGAGGGAGAGCGAAGGGAATACTCACGTCGAGGAACGTTCTGACAGAGTATATCGTGGACCCAGCCTTAATAACATTACGAGGAGTACACCGGCACATAATAATCAGAAGAAATCGCTTGTATTTTGGTGTGGCGTCAACCCAGTCACTGTGATACGCCGCGCTTCCAATACTTTCGCACTAAGACACAAAACAAATAGACAACAGGCAATAACTCGAATAGTTAACACATAAATAATACATTTGACTTGAGGGGTACGTAATTAAGTAATTAAGGGATTCAGAATGTAATCCATCAATATTACCTGGCTTGAAACATGAGTAGAAATGAAGCAGAGAATAAAAAATGACCCGAACACTACATTTCCACTTCCAAAGTACATAATTAATTTCGGTTCGAATACTTTCACCTGTGAATCAGAATGCATGAGAGAATCAATATATTAATCACATACTGTCTGAAATATCATTTATTCAGGGAAACTTTCCATGTCTCTTCAATCACTTCAAAGAAAGAAGACACATGTCTCTTTCAAATAAGGCAAAGAAGAAATAAAAGATGAAGATGTAAAGAAGAACTATAAGACTCCTTCTCTCCAGTGCATATTAGAATTATTCAATACCACCTGACTTCTATGTGTGATATGGTCTCAAACAATTGGGACCTTATGGTGGAAAAAGAGATTTTCGTTCATGCTCCCACTTCATTAAGAAGGTAATTACATGCATGGTGCTGAAAAATGTGAAATTCATCTTCAATATTTTCTCTCCATGTTTACGAACCAGTGTCATTGAGTATAAAGTATAATAACTCCAATATTATTCAATGCTCTTCAATTAATTACATTCCATTTACGTGAATTCTAACAGCTGTTTAAGATAAACGTCAATGAATTTCATCACTTCGTGGTATTCAGTTGACGCATTATCTTGAAACTGATTGAATTCGCAGAAATGTGGTGTCACATTAATTAAACAGCATGAAATCATCTTGGAGTTGATATACTTCTATTCAATTACACCGGTTCGTGAACATAGACAAAAATAATGAAGATTAATTTATCTATTTTTATGAGCACCATGCTTGCACCCCAATTTGAATATCTTATACAGTTCGAAAGTTATCACCAAAAAAGGATATTCCGCCAAAGCAAATCATTTAAACGTATTTGTCAAATCTTGAACAAGGCAAGTGAGATCCTATAAAGAGACCATTTTTATATAAATTATACCAACTTTGATATTTATCATAATATTACCGTTCGTTGTCGTATTTTATTCAACGGTATACTTTTCGACAGTATATAGTCTAAAGCAGTGTCTCAGGTGAATGTAGCATGGGGAACGGTATTCATCACTTGTTTAATTAGAAAGGTTAACTATAATATGTAAAGTGCATGTCTTAAGAGTATTCAATTGCAACACGAAATAAGAATGTACTCACGAATGTAGCAATTATGGCCAGAATGGCTAAAATTATTTTATTGATGGTGACGAACGCCGAAAGAAAAGGGACGAATAGTACTTGAAAATCCACCAGTAACCTGTAATTTCAATTTTTTGTTAGAAGGGGGGGTGGATGAGAATCTGTGACGTATTTAAAGGGGCGAGGGTAATAGCTGTTCACAATCAAAACGTATTGTTTACATCAACTGCTCTTAAACTGTCATCTCAAGTTACACTGTAATTGAGCAGAAAGCAGGTGCATGCTGACTGACAAACCTTTGCTGCTGATGAACAGAGCTGGAGAAATTAATCCTTACTATGTTTTTCTTTATTCACGAACCAGTGCAATTAAATAGAAAGTATATAATCTCCGAGACAATTTGATGATCTTTATCAGTATATGACATTCTATTTTTGTAAATTCAATCAGTTTCAAGATAGTACGTCAATAATTAATGAGAATTTGTAATGAAATTCATTGATGTATAATCTTAAGACCAATGAAATTTACACAAATAGAACGTCGTATCAATCAAAGAGCACACAACTATTTTGGAGATGATATATTTTTCATTAGATAACACTGGTTCGTGAACATAGAAAAAAAAATGAATTTCTCAAGCACCGTGCATGGTTGATTTTGAATGTAATTGGTGTAGATCCTACAGGATCCTACAACAAAGCTCACGAGGCAAGTATGAGTTTGGCCTCTCGACGTCCTTCTCCTGGATTCACTTAGGCCTCTATATGAACTACTGTGCAGTTGAAAGAGCAAGACACAAAGCTGTAGTGATACCAAAAGACGTGATCATAATATAAAGGTGTACCTACTTGTGTCACCCAATTGAAATATTTCCTGGGTCAGAATCTGAGTGCATGGTCCCATTTGCCTGTCGCGCAACTATCGATTTTATATCGAACTATATAAAACAACAGTGCTCAACAATGCTATACACGGCTCAGTAGGATTATTATGTTAAGGGATGGCATGTGTTTTTCACAAAACTAATAAATTTTGTAAATTCAACAATGCCACCAGTACCGTATAAATATATACACTCTTATCTACATCTAGTTCACAAGAGAATCCGCTAAATCGCGACAGACAAATGGGACCGATGGCTCTGATTTGTCCACAAGAAACCACAAATGCCTGCCATGTTATCAGTATGGGAGTCGGTACACTTCTTTATATTATAATAAATGCTGGTGGTATCACTACATTGTGTACAAAGTGATAGTAACGAGAACTAGAAACAAAGTGACAACTGTTGCATGGAAGAACTAGCAAACTGCGAAATATCAGTCGGTAGAAATCAGCGAAGTGATAGCTTAAAAATGAGGAAATCTTAAAAGAACTATTAGCTCTTAACTCACTTGAGCAGCATTTGGTGATGAATGATGTTATCTCTCATGAGATGTTCCATCTCACAATCAATTTCCAATTGTTTCGATTGGTCAAATACCTTTCTTTTCGCCTTGCTCGTGAAACTTTTGTAAATTGCATCTAATCGGTGTCTATTCAGACCGTTCCATATAACACATCCCTTCTTCATGCTATCTTTATAAATCAAACTTGGGGGAAACCTAATTCTTGCATGTTCCATTCTCTTCACTCCAAGTTCAATATTATTATCACTACTCAAATTCGCCACTGACAACACCAACTTATTATTCTTGGAATTACTTAAATTATCTTGTAATTTCGATGCTTTCTTAAAAAGAAATCGAAAATGTTGCTCCGACGTTGATTTTTGATTTTTTTGTTGTGATGAGAACTTACATTTCCGTATTTGTGCCAGTGTTCTATTTTTGATGATGTTCTCTATGGCCATTTCCCGACAATGTCGTATATTGTGTTCCAGGATGTCGAACTGGACGATAATATGGATAAACACGTTGATCAGGAATAACATGGAGCCGAGAAGAAAAATGGCAGATATACCATCAAGATAAACCATAGGAATCAATGTTAGCTCAAAGTTGGGAAATACAGTAACATCGTAAGGCGTCCACAAACTGTAAGTAATAAGGATTAACTACAATCTAATATAAATAATTCTATGGATCTACAATGGAATGGAAAATACATTTCATCATGTCTATACAAAAGAATGTTATGATAAGGAATAGGGCCTATAACTAAATATCATTTCAAACGGAATATATATGTATTTATTTTAAGAGACCTGCACTGAACCTCATTCAACCGATTATCCCGCAGAAACTTTGAATAGTTATTGCAGCAAATTTAATTTGAATCTTAAATCTTTATTCTGAAAATTTCTTCTCAGTCACCGACACGCAAAATATCATATATATTTTTACTTGTAAACCGGTATTTTATTCAGTGATATCCCTTATAATAAGGATTATTTCGGAGCCTTGAGCCAAATTTATTCCCGCCTTTCTCATTTCTCTGGGTGCCCAGTCTCGAAGTTCCAACAAACACCCGCGAAATTGATCCGCGTGTGGTTTTCTTCTCGTGATTTGGTCTAGTGTCGAATGAAAATGAGCCTTGTGGACTGCTTTCACCTGATTTCACATGGCAACAAAATTGCCTCATGCCAACCTATCGGATCACTTTGAAATCATGACGCCATATGTGACGACATAAAATCGAATAAATACCGCCATCTTAATGGATATTTTTCAAATATGAAAAGTGGTCAGGTGATACTACCAACTCTTGAAAAAAAATGAATATTTTCAAATAATTCTGTAAAAATATTCAAAGAACGTTCCGTCGTAACTATTACGAATGTTGTGCAATACAATAGAAGGCGGTTATGAAAAAGGTGTAGATATTGTAACTTACGTATGAGGTAGTTTCCTCCCTATCAGGCTATTCGGTATATCAATGCACGGAATAAATATGAAGAATAGTATAGCAGAAGTAGATATAGTCGCATATGACAATAACGATGTAATCAAATCTCCTCTCTCTCGCACTTTCTTCGTATACGGCTGGTCAAACTGTTCTCTCTTCTGTATTCTATACAAGCAATCGACCAAGTCACGTGTCTGGTCCTTATGGAGGAAGAACGTCTTTGCGAAGATCATCATTATGACGTACAGTAGTGTCAATAAAGCGTTCTCACAGACGTTCACTGTGTCACCCCACCCCACTACTATATTGAAGAATTGCAACACTGTTGAGGCGACAATTGTATATGATATTATTATCCTTGGAATTAAACGTCGCATATGCGTAACTCGATCATTAATTCCTTCATTGCCTTCTGGATGCCAAAATCCTGGGGACGAAACCAAAAATATTAGAATTAGTGCCTGTATATGGTTCTTGTATTACGTTAAATTTGCACTACTGTCGATGTAGGTGCTCATTTATGTCAGGAACCAAGTGTGTCTCTTGAAGTTTCAAAAAATCCCATCACATTATAGGCTGGGCAAGAAAAATTTAAAAATAAAATCTCTCCGAATAATTTCAAATTTGCACTGAATGTGAAAACATGAATGATACTCATTATTACGAATTTGTATGCAATTCAGACAAGCTGTTTGAGAAAAATACTTTTATGAGTGTTTTCTATTCATCGGATAGATAGTAGAAAAATGTTGCAGATATAGACTCACGGCTTCCTAGATTCGATAGTCAACGAATTAAGTATATATTATATGATTCAAGATATGTAGAATTTTCGATTATACTTCATATAAAGATCTCGCTCATCTTACAACGCAGATGTTGCGTTTGCCTAGGTAGGTTAGTTTTCAGAGAGCTGTAATTTTCTTAACTAAGATTGCTAGAAAAAAAATTATACAGCGTGAAAGAAATGATTCATTTAAGGTGAATTGAATGAAAAATAGTATGGACGAATGTAGAGAGTGCTGCTATTCTAAAGTACTTATACACACGAGCTGCGACTTCCCAGAATATAGTTAATACGTACAGAGCCAAAATATTTCATAAAACATCAATTTACATGTATAATTTGATGATACATTCTAGTTCGTAATCATTTTTCAAATTATTAGTTCAACTTACATTTAGTTTTCATCCTCAACGTTTCGTTGTCTGAAAGGATGATTCTAGTATTGGACATAGTCTACAAACATGTCCGAACTTTTGACAAGTACACTCTATGATATTATTTTCAGTTAAATGAGTATTATACAGCTGAACGTGCAGCTGTAAGTTGTACACTTATCACAACGAATTGCCTGTATTTGTTATATTGCTGTACTTATTGACTAGGAAAATGCAACATATGCGTTGTTGGATGAGCGATATAGGCATATTTATATGAAATGGAATGGAATGATTATAGATGCACCTAGAGTTCCAAATGTCACTGCCTCTCTTTTTGTATTCACAATACATCTCAATCTTTCGGAATTAATTGGTGACACCTGTTGCCTAGATTCATAAAGAGTTTCTTAATAGCTTCTATTGACGTGAAAAAAATATATTTTATATTTTTCCATCAAAATAGCTGATCCGATTCACGTGAAATCTCGAATAGTGTATATCATTATTACATTAAAATACCGTGAGACCTTGAATCCATTCAAAGGTAGCATTTTCCCGAATTCTCTCCTCCGGGCTATTCTCATTTTTTTTTTAACTTTTCGAAATGGGGTTTCTCTGCAGTGGTGCAACCGATTGCGCCTCAAAACTATACATTGGTATCGAATTTATACTCTTGTTTGACCTGTGTAACGCGATAAAACAAATACAAATAAATCCTCGTTTTTTTCGAGTTCGCAGCGATGACAAAAACTTTTAATCGATGAAATTTTTTCTTTTATGATTTTTTTTTTTGGGTGATTTTATTGCGACGGGACAGGTTGCAAGGCAAACCCGATTCGCACGAAATTTCTCTATGGGTATTCCTCATCATCTAGCTTGAAACTGGATAATTTTGGGCAATGATCAAAGTATATTTTGACAATTTGATGATTGAAATATTGATTATTACAAAATACCCATTAGCATAACATGGATAAAAAGTGAAAAACATTTTATCTCTAAAAAGTCAATATGGATATCTATAAGGACAATGATGCCAGGCATGATTGACAAGCTTGATGAAAGGACAAAATAAATATCAGCTACTTTCTTAAACATAAAACTTTTTTCAGCATTATTCACCTTCTAGCTACAATAATAATAACACACTAGTTGTGTATGCAGTCTTGACTCGAATACTCTCAACCCAATTTGTACAACGATTTCCATTACACTTCACACAATAATATCTCGCTCATCTTATGCAACGCACTGCTTTTTCCTGTACAGAACTAAACCTTGTTCATTATTTGTTAATGGATAGAAAGAAACACATACCTGTGTAGTACAGGATTCCAATACCTAACCTCATACATTGAGGTTTTCTTGTATCGTCACTTAGATGAAAATAAGGTGGTAATCGTTTCTTGAAATACTCCATACTTCAATATGTGAGGGTCGAATACACAGAGATAGTGAGTAAATATAAGGTGAACTACAACTGAGCAGCGTGTTCGATCGACTCGTTCACGATGTCAGTCAAAAACTTCAATATAATACCGGACTCATCATTTGCGTGTAAGTTCGCGTGTTCTATTGAACTTGGTAGAAAACTTGTACGTATTATTTTAACAAGAGAAACGCCTGCTCGTGAATATATCACTTTCAAACCCTTAGAAGTACACCTGCGGTCACACAAAATGTGTTTTTCTATCCGAAATTCAAAATTCTATATAATGCACATATTATACCGCTGATTAGATTAGCGATAGCGAAGACCTTCATACCACTCTTATGCACCTTTGACTGTGTTTGTTTTCTTCCGTTTGTTTGTACCCACTGCACAGGTCGCAGGGTTTGACTGATCGACATGAAACTTTTTCTGTACACGCAAGCTTATCCAACTTAGAAGTATATAGTTTTTGGGTTAAATCGGTTGCACCATTTTTGAGAAATACCATTTAAAAATATCGAAAAAACATATCAGACTGGACAAGAATATTTGAGAAATAACATCTCTCTCACAAAAAAAAAATCTCCTCGAATTTGAACACAAAAATGACACACATAACCATCACAAATTTGTTTGCAATTCGAAGTAGCCGTTTTGAAGGAAACAATTCAATATATTTTTTAAATCATCAACTGAATAGAAATAGTAGCAGCAAAAAGTGGCCGAGATTCACGGCTTACTTGATATTTTGCGTTTGGGAATCATCCACACACTGCTGCACGTGGAGTGAGTATGTACGGGTGAAAACTGTCAGTTTGCTGGTTTTGGTGTGCATAATTTCAGAATATTTTCGTCTGAATGAAATTTAATGCTGCTTGATCGACCACTTTATTGTGTCCGCGAGTGTATATATGCCCTAAATACTATAATAGCTTTTGCTATGTTCCAAACAAATTCCAATGACAGGTGGTGTATTTTAAAATGTCGTGTATAAATCATGTAGCATATAGCACTACACGTCAAATTCAGGAATCCGGATACTTAAAATGTATGCTTTATTTTATATATTTTATTTGTTATTACTAATCAAGTTCGTATGTACAATGTAGATATCGAACTCGATTAGAAAATAACAAATTGAAATATATAAAATAGAGCATACATTTTATAAATCCGAATTCCTAAATGTGACATTGTATATGCACTATATATATCTAATTACATAAAGCCCACTTCTCTGAACGCACTGCCTTACCTACGATGTTATATTTTACCTAGGCCATGTATGCCTGATATTAAGAAAGATGTATGACTAATTATTTTTATCTCAGTTGAACTCCAGTTAATTCTTCTGTTAAACCCAACCTCATTTCAAACTAACTCGTACATTTTTTATTACTCGTCTATAATAGATAGTGGGGTCGATGAAGAGCATATATCCGAATAATGTATACTCGGTTGTGTGTCATGGGCTTGAGGGTACATTTGAATGTATGTTTGTACATGATATATGTAACCAAAGTCTATGCCACGCAGCCGAGATATATAACGTAATCGAATGCCTACACAGGTGGTTGGAGGTTGTCTATACCAACAAATTACAAATAATAGAGTAAGGTATATTTTTTAACCCTACCAAAATTGAACACACACAACTAAACATATTCTTGGTACTAATTCAAACCTTTCTCAACGAAGTAAAATACTTGGGTTGACTACAAAGAGAGAAATTGATCAACAAGAACAAAAATTAAAAATATATGCAATATGACTTCAAAGGGAAATATGAACCTAATAACCAGTGCATCGAATTTTCATTTTGATTTTTCTAAAAAAAATCTAATCGGTCGACCCGTGGCTCAGTCAACTATCGTTGGTGGCAGAAACTGAAGTCAGGTCAGGTCCACATAAGGCATGGGTTTTTGTAAACGTCCTTTCACCTATCATCACACTTTATCTTTTCATTATCACCCGCTCATTCGTACCCCCGTATAACCTTAGCTGATGGTGGGGTCGTTAAGCAGCATTATACATAAAAAAGTTGGTGGGTCACCTTCATATCGCGTCAATACAAGTAAATAAGCAGTGTGTTATATCGGTTTATTGTCAGCATTTTCTTGAAACGTCGCATGTTCTATTATCATACATTTTCCGAATAAATATAAGGCGAAAGTATGTTATTCAACTTCGGAAACGCCTATTCGAGAAAACGTCGCTTTGAAACTCTCACACGCACTTATGGTATATAATTTGTTTCGTGAAGGTGAAATGGGGGTTTGGGTATTAGGTAAGTATTAAATTGGCTTAATATTTTATTTTGATTATGTTAGTTAGTTTAAGGTAGGTTGGTTAGGTTGGATAAAGTTTGGATAGGTTGCGTTCATTAAGTTAGTAAGATAGGGTTATTTAGCTTAGTTAGCATAGACCGATATGGTCCAATGAAAGCGGCTGCTCATTCTTTTGGTGTATTAGATTTGTTCATCATTTTCAATTTTTACATAGATACATAGATAGGCCTACGTAATAATTAATACATTCGAAGAAAATCCACAAAGTTGTTAAAGCAATGATGACTATCATCATTGACCAATGATGATAGAATATGTAAAATTTCATCAAATGGATTCAACATTCATTCATAATTCATGTACCGTATATGGTTTGCAGTTTGTAATTAAATACAGGTGGCAAATTTTCCTATTATAAAATGAAAAAACAATTGATGATTCAAAAAATGGAATGAACCATTAACATGAGAGAAGAAACTTGTATATATATATATATATATATATATATATATATATATATATATATATATATATATATATATATAATTTAATTAATCAACCAAGTTCAGATTCCAGATTCAACATTTTTATCGCAGACAAAAAAATGTAAATTTGGTTAAATTAGATAGCATAATGATTATATGCGTATAGTATAGCTCAATTATTCCATCAATGACCCACCCTACTGAGCATTTTATTATTGGAGTTATTTTAGCAATGAAATCAATCGGTATAAAAATATCAGAACACAATTTTGAAAAAGCATACTATATAGATGAACGTATATCATACCTCAATTTCGAATAGTGGAACAAATCTTTCAGTTTTAGTGTTTGTTGTATTGTTATTATTTTTGTTCGTTTCCAAACACAGCTCAAACCTTCAATGAACTTCAACGTTCGACGCTCTTCCAATGATATATGTTATTAGCCAAGCGCTAGAAAAATGTCATAGCTTTATGATATGACATTATCAGTCGAATGTTTTGACACATAGCTGTTTCCTCATTGAGATAAAGTTCATTTTACGTGTGTCAGCAAGATCGTTCACACGGAAAACAAATCAAGCCGAAGTCAATAAACCTTCCCCATCCCCTCCCATATCCCCAGGAGACCAACAAATCCAACAGCATTATATGAAAGATATATTTTGTATTCAAACGAGGAAAAAACGCCACTAGTTTCGTTACCAGTTGACTGTACGACTGAGAAAATTCAGAAAAATGTTTTTATCTCCAAAAATGTCCGAAGTTATAGAACCATTATTGTGTTGGTGCTCTACGATATTTTGTTTTAAACCTTCATCCCTCTTCCCCTCGCAAATCCTCCCTCCAAACCCCTTCACAATAATATGCCATTTCAATGAATTGTTTTAACAGGATATATATCATGGTATAATGCTATTTTGTTTCGATATTTCTCGATCTGTTATTTTGTTTCGATACGATGTATTTCGACTGTTATTTTGTTTGATTTGGTCAACGCCGGACAAAGGAGTTGTAACAACAATGAAATAACTGATACTGGAGATCGTTTTTGTCAATATTGATGCTGTGCTGTACCCAACTGGAATATCCAGGGCGCGTGTCCCGATCGACCGTTTCTTCTATTCGACTGCAACATCGAAACGGCAGCTTCGAACCAATCAGCGTCATGTTCATTCAATCTGTAACTCGTTACAAAACTGATATTAACTATACACATGTGGAAGTCTGGGCAATATAATTTGATATTCTTACTCTAATTATTTAATTCAGGATCATGGTTTACGAATATAGACCTATATGGAATTTTATACGATGTTTTATTCGTATTATTTATTCAAAATCGAATACTGGCACTATTAATCTCACAGTATAGGAAAGTGGATTGGGCCATCAATGAGAAAAATGCCCAATTTTCATGCATTTAAAATAATAACCTCAATTGTTCTTATAATCACGATAACGAGTAGGAGAGATCGTTAGGACGGGGTATACAATTCCAAGTTCTTACCACCTCAATTATCCAACCCCCAACCACAACCAAAAAAAATCCAAACAAAATATTGGAAAATTGAAAAGTAATGATGAATATTCGAATACCGAGATATACAAAAATACTGAAACTCAAAAACTATACTAACGTAACAAAGAAGTCTACCAAAGTATTTTACCTCATTCACCCTCCCCCCTACCACCATCAAAACCACCCACCAACCACCACATTTCTATACACCCCTCGTTCAACCTCCGTCCCGCCATTCTTGGTCTCCTCAAGGATCGAGCTCCTGTCCCTCCACAAACATATATTCTATTGTCATTGAACGTGCGAAATCGACTTGCAAAATCCAATACCATGATAGCCATGGATGTTCTATCGTAACCACATACATTCCATTATAGAGCTCACAAATCAACTTCCAAACAGACCGAGAGAGAGAAAAGAGAACGAAAAAAAACTGCAACGCTATGCGATTTAAACTGAGTGGATTTGGATTTATCTCATTTCAATGGACGCTTATATACTTTTGTTGTCATCCCAACCACCCGCGCACAAGATAGGCCTACAAACTTCTTTTATGTTTTACTGTGAAATCCAATAACGAAATACGATTATCACTCCCTCCCTTCCCTCTCACTACCACCCCTTCAACTAAACACCCTTAAATCCCATCCCCTGTTGTCTATTTGCTTGTGTACCCCCCACCCCCTTTCTCCCGACTACTCGACCACGGGAGCGATGTCGCTATGCTCCTGAGTAATACCGAGCGTGGTATTCAATGCCGGGGATTCACAGACGAATGCCTTTCAATAGGTTTCAAGAGCTGTGATACTTGATTCAGTGTAGATGGCGCGCAGTGCGGTGTTTAAATCACCCACGGCCCCCGGAAAAACCACCCACTATTGTCACAGGGGTGTCAACATGGCGATGAAATTCGTCAATTCAAGTTAAAAGTATATGGATTCTGTTCGTTTCAACGTCGACCTACAATAGTTAGAAGGCAATGGTGTCACTTTCATTTGATGATTGTTGATTGTTGAAATAATGTTTGTAATTTGTGAGTATTCAGTACTGTTATTTACTGGTTAAAACCTACACTATAATAATGTGTAATCTAGTCGACATTAGAGTGGAGACTATCATTATACGCCGGTAGATAGGCACCTGTCAAGTTACATATGAGCTTATTTTACTATAAACACTGAAACGACGCTAAATCATTGTTCCCCAATCGAGGCTAGGAAGATGAAATGTTGGGATCGTTCGGACGGGGCACCCCAAGGGCGATTTTACCACACCAAAAGACTAATCAAAGGTTGACAATCGATCGGTATTAGCAATTGAGCGAGATGTGTAAATAACTAAGATGTGATTGGATAATATCAATTGGGGGAAATTTGGATATAGCATGCATTCATGCAATGCATATATATATATATATATATATGTATATGTGCATATATATATATATATATATATATATATGACAACGCAATATAGTGTCTGTTTCTTGAATCAATGAGTTGCATCACTCTGTGGAAAAAACCTTCGAATTTCAGTTTCTCGAAACTTTTCGAGAAGATACAAAGTATTCTATAATAAAACTCTCTTCCATCTTGGATAAAAGTCTACCCACCCCTGCTTGTAGCACTTGTGAGTAATTCCCGCACTGTGATCGCGTTTCTCGGATTGCTACTGTCGCGCCCGCTGCGTGGATATGTTACACTAATCGTGAGAGACAGCGCGATTGTGACAGGGAGACAGGCACCGACCAGGGAATTGATGAAATTGAACCGAGAAGGCTGTGCAGTGATGATTCAAAGAATAGTATATAAAAGATGCTTCTTTCAACGCGGCGCCAAAGATAAGCGCATTGCATTCTTATAAATCAAGAAAAGAGATTCTTGTATGCGAGGAAAACGACATCTATGTATAGTACATTTAGTAGTACTAGTATTATTAAGGATGAACGAACAGAGAAACTCAATATTTATTAGACATCTGAAATGATTGTTAATAGAGCAATCAGCTATAGGCCTATCCGCCTATGGATAATGGAATGTAATGAAGTTTGAATTGCAAATTATTACCTCTGAGTGTGAAAAATTCGAAAAATTCAAATAGGAATCAAATATCTGAATTTGAAAATTCTAAACTCGGCACCTCCACCTACAATGAACAAACGATGTCCGATAAGTTAAAGAATTAATTGAATTCAATATAAATAGACTTCTCATAGTCAATGGTGAGTTACAGATTATGCCATCAGATGAAAACGTGTTTCAATTGTTTTTTTAACTAGTTATACGTGTAATACCAATACCGTAATCAAATTCTCGCCGAGTGTGGATTATAGACCCAACACGAAACTTCAGTCTTGTTGACGGATCGAAACTCCCGGCCGTTGCTGCTGACGTATACATGAGACGGTCTTACGGAACTGAAGGAATCATATGTTTGACGAAATATTCAATACTTCAGTGTGGTGTGATGGCAGCCGGATGATTCGACTAAGTACATTTAATCACTCTGTGTGGGTGGGTATGTTCGTGTCTGTGCGGCGAGCACTTAGCCACACAAGCACTCCTGCGATCGACCGAGTCACCGATATCATTACGTAGCACCACAGTAACAAGACCTGTGACAGTATGACTGTCTTACAGAATCAAGGCTAATGCTTACTAGATCTTAGCTGTTGACCATATAAGTGATATCTGAGGATATAAATTGTCGACTGCCAGAAGACACCATACTTTCAACTGTCATAAAAAATTGAAAAAAGCTGACGGAATAAATTTTTGCAATTTTTCACCTACTCTATGAGACAAAAAACGATATCCAGTCTTATTCACTCTGCCTGACAGTACTAACAGAAGGCTTCTTATTTATTTATATTTTGTTAATAATTCACACTGGATATAGCAACATAATAGGTATAGTGCTTTTGGACGGTGGGAATTGTAGCCAGTCGCGTGATTTTTTTTACTGATATGAATTAAAGATACATCTCAGTATTCATTTTAAACATAGTGGTAAATCACTATTTCTTCTGTAAGTATTGTTTGACTATGACTGGAATCGAAGCCAGGTCGTCTGAGTGCACTAGCGACTGATATACCCGTCGTCTTGTTAGAATATAGAGTTACTCTACTGTTTACGGTATGTTTCTACTGTGCTTTCATATCATTCCATATCATTCCACCGCCCTGTTCATACTGCTCTGTTATAATTCAATTATCTTTATTACTATTTGCTGTGTTTTGTGCACTGAACGACATGGGGTGGTTTACAAGATGTAAAGGGTTGTGATGGTAAGGGGTAGTAAGAGCGAGAGAGAAAGAGAGAGATAGCTAACGATACGGAACAATAACCAGCCAGAAGCTTTGGTAAACAGAAGATATGTTCTCAACAGAATTTAAAAGCATGGTTTTAGTGAAATCCCTAGTCTTTTAATCTTTTTTCAAGCTTCACTTTGTTAATTCTTTCGTACAAAGTATATTGTGATATAAAGTTTTATTAACAAAATGAACTTGATTATTATTTGTGGTGTTGCTTGAAAGTTTCTTATATATACACTTTTATAATTGTATTTCATTTGGTCTTTCATTCGGCGTCTCTGCCGTACTTATTCTGAGATTATGATTTCATGAAGATGACTCAAACAATTAGGTCTATATGCAATACAATTTTACAGTGAAATTTATAATTCAAGTTGTACAGAATATATTTGTATATTTTCCCTCTTTGTCTTATACAGCTTTGTATATATACTTTGTCATAATCGTATACAGACCTGTAAATAATTATTAATTACATACCATACCGTAACAGAAAGGTAAATCAATTAAACCAGCTCAAATTGTATCCTAATATATTCCCCCCTTTCTCTCTCTCTCTCTCTCTCTCTATCTCAATCTCTCCCTTTGCCACCAAAATAATGCCACCATAATGGTGCTATGTGCGTATACATGTCCAGCGTATAGGCGGGTCGAAACACCCGACAGTTGGCATTACTGCTTATAAGGGAGACGGTCGATCGATGGGACATAGAGGTGAAGTGATCACAGCCTGCTATCCTATAACGCACATCCGTGGCGGCTCTTCGGCTATTAGTGCTAATTAGTGCACTGAATTATTCAACCCCTTCGCCCCCCACCCCCCCTCGCTCACCCCTATAGTTGGTACAGCATCAACTCCATTGTGTATTTGTCCTAAGAGCATTGGCTGGATCAAGATCTTCAAGAGGATACATTTATAAGAACATCTGTAGAAACATTAATGGATAAAACCTCTCATTAGAATAGAAAAAAACATTTCAAATATTTGTATACGAAATAATATTATCGTAAATATCGCATAGCCTTTTAGTTACTTTCATCATATACATCAACTTGAATTACCGCTCTTACGCATGGGTGGAGGTGCCGAGATGACCGGGTTCTTTCAAGTAGAAATGATTAACAATCGATACAGCAAAACAGCAACATGGATCGATCTACTAATATCAATTATAATTGGTTGATATCACCTTTTGGTAATTATTGTCTCTCACTATAGCGACAATGCATCAATTATTTAGATACGACTGCAGTAAACGTCAGGACAATATACTGCACGATTATATATTATGTTATACTCTTACCAAAGTAATGACATTAAATCATGCCTATTTTATATAATTTGAGGACCTTGAAACACATACATGTCTCAGAAATATAAATATGTTTGTAATTGTTAACGAAATTAGATAAATGACAAAGATAATCGAGGCAACCTGTGTCAGTACGGGTTCAAACATAACTTAGTTCCCTCCACGAACCCACGTCCAAACAGTTCACTGGTCAGCCACCACAACATATGACGTAGTCTTTATGACGTAGTATTCCAGCTCATTGCGTATGCCAGGAAGCCATATAAGAAGGGTGAACCTGGAGGGGAGGTTATTCCCTAAGGACTCGTATCTCTGACGGGGGAAGACTGGATGAGAAATAGCTCATTTTATCAGCGATTTCCCAACATTGTGTCCAGATTTATGCATATCTAGGGATCGTTTAGATCTTTCCTCGTCTCACTCTCTGCTAAAAGAAATCTACTATCTCTTTTTTTTACCGTTCACGTCAAAAGATGGGATATTTATACGATATATGGTTGGATAAGCACCCTAAAGTGAAGGTAGTAAAAATAAAGAACCTCCAGTTTCGTGATATGGCATGGCAAGTTGGTGTATGGGAACAGAGCAATCAATTATCATTGAAAAGGCATTGGCGTATATACAAGTAGAGTGGGGTCAAAATATCAAAATAAAATAGGAAATGTTGAAAAGTTGGGGTGGATTTTCATCAATGATAATCAAAATTGTTATTGTTTTTTTTCATCATATTTCAGAGCAAATTCTCTCTAGTTTATGACCAAAGTAAGATTGACCACACGTTAAGGGAAATTTTAAAAATAAATTGTGAAGAGATTGACCCAACTGTAGAGAACTATTTTCCTGAAAGTGTTTTGTCACTATATTATTTGTTTATATTTTTTAAAAGCAACCACGCACAATATATAATACAGCATTCTACTTCACCGAATCTAACCGATACTGTTATCTGGGATTCGCTCACTTTCAAATACGCATACATGACTATGTCTAATAAAACTCTTCAACTGAAGTTGTAATTGATTTTCTGATAGCCACTTGGTCACTGAGAGTACATGATCACCCAAACTTAGTATTCAGTTCTACATATAGACGTTTGTTGCGCTTCCCAATAGAATTTTACCGGTACACGAGTGAACCCCTCCCCCTCCACCACAGTATTACATCAAAGAACGTCCCAGAAGAAAAGATGGTCGATCTCAGGATCTACGTGGCTTATGTTCAATACTCGTGTATGCAAATACCGCGCCGTTTGGTTTTATGTCCTGCCAGTAGGAGGGAAAAGGCGGGGGGGAGGTAATCTTGATATAACCAAAAGTTAACCCTCATTCTCTGAGTCTCACACACACACACACACACACACTGGCACAGAGAGAGAAACGTCGCTCTTGTGTCGTACAAACGATGGTCGGTGGCAGTGAAGAGATCTTCTTTGCCGATATGAAAACACGATTTCGATTATCGATAAGGCAGTTCGAAAGAGACGAAAGTATTTTTTAACAAGAACTCAAAAGCATTGACACCCCATTTGTATAATTCTGTGACAATTGTCAGTGAGACGTGGGGAGGAAGGGGGAGGGGGGGGGGGGAGAGAGAGTGGAAAAAAGTTTTCAATACGTTATAAAGAAGCATTCCGAATTTCAGGTTCAGTCATTTGATTGGATATTCTCATATTTCTTTAGAAAGAAGCGATATTGAATACTGAAGTTTAAAGAAGACATATTTCATATTATTATGAATAACATTTAAAATTGCCTTCAAATTAAATCAATGTTTTTCTGCATAAAATGAATGAAACATCGTTTACCGCACCCAAGCCATACACGTATACACAACATTTACAGGTCATTATTCGATTTTACATATTACAATATTTGACAAGTCAATTATATGATATTAGGAGATAATTGAAATTGAAATAATTCCTATTGAAATGCTCGAGTTTTGCATATTAAATATTTGACATATCCATGACATAATTTTAGAAGATAATTGAAATTAAAATAATTTCAATTGGAATGCTCCAAATAATGGTTTCTATATGGGGTTTCTAAAGCTAAATCTGAGCTGAAATTATAAAAACTGCAATTCTGGTTTCTAAGTCCAAATTGAAATGGTTTCAGTTTTCAAAAAAGCGTACACATGTAGGCCTAGGCCTATATAACATTTATATATTGGAAATTCTTTTAATTTACAATAATTGTTTCAAGAATAACATATTATAGAAATTTCGGATATCGATAATCAATGTTGGGGATAATTATAGTATCACCTTCAATTATATATATTTGAAGTAACATGCGATGGTTCACGTATCATTATATCTACTTTCTTCAATTCAACATTTGGCCACTTCAATAAACCAGTCAGTATTTTGTACAAGTCACAGCCGTGAATTTTCACATCTCGTCTATCATCACAGACAAGTCAACTTTGACAAGATGACAAAAGAGAGACGAAATGAAAACACATTGTTGGATTTATTCTCACTTCTGTCATGCTCCGGTCGCCCGTCCCCCCTATGATCCACCAATAATTGTCGTCGGTTTCGAGATGTTTTTGCACTCACTCGTCAAAAGAATGTCTATACGTTATCTTGTTTTACACTGTTGACTAGAGACGCTCTGTTGGTGAAAATATTCCATTAACTTTGATTCAATATCGTCATTTCGATTGTCACGACGCTTTCAATGAAGTCGACTGTGAACTGGGATACAACTTGTAGGGCGTCGCGACGGAGAATTAACCGCGAAAACGATATACTTTTTGTCAGCACGGCGACGAACTATTGGCTATATATAATATGCGAGCTTTCCACATACTGGTACCTTGAAAACTGTTGGTATTTATACAACCATTTGATAGTTGAAACAGTATCAAGAAAATTTAATTATTGTTTGAATATGGTATAAGTACATGGTTTTCTGTTGAAACGTATAGAGCACGTTCACGTTGATAGGATAGGACTTCACTGTAAAACATCGCTTCGTCGGGGAATCGAACCCCGGATCTTATACTTGATACACATATGATCATACCATCTGAGCTGACGAAGGGGGTATCTTCTAATGATATATAGGCCTATATATATGATCATACCATCTGAGCTGACGAAGGGGGTATCTTCCAATGATATATATATATATATATATTACATCAATAATTGGTAAAATATAAAACATAAAATGGTAGGCCTACCAATGCCATACTAATGCTCCACAACACAAAGTATCTTTCAATAAAGTCCCCCCCCCCCCTCCCTACCACCCGTAGGATGCGACAGTAAATAATTGAAAGTGAAATCCATCAATTTGTAATAACCACGCGCGCATCTCTCATAAAACACAATGAGTGTAATCTGAGTTTGTCGCCCTCCATTTGCTCTGCCTTGCTCTGTATGTATGTATGTATAATGAGTGATTGAACTGTCAGACCGAATATTATAAAACTCTTGCTGAACATTGAGAAACAACGCGAGGTCCCTTCACACGCACGGTTTTATAGAATACAATATTTTACTCGAGCAAAACGCTATATTGCTTCACGTTGTAGTATGAACGTGGTGGTCATATGTATAATAGGCAAACGCAGCATATGCGTTGAAAGAAGAGAGAGGGATCTATATCAAGTATAATCGTATGCTCTACAAACCTTGACTCATTTAAAATATAGGTCTACTCCATTCGGTAATTATCAAATCAAGAAAACAGTCTATCTCGACAACATGCTTCTGCTATTATTTCTATCTATTTGATGAATGAAAAAAAAACATGAGTGAATTATTATATTATTTTCTCCAAAACGTCTAGTCCGAATCGCATACAAGTTTTCAATAATGTGTATCATTCATGTGTATACATTCAGTGAAAATTTGATTGATTTTGGAGAGACTCACTTTTAAATTTTCCCACCAGCCTAATGTTATGGGGTTTTCTGAAACTTTGAGATGGTATTTATCAAAAATGGTATTACTCAAGTATTTTGTCAAAAATGGCACAACGATGCCACCCAAAAACCATGCGATCTGTGCAGTGCTTACAAATAAACAAAAACACAAAAACACACAAAAGCTCCCCGTAAGAGTGGGATGAACGTCTTCGCTATAGCTCATCTAATTATTGGTTTCTTATATCTACAGAAGAAAATCTGATGAATAGCTGGAGAACATGGTTCATTCCATTTAAATTTCAAATAAAATCCTGAAACATTTTAACTAATGTTAATTTTAATTAAATTAATGAAAATATGCCGTGCTTAGGTAGTTCTAGAAATAATAAAAAATGGAGAGAAATTCACCGTCAAATATGAAATATGAAATCACAAATATAAAAATATAATACAAAAATATAACATATTCATACAAATATAAAATCATGTCTTATTTGAGAATACGAAAATCACAGAAATGTTATAAATAACGCACCCATCAGGTCTTCACTAGCTACGATTAAAGCAGCGCGTGTGACTTGGTCTTGTCCCCAATGGTTTGCCACACCGCCACTATGATTGGTAACGCCCGCAACAAACCACAGCCACCAAGAGCTAGCTGCAAGTCTAATTTAAAACTGAGGGGATTGAAGCTAGAGTGTAAAATCAGGGATGAATTGATCACTGGGGTTAGATAATGTTGCTGTAGTACTTTGTTCCTCCACGCTATAGCTTACAATATTCGTCAATCATTGTAAACCATCGTATATGTAAAATCTTTTTATCAACGATTGAATCTCTTATTGCTACTTTCCTTCAACGATAGGAAACCTCTGAAATACAGTCACTTTTATCTTCGAATGAGGAATTTGTAGGACTTCTCGCGCTAATCCACATAAATGGAGAGTACATGTCAAATGTTGATTTGTTCATCCTAGAAACTTATTTATAACATATAATTGACAGTCTCACATGTATAACGCAAGCATAACATAGTACCATAGATTAACTTCATTACTCTATGACAGTACTTCCACAGGTTTGAAGATGCACGTGTAGGCCAAAACAGCATTGATATTGAAATTTAGGTTTGAGCGTCACTTATTGTTGAAAGAGGTGTATAAACAAGTCCATGACAACAATGTATATACCCAGTTGGTTAACCATAAACCAATCACAATATTTGATAGCTAACCCACTAGTTTTCTGTATTGCTATGGTAACCATTGTTTGTCATTTGTTGAGTAAAGCATTTCTGTGTAGTCAAGAGTGACCGAAGACCTTATCAACTAACCTACGAATGTATTACTGTATATACGTATAGAGAGCACGCGCGATGTAGGCCTATATGTTTCATTGATCTATAACATTTCTAAATCTCAATCGCTGGTAAATTATTAACATAATATAGGCCTACAGAGGCCTATACATATAGTTTATATATATATACATACATGTATTTGTATTTCTACAGAAAGTTATTATACTTACGAAAAAAAATAATTAATTATTAACCGCTCTTGTCATGAATGAAACTGACATCACGGGGGTATATAATATATAGAATGACAATGCACAGGTCAAGCAGCTGTAGTTGTAGAACTGTATACCATATCCTCCCTCACCCTTAATCCAACCGTACAACTAGTTCATTCATTCATTCATTCATTCATGCCTGCACCGATTACTATCAAGCGACCGGAAAATGTTCTTTTATTTGTTTCTCTGAATGTCCGACGAAAACGCAAGGTGATACATATTATATCTGAGATTTAAATAGTCACTTCCTTAACGGCAAACAAAAAACGCCATAAACTAATCGCCTTTTGTTTCGGTTACGTCACAGAATGGTAAATCTTTCAATCACCGCACTTCCGGGATCCGAAGTTCCGGTGACCACCGCGTATCCGGTGTGCGATAGCGTTGTTGCAGGCAGAAGGCAGGTGTGCGACGACGTTTCACCCTTTGATTTACGGCCGTGATTTTCAGGTGGCATAAAAATCACGGCCGGTGTTGATTGTTATAACGAGTCATTGGATAAAATCTAAAACAATATTTACTGTCGAATATGATCCGTACCATATAAAATGATTAATTCAATGAAAAGCAAATTAAGCGACTTCATTGAGTAAGAACTTTATTGAAACACAGATTAGCACATAATATAAATATATAGGCTTAAGTCAAGTCAAGTCAAGTAGAAATACATAAATGTTATACATTGTTGTTTATACCCCAATAAGATTAGGGGGTGAATCCTATCTTGTGCTGGGGTCATTGGCATATAATAAATTCAGACATGAATTGATAATTATAAAATAATGAAAAGTACAGGTATATGAATGTGATAGTTGAAAGGTCGGTTATATGTGTATAGCTGTGGTGTTTTGAGGATGAATGATTTTTCGGGATGAGATTTAAGAATATATAAACACTTGCAACTACATCTTTCAGAGGAGTTGACTGTATAGTCATGGAGAAGTAACCTTTACTTCTCTATGGTATAATTAAGCTGCAACGAGTACCCCTTCGAAGGTTTTGGGGTGCCTAAAGAGCGAATACCGGAATAAAGTCGAATCGGTTGCGTGTGTAACATGGGTTTGGGTGTCTCTACCTTACCTGAACCCTAATGACATTTCATTGAAAAGTACCCCGAAACCCCATGTCACACGACCGACTAGCTTTATTCCGGTATACGCTCTTCAGCTCCTCCAAGTTCTTGCAGTTTCATAGTATTTTTCAAAATAAACAACAGTGTAAATCTCGTGAAAGTTATAAGGAGCCTGGACGAATACTATATACACCCAAACCCGTGACCAACTATGTGAGAGTCCCACTTTATTGAATGCCACATCAACAATATTAACTAGTTTTACTAAGGGTTGTATTCCCAACTAAACCTACAAGTCTTCATCGATGTAGGCTGAACTCCCTCGAGCCCGCAGCTCTTTTACGTATAATATAATAAGGTCATGACATTTCCACATAGTAGGAACACGAACGTACACATACACATGGTTTATGTAGTAGCAATGTATAGCAGTCACGGTCCCTTTTAATGTCTCATGAAAGATCAAACACTAATCTCGCAGCAACAGGGCGGTGAAAGGTCATCAGTGACGTCATTCAACTGAATGATACTGTCTGCGTGGCACTAGTGTGTTGCACGTTGCATTGTTTCAATAGGCAGGAATTAGGTATCATCAGCAAAATCAAATCAATTCTTACTTTCCCTACCTTGACTATTTTGTGAAATGTGTGGTAGTGCCCGAATTACCGATGTGTGAGTAACTGCCTGAGGGTTGAAACTTAGTATCGATTATCACCATGGTTATATTTTCTATTTGATTCACTAACCATCATAATAAGGCTAACTGGAGAATTGGTAATAATGGACCTAGACTACGTACAGAGCCGAACACGGGAATTGAATATGTTTAATTCTATACAAAGACATAGCCTCAATACCTTCTACGAAAATATCACCTAATCGAAAACAAATTATTCAGTTGCATAAATCATACAGAGAATTTGATTAGGAACAGAATCCGATAATTGAACCCAATCCGATAGACTAAATTACAACCAAAGACAGTAAAAGTTACTTCATTTCAAATTAAATATACTACGTTGAAATATCGATTTCAGAACGGTCAGGCTATGACCGGACACATGATTAAACATTCTCTAAATTACAAACTTTTCCCTCTCCATATCCATCCAAGGTGTTTCCTACCGCAGCGCTCCCCGCGTCGATCAAACACACTAAACACTAACGCCGCCATCCGAAGAATAATCACAATCATTAATCTCAGTGACGTGAAATTGACAGACCATTCTCTTCTACCGTAAATCAAAGCTCATTTGACCTTGCCTTCCACAGCCATCTTTATACAATATACCTTCTTCACTGCCTTCTTGTGACTGACACTTGTGAAATTGAACTCGATTAACCAGCGCACGGCAGGTGGTAGTTTGAGTCATCCATCTTGGAAAGTAAGAAGGCAAAAGAAGAAAAAATACTCGAGGAGAATATTATACAATCCGCCAGAAGAGCACAAATTGAGAATATTTTTGAAAAATAGATGGCGTGCTATATTGTACTTGGAAGTACAACTTACTGTAAAGCACAGAAATCACTCTGAAATGTAATGTGGATGATTGTAGATGATATGCACTAGTTTATAATGTACCACAACTTCCAATAATCGATAAATAAATCTCGTTGCTAGAATAGACCTACACGTGCGATTATTATGGTTGAAATAGTTAATTTTTTGACATTTTTGTCGGTCTCTTTCAGCAATGATTTAGTTTATATTTGAAAGAAGCTCAATATTGGACAATATGAAGGCCTAATCGTCAAGAACTGAAAATGAACTGTCACGAGATCATAATCGCATAATTGCATACGTGTATTCACGAAAGAATAAGGTCGTCTATCATCAAAATAATCTAAAAACTAGAAGTGATTACGTTATCTCACTGCAACTTCAAGACTTAAACGCCTTTGAAAGATGTAGTGGCGTTTCTTATCGTAACTCTCGTCGTGAAAATCAAAACAACTCAAATTATTATGGCTGTACAAATATAGCTGGCATTTGTGGTTATGTTTGTAGTAAACTTTTTTGTATCGTACAAAAGTAGAATAACATTTGTTATAACCAAGTTCAAACAAAGATAGAAAGCTACATTATCAAAATGAGTGTTGTAAATAATATATAGACCTATATATATCAAAACAACAATCCTCATTTCATTATATTCAATTCAATTTTTCCCTTATACCTAAATGCTCTTCATCTTTAGAAATACGCACTATACTCTTCTATCGTCGACCATGCAGCTAGTTCTTTTCATCTTCCTTCCAGCATCCATCTTCTACATCTTTCCATTCCATTCTCTCCTCTTTTTTCACCTTTCTTTTACTCTGCCACCTTTGACTTGGAATTGACCATGGTCCCCTTCTCTTCTCTCTCATTTTCAACTGCTATCTCAAACTAACTCTTTCCTCCCGGTATCCTCTCTTCACCCACTCAACGTTTGGCAAACAATGATCTTACATTCTAAACATTTCACCCTATCGTTCAGAGAAACTTATTTTAATTTATATTTCCGATGTTCATTGTTTTCGTTATTTGAGTCGTGTATCGTCGATATTATAGCTGTCTACCGAATGGACATCATGGTCCACTTCTTTATTTCTTGTAATCCTTAATGTGTTGGACCGCGGTGGAAAGGGAACAAGAACAAAACGAAGAACAAACAGACAGTGTGCAGACAATATCGTCAAATGTATATTACGATAAAACATAATATATTGGGGAAAGTTTTTTAATAACGACAGTAGGGGACCAGGGTTATGAGTTTTAGCTTTGATGTTCATCAAACTTTGAAGTTAGATCATCTTGTAGGCACATAGCATTGAAGCTTTTCAATTCCAGAATTTCCTTTTCATCAGAATTTCCATACCACGCAGGAGATGCAGTAGTTTGAGGAAATCATCTGTTTTTCTGGCGAAACTTTTGATCGACAAACTACCAACATTGTATATAAAAGTTGAATAAGATTGTACATAAGATATATATATATATATATATATATATATATATATATATATATATATATATATATATATATATATATATATATATATATATATATATATATATGTATATATATTATATGTGTGATGACTGAAGTTTTGAGGGCCGGTGGTTGAAATTAGACTCACCATATATATATATATATATATATATATATATATATATATATATTTATATACATTATATATTTTTTTCATTATAATTTATATCCCTTGTACAAAATTATATTATACAAATTCTCGTGAATTTTTAAATGATCTTTTATTATACAACATATCATTCAAATAGTCTGCCATGTCCGAGTAAAATATTATCCTTCCCATTTTCAACCCGTGACCGTTGGTGGGTCAGAACACCTGCTCGTCAGTAGTAAGTGTATGAGAGGAACTGTCAATCGTCGCTGCATCTGTCACGTGAGCTGAATCTTTCACTCAATTAGGTTGAAAGGAGTTGTTTGTAATCAGTGTGACTGTTTGCCTAGTGGTGGCTACACGGCGAGTAATTGAAGGCAACATCAAACGTCAGAGCTCGTTGAATGAGCGGAGGGGTGGGAGGGGGGGGGGGTTGAAAGCACTCAAAGAGAAGAGCTAAGCTTTCATGTAAACACAGTTCACATTTTAATTATGACTGCAGGCAGAGTCGATAACGTATTTGAATGGTTTTATCGGAATAAGTGCAATATTGGCGAGTCGACACGTCTGTCTGTTGGTGCTAAGGTTAGGGAGAGACGGGCGTTCGGGACTTCCATCTTTTGCATCCGTACTTATTCAGGGTTACAGTTGATTTTCAAACGGATAGATTCGAATTTTATTCAAATGTTCGTAACATCCTATGCACTGATGTTCAACTCATATTGCATAGTTTTGAGGTTGTTAAGGGAATTAGATATAGACAGATTTACTTTTTCTAGTTGTGAAGCACACTACATTCATCGTATTATATTTGTTTTTATATTGGTGGAGGTGCCGTTATTTTATCACTCAAAAATGTATCTACACACACACAATCATTGTTTCAGTTATTGATTCTATGAACACCGTTATTTAATCCATGTTTGTGTCTGTAAATATTCTATACTACGTATTTGAATCACTTGAGCAGGTCTCGAGATTCTTTTTCCGATAATCATTCTATTTCATCCTATATTCTCACTCATCACTCAACGATATTCAGTCATTTTCCTCTGATATTGAATACGCTATCAATAATGTACAATGGTTTATCACACGTCTGTACTCAGTAGATATGTGTGAAGTGTAGTGTGCATTGCGGGATAGCCAGACCCTTATAATTATATGACATAACTCCATATCGCGCATAGAGCGAGTAATGACACGACATTCAGCATTCATTGAGCATAACTGTGTTGCAATTTACAAGCGATTAATTGTTTCAACAATGATTTACAATGTTATACGTATAGTATTATTCAATGATCGTGAAACAGTGCGTGGTTAACACAGCGAGTGTGAAAGGCAAGGGGTAAAATAAAATAGAGAGGGGGGTTGGTACTTTTCAGGAGTCCCCACATATACACATCTATTTTCACACACATTTAGTACAGGAAATAATCCTAAACATTGTCTTCTTGATTTTAATTTGTTAATGAATTTTACAATATGAATTTTAAAAATCAATGTGGCTCAACGCCATGAAACAGCCAATCGTGGTTAACGCTATTGGGAGCTGCAACAATGGAATACGCGCATTCCGGTAATTCTAATTCAAAAGATCAGTTCATAGATGATCTTGAAAGTTGTTTACTGGCTGTTTATTTTTACTGGCTGGTCAGATGATCACATGTAGTTGTGAACACTCAAACTTTATTACTCTCTGTTATCTGGATATTGGTTGCTCCTCTCAACATGTCATTCCATTCCATCTTTGGAGGGAATTGCTTTGAAAACTATAATAGCGCGAATCATCAACAGAGATTTAGTCAGGAAAAAACGTCGTGTACAGAGTTTCCTAAATCTCTCTCGTTCGATTGGTCCATATCCATAGACTAGTTCATTCTCGTAAGATCGTAAACCAAAATACAACCAGAGATAATAATGTGTATCCATACCAGATTTCCAATTTTAAGATTTAAAGTGATTTAAAGCAATTTCAAGGATGTCAGCGTTTCAGCGTGATTTCAGGGATATATAAATAATATCAGAGATTCCTGTGATTTCAGGGATTTCAAGCAATTTCAGGGTACTCACGTGATTTCAGAGACACCAGCGATTTCAGTGATTTAAGGGATCCTATATAATTTCCGGGATTTCAATGATTTCTTTCACAGTTTAACAGATTTCATGTGTTTTCAAGGATTCCATGATTTTTTTGCAATTCAAGTGATTTCCTCATTGAATGATCGTAAACAAGATGTGACAAGATTTCAACCCCTCTACCAAACAACTGAATCAGATTACCTCCCAATCAACTTGAATGCTCTAAACAAATACAAATCATTCATGAGAAGCAGTATCGACAGACCTCCCCGCATCCCCTCACCCTATAGGTGAACCGTTGAGAGGCACAAGTCACCAATAACTGGCAAATATTTGATCAGTTATTCTGAGTGACGTGTAGGTAATTAAGTGACGCAATCGAGTTGACAGACAACACGCATCGGTGATTCCCCGCGGGGACGTCGAGCTCGAGGAGCAAGAGCACCACAAATCAGTTGATGCAAAACAATCGGAGTGGCTCTGTCGGATCGAAATTAGATGTACTACATGGCTTAGATAAGTTTTATAGCTTTGATTGAGAATCTATGGGAGACGAACGACCTAGCGGAATATCAGTTTTTTGGTGATGACTTTTGAACAATATGAGATATCGAAATTCTAATAAAGAGGAAACATAGAAATTTGTAAAACCTTCAAGGATAACTATCTATCTCATATCACCTAATTGTCACGCGTGTAAGCTGGATGAAACTTTTTAACCGTATACACGTGAAAATTATGCGATATGAGATAAATAATTATAACTTATACCATCTTGAAGGTATTGATAATACCTGATAATAAATACTTCATTGGAATTTCTATATTTCATAACGTTCAAAAGTTATCACCAAAAAAGTGATATTCCGCTAAATCGACTCCCACGGTCTCCTAAATTATCTCGATAGTTTGACAAGTTTAAGATTAGTTCCCATTTATTTGTCTTTTGGAAAAGAATGAAGTTCTTCATATGAACTTGTCACGAAGAGGTGAGACGTAATCGGTCGTGGCTTGAAAAAAAGTATAGAAAGTATGGTGATTGATAGCAAGTAGGCCCTAAGATAACTATTCCAGTATTCATTCTAACAATAAGGATAACACGAAACACCTTAGTCAGAAACGGAGACCAGCAAGAATCGAACACCGATCCCTTGAATGACGGTTCACATCGCTACCAACTGCATGATCTAAAAATTACTACTGAAAAATATGATAACAAATCAAAACCTGCAACCAAAACCAACCAATCAAAACCAATCATCAAAACAACTCCTTCAGTTTTAGAGATACCGTCCCGAAATTTTCACTCAATAACACTCAATAAGTTCTCTTCAGTATAATAATGAACTCTAGACATGCATTTCTCTCAATTTTAACCCAAAGGATGGTTTTTATTGTTTGCGTCACACATAAGCATACAGCATTACCTCAGCACACTCATCCATCAATTCTCAACCATATATATCATATTTCCTCATTATTCTATGGGCAATCCTCATTTATATGTGCCCACAATGTAATGATTTAATTACTTGTCACGTGTCACCTCCTCCTCTCCTCCCTATCAACCCTCAAGAGCTGGCCACAGGGGACATCATTATAAGGCGGTGGAACACTAATTGTGTTGTGTATACAAGCAGGCTGTGGACTTAATGAGATGACTCTATCTGACATCGAACCCGGCACAGCTTTCACTGAGATCAAACATATTATGTCAACAAGCGTGATCAATAAGAGAGAAAGAGAGGGGGGAGGAGAGAGAGAGAAGAGAGAAGGAGAAAGAGAGGTATATATAATATGGTTACTGGTTGATTTGCTCATTATAAAGGTAAAGGGAGATGTTGTTTGTATTAGGGACATCATTGCAATACAAATAGAAGTAAAACATTTTGAAGAGAAAAAATGTGGTCAGACTTGTTTATAGAAAAATCTTAGATTCCACTATTTTTATACGAAATCATACCTCATAGGCCTATATGGACATTATAATTACAATATGTACATATAAATATACATAAACATTATAAGCATATAATAAAACACACGCATCCTGCACGGAATCACTCTATACCAAAACTAGGATAATGCTATGGGCCTATGTTTCAATGTTGATGAGTAAACGTGCGGTATAGTACAAATTTGTTGCATTTTGATGTTTTTAATGAACAAACGTGTTACTCTAGAACAGAACGACGGATATCGTTCGTATATATCCTAGTTATACAAAAAAAAAAAGAAAGTCATGTTTTCCACAACTACTTGAAGGAATTGTATGGGCCTATAGTTAGGTATTGGGCCTAAAACAGCTGTGATACAACTTTGCGTCATCCAATAACACCGTCTGAAACATACAATTGCTTAGGCCTTTTGAATTGAGGGTTTTTCAATAAAAAGGATACATGTTTGAGAATCATGACTCATCCAGAATGCGTCGATGATTAGTTTGCGTGGCTATCAAAAGTACTGAAGATTCAGTTGGACCTAAATTGAAGTTATCATACCATATGTCTATGTGACGTTGAATATAGTAGTCGTCAAAGTGGATACTGCGATGTAAAACTCAAAAATAATACGGCAAAATAAAAAACAGATGAAATAATAATAATGAATGAAGCAATAAATTGTATAAACTTGAGTGAATGAAATAACAAATGACAAATTATCAATAGATGAATGTATGAATTGAAAAGTGAAAGACATATTAATGATGAAAAATGAATCACTTAAAAAAATTGTAATGAAATCGAAACAGATATAACCAATATTGATATAGATACAAGATCCAAGATGATAGAAGAAAAAAAATGCAAGAGTTAAAAAAAATCGACATCAAGATCATTTTTCTGCCCAATTTGTAGGCCTATATGTTCCAATTGTTAACTATAGACCTAACTATATACCTGGAATTATTTTATGTTGAATATGTCATCTTCTTATTCCAATCATTTTTTTCTGCAGGGGTGAGAAGGTTGCCCTTGTGGTGCTCCGTCCAAAAGATCTCAACTTTCATCCATAGCCTCAATAGGGAAACAATTGTCTTGTATCAAATCTTGATATTATTTTATACATATATATATATATATATATATATATATATATATATATATATATATATATATATATATATATATATGTATATCATATATATGTATATATATATATACCCACATTATCCATACATAGTAAAACAGATGGTTACCTGATTTGTGTGGGTGGAGGTGCCGAGTTTACAACGGTTGAGAAATGTTATACTTCTATACGTTTAAACATTATCTCAAAAAACTGACAAAGGCCTATAGCCCTATATCACACAATCAATGCGGACTTCTCTACAATGCGGGCTACGTCATAACTAAATAAAACGTTTCGTACCTTCCACGAGTCTTTCCAAATACATGTCATAATCAAGAACTTCTATCTCATAGCCGTATTTAATTATTCAATAGTTGGTTATAGCCGGAAACAGAACAGATGTTATACATTTCATTTGATTTCACCATAGCATATTATTAGTTATACACAATCCATTGTTGAACTAGGACTCAACAATACAATTGGTTCGCGTTATGATTTGTCATACGCTGTGCAGTCACGGTATATACTCGGTGACCTTTCACCTTTAGGTGCGTGTGCAGTCGAGTGACCGGCGAAGGGTTTTTATAATTAATATTAGTCATGTGGCGGTTTTATAACCGCTATAGTCTTTGAATAGAACCAAATCTATTGAATAGTCTCTGAGGTGTAATATAGTTATAGTTATACGTTATCATTATTATCGCATTATCTAACGTATTGATAAGATGTATTTTTCACTGTATCTTATAATGAACTTTAACGTTTGTGAAGAGTTGAATGAACATTATTCTGATGAATTATTCTCCACGATCTGCATTTACCGATTTCTGGTAGGCCTATACCTAAGATGAAAAATGTATTTTTTAATATAAGGTACAGGGAATGTGAGGAATTATTCGAACATTATAACGGTATAGAGGACTCGATTTAATGGTATATATATATATATATATATATATATATATATATATATATATATATATATATATATATATATATATATATATATATATATAAATATATATATACAGATATATATATATATATATATATATATATATATATATATATATATATATAAATATATATATACAGATATATATATATATATATATATATATATATATATATATATATATAGAGAGAGAGAGAGAGAGAGAGAGAGATTTATATGTATACATATAGCCTATACATTGAATATGAGTCTCCCACACATGAATGCGATTTGTGTTAATTCAACCTTGACTGCAAAATCATGGCTAACTGTAGCGTTTTCCCCTTACATAGGTAACTGTAATACCCCAGCTTATCCTGCAGTGAGTGGGTGTTTGTCTATTTGCACGTGCAGTAAGTACATCAAGGGGTTGTGCTGGCGGGGGTGGCTCGGGTGGCGGAGGGCAAAGGTTGGTGTAAATCAACCAATCACAACTCAGATCTAGCACGCGCGCACGAGAATACGACGCGGACTTTGCCAACGAATGACCTCTCGACCTTTAACCCCATGACACGCCCAAAAAGAAACTACTATACCGCCCTTATAGGCCCATAGCTCTAGTGACGTATTGAACAACCCTCCTACTTATACACTTACTTCCATCAAGACTTAATTACTTCATTGTACGATAACTATACTCCTGAGCCATATATCTGAAAACGAAATGGAATCGTGGTGTAAGTGTCAATGCCGGTATATGATACAGCGTGTTTCAGTGTAGGAATCGTCGGAGCAAGACGAATACGGAATATATACTGCTTTCATTTCGTTTTGTAGAATGAAATTACGGCCCGTGACCCCTATTCTGTAACTCCATACGAAATGGATGCGGCCCATCTACGTTTTCTTCCGATGAGTCTGTATCACATGCGTTCTTTTCGTCGCGCTTTCATTTCGTTTTCAGTTAAGTAATAGAGGTACAGTTGTTAACCACTACTAGTAGGCATAACTGTTTGGACAGTTTTGTAATGAAATATATACATACTGGATCATTAAATAAATAACAATACAAATATAGAAATAACATTTAAAATGCGAGGAATAATTAAAAAAAAAACTCGAAATGATTTGAGACTGATTTGTCACAGTTGGATGTTCTGATAATCGTCATTGAGGAAACCGGGGTTTGATTTTCCATATATATATATATATATATATATTTATATATATATATATATATATATATATATATGTATATGTATGAATATATATATATATATATATATATATATATATATATATATATATATATATATATATATATATATATATATATATATATATATATATATATATATATATATATATATATATATATATATATATATATATATATATAAAGTTGGAAGTTGGTTGAGGGGGGCAAGCTCAACAATTGCGATCCATGGGGGAAGGAAGTATGGGGTGCCACTCAAAAAAAATTACAGACAATTCTAACAAAGTGAGTTTCAACAGGAAACAGCAAGACAAATTGAGTCTTGCAAGACCTTTTTCTTGCCCCCCTTGGCCAATAGTTAGCAGGGACAATGCCCCCCCCCCCCCACACGGTTCCAACGCCAGTGCACGGGGTTCATTATTCACTGTATGTGATGATGATCACTTCGGTGAATGAAATATTCGAATTTTCTGAAGTTTTCGAGAAAACCCGGCACCTCTACCTGTATGATGAATCATTCATTATTGAAACTGCTGGATATGGTTTAAATGTTAAAAAGCTGTATACAACTATGAATTTTGTGAATGAAAAATGTAATTCAGAGATTAAATTATAATTTAAAAAAATGATATGTCAATAAATGTAGAAAAACATCTGTGAGGTTGTCAAGTTCAAGAAAAACTAAGATTTTTTTTTTATTGTGATACTCTCAAAGATCCAATTGCATCCAATCATAACATTATTACATTCTCAAATATATAGTGATATATGTGATGAAAAGTAATTTTTTAGGTGGGGTGATATATAGGTGGGAATGGGATATAGTGGGATGGTGACGGTGCTATTATTAAGAAGTCATCCCAGTATTCACTTGAACGACTCTTTGGACTTTGAAAACCTCTTCCAGGATTTTGACCATGGCAAAAATCGAACCATTTTCCAACAAAAAATGAAACATAAGTCATTTGCTTAAAAAAACTACAATCACATGAGGAAAACAACTGCTTACTGAAAACAATAGTTTCATAATAGGCCTAATTAGAATCTGATGGCCATTCATTATTATTTTCTTCATTTATAACCTTTATGGCAATGCATGGCACCACGGACCAATAAATGGTAGTGTTCCTCTTTTAGCAGGTACATAGATATTAATGCGGCAATCAAGTAATTTGAGCCGCTCAGTAATTGAAGTGGCTTATAACGGGTGGAAGTGCCGTATCGCTGGCAGATGTGACATGTCTAAACCACGGCCTAGTTGATGTTCACACGCGCAACATCTCTTGTACTTTACTACCGACCAACAGGATGGAAACGAGAGAGAAAAGTTTAGCTCATGGGGTAACTGCAGGGCATTGAGAGCGTACATGTTTCAAAATACAGAAGAATTTCACTTTTTGTTAGAGAAATTGATATTTCATTTTTTTTTTTTCATTCCAACACTTTTTTGGGAAAATATATAGCATACTTGTATGTTTCCTCAAAAAAGTACCAACTTCTACCAACTCAAGAGAATGTAAAAAAAACTTTGGTGGTTGTAGAGAAACACACGTAGTCTATGCACAGCTTCCAAGATTTAACGTTTTTGAAAATATATATAAAATATATGTAATAATTATAATCCATTCCGTAGAAAATAGTGCAAAATAATCAAAAACCTATAATCCAAAGGAGAGATACGTCAGCATATTACACTAGATCAGAATAAGGGAGAAGGAAGAAAGAATATAGAGAGGGAAGATTGGTGGCATGCTTCATTGTTTCACTTGATGTTTTTATTTCATTCATTATATATAGGCCTACACATCCTATACAAATCTATAGGGCAAATCTATTAAGCAATCAATAGCTGCAACACCCATTCCTATAGCTAAAGCATTCAAAGCACGTAAGTTCGGCAAGAAGTTTTCATCGCACCTAGCTTTGCTGCAACCATATGCAGACGTTCTTGTTGCTCCCCAACCTATAGCCATGAATCAACATAATGTACAACTTACCTAAACCAAACAATGCATTACTAACACTCATTAAATTTGACCTAAAAGTTACCAATCAAAGTTCGAATTAATGAATTAATGAAGATAACTATCACTTGAAAATACGAAAATAGCATTGAAAACCAAGTTTGATAACAAATTAAATCACTTCATTATCTCAATTAGTGTACGTGGTAATTAGTGGGATCACCCTTGTGGTGCCCCGTTCAAATGATTCTAAACTTTCATCCTTTGCCTTCATAGGGAAACATTGGCTTCGTATCAAGTTTTCTAAGTTGGTTTCAACAAAACTAACCATCGCCCGAAAATAGTATTGAAAACCAAGGTTGTAAGAAATTAAACCAATCGCCTTATCCACGATTTTATTATTAACTTCCCGTGAATTTCCCGTGAATTTCAAGAACGCACCAACTTTTTCCGGCGTGTGTACATCGTGGCAGCTTCTTCTAATGTTACTCGCCAAGCTAAACTTAGCTCGTTAATCACATGTTATGTCGCGAGATAAACGTGATTCAAGTACTGGCTCGACACAACCGAGCATCAGTGCTAATGGATGAGTGAGACGGTCGATCGGGACAAACAAAAGTAGAAAGCTTGGACACTGTGTGTATAAATCACTCTGTGTAAAGCGTGTTAATAAAATATGAGATATACACATGCAATAAGTCACAAACAAGATGGCGGAGGAAACCGAGGATTGTTCATTATAGATAGTAATGTATAGCTGTGAACTCTTTCAAGTTAATTTTATATATATGTATATATAAATATATATATATATATATATATATATATATATATATATATATATATATATATATATATATATATATATATACTGGGTTTAACGACGCACTGTTATGATAGCGCAGATCTAATGGCGTCGGATGGATGATTGATCCATCATGGACTCATGGGATCATGGGATAATGAGATGAAGGTTCTTGGGTAATGGGAAGGATAGTGGGAAGGAAGCGGTCGTGGCCGACTTATTGTATGAACCATCCCGGCATTAGCCTGGACTATACAGAGGGAAACCATGAAAAACCCCTGTAAAGATGGTCAGCGGTGGGGATCGAACTGGTTTCTAAATTCCTCTCGCCTCCCTGATCACATGAAGTGGATGAAAAGTCATTATTTCTTAAAAATAGCATGATTACTTAATGCTATACATTGTACTTTGTAGGCATATACTTTTTATTTGTATTCACGAAATAGAATTGATCGTCTACGAACTGAATAGTTCTAAAAACTTTGGATAATACAAAATCTTGATGAAGCATTGAACATTTACCGCTTTCGGAAGATGTAGTTGTGTTTATTATAGTGAACCTCGCCATGAGAAATTGTTATACCCAAAAAGTGGAATCGTGTGAAATTGGAAAATGTCGATTCGAGTCGAGGTATGAGTCTAGATATGAGATAATTGGACGTTACCAACTGCTTTAGAAACCAAAGTTAAATTGGATCTGGGTTCGAGTCCTGCATAAGGCATGGGTGTTTATGAACATCACTCATTCATTATCAGCTAATTCGCTCCCCTCAAATAAGCCAGCTCGTTGCGACTTCGTTGAATCTGTAATCACAAATACATTAGTGGAGGTGCCGGGTTTCAGATTCAGCGCACTTTCAACGTGCTCAACATACCAGAGTTCACTCAACAAATCTGTAAATAATACATAAGAAACACAATCTTTAAATTAAATCATCATTCGAAATGACTTGGAAAATCCAGCTGATATCAATTGTATAAAATTTTATAAAAATAAACAAATATGCCTATAGGGCCCATAAAATAAGCACTTCTATGAATTTCAAAATTTTAGCAATTTGAATGAGAAGAGTGAACTTTATCCAACAATTTATAATGCCTCATGGAAAAACTAGTTGATATGAAATTTATAAAAATGTATAAAAATAATTCCATATCTATAAAATAAGCACTTTTGTCGATGAGTGTACGATATACGAGTAGCATTAAACGGCTTGTTAATAGTATCCAGCTATAGCAGGCTACACTGGTTATTAGTTCAGAGTGGTGAGAGGGGGTGAGGGGGTGAGGGGGTGAGGGGGTGGTATTAACTATTCAACGGTTATAAGTGAATGTGCTCCTCTCAGCAAGCTATTAAAACACTTGGGAATTATTAGCAAACCTCGCTAAATGTTCCTATTAGGGACGCATCGTCCAACCAGAGTACAAACAACTCGATCCATTAGGCCTATCTGAACGGAAGAGTTGTGAGCTTTAGTGCTTATATACATCCAATGTGAATAATTCATGATTAGGTACTAGATATGCATTACATTTTACAGCTAGTAAATGAGGTGACATTGTTCACGGAGCTGAAACAAATGGTAGACTTGAATGTTGCTGATGTATAAGTTAAGGGGATGCATGCAAGGTGCTTATGAAAATGGAGAAATTAATTTTAATTATTTTTTTCCATGTTCACAAATCAGTGTCACTTGATGAAAAGTATATCAACCCCGAGATAATTTCATGCTCTCTAATTAATATGACATTCTATGTTTGTGAATTCAATCAGTTTTAAGATAATACGTCAAACAATGTACCAATTATGTGATGATATTCATTGACGTATATCTCAAAACTGATTGAATTCACAAAACTGGAATGCCATATTAATTAAAGAGCGTAAAATTGTGTTGGAGTTGATTTACTTTCTACTCAATTAGACTGGTTAGTGAACATAGAAAAATTAGTAAAGATAAATTTCTCCATTTTCATAAGCACTGTGCATGCATGCACCCCCTTAAAATAACATAACAGTTTTAGCTTATTTCACTAGTATAGGCCTAATAGGCATTGATGCGACCAACACGCATGACTTTTATCATTATTTGATTCTATGACCAACAACTAAAAATTAGTGGATGCATTTTTAGTTTAAATTTTCAATTCTGTAGGCCTACATGTACAGTAGGCCTACGTTGTGTGGAAGATTACTATTTTTGGTTGACAAAGTGACAGTTCAATCAACCTCTCAGCACCAACTGATTGTCAGTTCTCTTTTGATGATAACTTTAAACACAAGATTATACCAACAATTCGACGATAAAATGACAATGACAAATAAAAAAATACCCTATGGAATTCCCTGAGTGCCATTTTTTACCATCGCTGCAAAATACGAGCAAGAAGGGCGTAAGTCTTTGAATGCCGGAAGCATTTCACTTAAATATTACATATGCCATGGGCCTACATCAAAATGCAACTAGAAATGCCTTGGCAAAGATTCAGAATACGTAGTGGTGATGTAATGTTTGGTTTTATATCCGAGCGACATGGATAATCCATCAACAAATTACGATTCAAAAATAGGTACCTAACAATCCCACCAAATATTTGGGTGCATCTACAGAACTTGTGAATAAATATTTTCAAAAGAAATTGATTGAAAACTTAATTCAGTTCTACATGAATGACTTATAGACATGCCAAATGACTTATATACATTACTTATAGGCCTAATTAAAATAACCAATTATCATGTTCATTACATTATCAGCTGCAAATGTATTCAGTGTAATCAGTCAAGATTTTAGGAGTAGTAAAAACATTTTTAATTTTCGAATTCTATTATACCAACTTGAAAAAAAAACGTGCGTTATGCCTCTCTTGCTCTTCCTATCCGACACCCGATAAACCGAGACTTCCATTCGATCAAATACTGCATCAAAAGACATGCGGTCGACGGAAAAGTACTAAAGAAGATCTAATAATATGAAAAACATCATTTTGATCGCCCCCCCCCCCATTCCAGTTGACAGCACGACACTTCGATGCCGTTGACGTCACGCAATGTTGAAACAATTCCCTGAGCTGTCAATTTATGTGAATGACATCACAGCAAGAGAGTTTAATCTCGCCTTATTGGCAATGAAGAAAACACGGGAAAGCTGTTAGTTCTGAAAACCGAAAAAACACGTGGCACGAAACTAAACTAGATCTACACTATAAAATCTAGTCTAATATATATATATATATATATATATATATATATATATATATATATATATATTTCAATAACATCGAAAGTTGATAAAAAATCATTGTTCCCCAATTAAGGCTATGAATGAAAGACAAGATCGTTTGGACGGGGCACCCACAAAGGCGATCTTACCCCCAGTAATATCTTATAAGCCGTATAGTAAAATATAGATTCATATAATAATACTAATAATAATAATAATGATAACTGGTGATTCATCAATGATTATTAAATGCTTTCAAAGAGCAAAATGGCGAAATCTTTCGAATGATTAAGACGTTAAATTTAAATTTTCAATTCGAAAATGTGGCCATGAGTTTTCCAGGATATTTAAAGACTTCGATGACAATGATGACGTACACCCATCTGTAAATTACTCCAGAAATGTCTGAGGAGCATTACTCACTTCAAGTTTCATATTGCTGCTCCCTGATGAAGAAAGAACTCTTATCTTATTTTTATCAAACTGTTTGTTACTAAAACAATGTCTTTCAAACGGGTGTAAAACTGCCATCGTCGTTCCCGTTTCCCTAGAGACCGATACTGCTATTATATTGTGGCGCGATATCATCCGGGGAAATAACGAGATAGAAACTGTGTTAATGAATGATCGATCATCGAATTCGCGACATCTATCGTGTGATCGATGCGATATTATATAGCACATCTCAAGGGATCAAAGCTCGTTTCAGAACGATTATCAAAGACACATCCATCATAACTGTGGATATAAAAACCAATCTACTGATACTAGTGTATGGTGTGACCAACATGTATATGGGTGTGACCTATGAACACCCCTGAATATAACGCATTTTACGCGATTAGATCGTTTTTTTATGAAGTAAACCTTGGTGATAGGGTAGGGTGACCAGACGTCCCGGTTTTCCTTGTTTTAACTTCCTGGCCCAGCGTCCCAAGAAATGTTCCAGGGATCATCAAATATCCCGGTTTTATAAAATCGTAAAAAATATATCAATCGAAATATCACTCCATTTTATCGCTGGAAAGTGTAAGTGTCCCATGTCCAACCATTCATAAATGGAGCAAATGAGGTACAAAGTTCAAAAAAGTTAATTACCCTGGAATATTCAAATTTGCTCGCTTCTTTAATGATTTTCTATGTCTGATATAAATGAGTGACTATAGATACAAACTTGAATTGCATAAATGTTGATAGGGGTGTGATTCACTCTTAATCAGGAGTTAGAACAAAGTTATCAGAATATTTCAATGTTTAGTTTATACAAAGATGTTCTGTGTCCAAATTCAGCTGATTAAGCAAGCTATTATAGTGGATTTCGGGAGCAAATGTGATTTTTCATTCATATTATGATGTTTAATGATGCGCTGTCAAGATATCTCAGATCTATTGGAGTCGGTGAATGATAATGCGATGGTGGAAAGATGAGATATTAATTACCATTTTATCTTGTGTTTTGTAGATAGCGGAGAGGAGTCGGTCGTGGCCTGTTCAGTATGAACCTAAACGTCAGAAGAAAACCACGATGCATCCCTGTCAGAATGGTTGTCCATGACAAAAAACGAACCCCGGTCTCCTGAATGACGGTTCAAATACTACCACTATTTGGACATTGAATGTAGGCCTACACAGATTGAGTGTGAAGAGCTGATTATTCTCACAAGTCATACTCATCATTCGGGAACAAGGGAAGATACAGGATCCACTTCGACATATGAGCTAAACCACACTCAGAACTAACTTATGCATCGAAATTCACTGGCCAGACACTATAGTACGAGCAAGGACGTGATATTGAGATCATTTGGCAATTTCTAACACAACTTAATGAATGATAAATCTCTTCTGTAATGAATAACAAACTCTAAAATAAGTTAGATTCCTCACTCATGAAAGTTTCTAGGTTTTCAAAGTTAGCTGCGTGATCATATTATGTATTGTTTATATCAATAAATAGCACGGCACGCGGCAAAGAACAGGAACGTAGGAGATAGAACAAGTACACTGTGACAATGTAATCCATCGAGTCTAATGCAGTGGAGTGAATAATATAGAACAAATACATTTTGAATTGATGACCAATATTGGATAAAAACCACTAGTTGTTTTGCTTAAGAGCAAAATGAGACCGAAATTGGACTTGAAGCATTTGGAGATAGGACAAATAAATTCCCGAAAAAAACTAGCTCGAAAAAATTAAATATGGACATAGAACATTTATATTTTCAAGCGGCGAAAATTTGTCAACGACATAAATATTCAGAAACATTCAAGGGTTCAATCAGTAAATAATATTATGGTAATACAATCATAACCCGTAGGCCTACAACTTCTAGGCAAACGCAGCATAATGCGTTGTAAGATGAGCGAGCTAATTATATGAATTATGAAGTGCGATCGAAATTTCTATACAACTTGACTCATATAAAATTTACTTGATTGATAACCATCGAGTCTAGAAATTCGAGAAAATGACTAATAAGTGATTTACAATCCATCGAAATTTGTCAGATCAAGTGTGAACCACATAATTATATCTTACCAAAGTATTTTTTCTTCTAAAAGTAGTTGTAGTTTCGATCCACAAGGTATTTATTAAATTAGGCCTGCTTGGGTGGAAACCTGAACAGGCAAACTCGAGGCCTGATGTCATTTTTCTCATGATACAAAAACTTCTAGAGCTTGTATAGGCTAGGCTTAGAAAACTCGTGTAACGGCATAGCCTAGGCCGTAGAAGCTTCTAGAATAATATTATATAGGATCAAAAAAAATGTTGGGTAGGATAGAAATATTGCTGTGTGTGTCTTTCCTTCGTCCATTTCTGCCAGCTAGTGTTATGTATGTTGAATCGAGATCTTATTTCTCCTCATTTTTTTCTACTTGGTGATTCTACTTTTTTTATCAACATAGCTCGTTAGGCGTGGGTTCGAATCCCGCATAAGGCATGGGTTTTTGTAAAACGTCCTTTCACCTATCATCACTTCATCGTTTCATTAATCACCCGCTCATACGTAGCGGGTATAAACTAGCTGTTGGTGGGGTCGTTAAGCAGCATTAAAAAAATCAACATAGCAATTTATTTCAGAGCTAATATTCAATTGATAATGCAAATACGCGAAGTGATCCCCAAATGTCATATTATTTATAATTCCTTAAAATCAGGCTGTGCAAAGGAAGGCCTAAATATGCCTGACCACTGGGGAAATGTGAGATTGAGGAAAAACTCGCTGATCAAGTCCAAAAGATCTCGATAGCTGAATTAGCTCATGTGGGCTACTAAGCATTTCTAACCAAACCAATTTATGAATGAGGTTAACAGGCGACGACTGAACCGTCGTGCATTTATAACCTTCAATTTTTGATCATAAGCCTGATATTGTTTCGAAGTGGTTACCCACAGTGTTGTTTATAGACTAAGTTGCAGATTTCTTTAATTTAATCTCACTCTCTTTTGCATGCAGTATGAAGAGGATAAGCCTACATATGTTTTGGTTATTGTAAAAAAATGCTCATTAAAAGAAATTATGATACTCGCTGTATTATTGATTGAACATGGCATTTCATGACGTGCAATTATTGTAGTGCATCAGGGAACAACTTATGAAATTATTATATATCAATGTATAATATACATTAATTCTCAAGTATTACTTTCAGTAATCTTATGCCTCTTTGTGAGTCTGTTGATTTTAAATTTCGACTGGAAATTGTTTCCAAAATAGGCCCTTGATGCGCTGTGATCGTTTCACTTTGAATGCTACCTTGACATATTCCTGTAATCCTTATCCTAATTTAAGCCTAGCTGTAATACAATTGAAAATACACCAACAGGTTAGGTAATAATTCAAAATTATTACCCTGTAATAACTCTCATTACTGAATTAATCTAATTAAATGTTGAGTGAAATATGACAAAAAAGAATCTCTGTATGGGTTTCGATAGCGAGCCTCTCCGGACCACTATCCGAAATCGTCTACGCTAGACACTCGGCTACCTGGACATATGAATTTGACAAAGTTGTCGAGATACTTGAAGAAGATATTTTAAATAAAACTCGACCTGTCGATTGCTCTGCTACCCTGGTACGAATAATGAACCATAACTATTATGCTCGAAAACTTTTGTTCGTGGAAAATTGACTCAAGTACCAGGGAAGCAGAATACCCCAACAGGTATTCCACCTGACACAAATAATTTCAAATAATCTTTAAAACCTCAGCTCTCCTACCAGAGGAGCAGAATATACCAACAGGTTAGGTAATAATTCAAATATCATTTCAAGTATCTCAATAACTTTGCAAATGTTCCATGTCTAGGTAGCTTAGTTGCTAGCGTTGGTGGGTTCGGAACACGATGCGAAAGGTCCCGGTATCGAACACCATTGGGGACTGCTTTTTTTCTGTCATATTTTGTTTAATATATCCATATGCAATGGTACGAATCCTAAATGCACATTAGCTCAGAGATAATTCCTCTCTTCACTGGATAAATTATTCACCCTGTAATAACTCTCATTACTGAATTGATCCATTCAATTGTTGAGTGAAATATGACAAAAAAGCAGCTCTGTATGGGATTCGATAGCGAGCCTCTCCGGACCACTATCCGAAATCGTCTACGCTAGCCACTCGGCTACCTGGACATATGAATTTGACAAAGTTGTCGAGATACTTGAAGAAGATATTTTAAATAAAACTCGACCTGTCGATTGCTCTGCTACCCTGGTACGAATACTGAACCATAACTAATTTGCTCGAAAACTTTTGTTCGTGGAAAATTGACTCAAGTACCAGGGAAGCAGAATACCCCAACAGGTATTCCACCTGACACAAATAATTTCAAATAATCTTTAAAACCTCAGCTCTCCTACCAGAGGAGCAGAATATACCAACAGGTTAGGTAATAATTCAAATATCATTTCAAGTATCTCAATAACTTTGCAAATGTTCCATGTCTAGGTAGCTTAGTTGCTAGCGTTGGTGGGTTCGGATCACGATGCGAAAGGTCCCGGTATCGAACACCATTGGGGACTGCTTTTTTTCTGTCATATTTTGTTTAATATATCCATATGCAATGGTACGAATCCTCAATGCGCATTAGCTCAGAGATAATTCCTCTCTTCACTGGATAAATTATTCACCCTGTAATAACTCTCATTACTGAATTGATCCATTCAATTGTTGAGTGAAATATGACAAAAAAGCAGCTCTGTATGGGATTCGATAGCGAGCCTCTCCGGACCACTATCCGAAATCGTCTACGCTAGCCACTCGGCTACCTGGACATATGAATTTTGCGAAGTTGTCGAGATACTTGAAGAAGATATTTTAAATAAAACTCGACCTGTCGATTGCTCTGCTACCCTGGTACGAATACTGAACCATAACTAATTTGCTCGAAAACTTTTGTTCGTGGAAAATTGACTCAAGTACCAGGGAAGCAGAATACCCCAACAGGTATTCCACCTGACACAAATAATTTCAAATAATCTTTAAAACCTCAGCTCTCCTACCAGAGGAGCAGAATATACCAACAGGTTAGGTAATAATTCAAATATCATTTCAAGTATCTCATCATTTCAAGTATCTCAATAACTTTGTCAATGTTCCATGTCTAGGTAGCTTAGTTGCTAGCGTTGGTGGATTCGGATCACGATGCGGAAGGTCCTGGTATCGAACACCATTGGGGACTGTTTTTTTTTCTATCAAATTTTGTTCAATATACCCATATGCAATGGTACGAATCCTCGATGGACATATTCAGCTCAGAGATGATTCCTCTCTTCACTGGATAATTTATTCACACTGTAATAACTCTAATTACTGAATTAATCTAATTAAATGTTGAGTGAATTATAACAAAAAAGCAGCTCAGTTATAACATATTTCACACTGAATGATGTATGATTAGGATACAACCCTCGGATATGGAGAACAACACAATAAGTACATTGTCATTACAAGATTGATTGATTTAATGAATTTATGGACAGGAACAACAATACATATTGACAGTACAATTCCAGTTGTATTCACAATGATAATCAAACTCTGTAAAATTGATAACTGGTAAACAGTAAAAATGCATCTATAAGAAGTAAATGAAATCTTTATCAGTTCAAGAAGACTTTCATAATAACAAAGACATCATTATGGACTTTTTGAAAATTGATTTTGCTACTCCTTCCCCAAGCCCCGCAGGGATTTTCTTGAGATATGGTTATTTTCTAAGTAATTGTTGCGATCTACATACAGTTTTGAAGTCCAATAATTGAATCTCCATGGATATTCTCGAAGTTAATTTTTCGATCTCCACCAGCAAAGCCCTGCAGGGAATTCTTTGAAATATGGTCATTTTTTAAAGTGATTTTTGCGATTTACAAGCAGTTTAGGAGTCCTAGATTGAACCACTATGGACATTTCCAACGTTATTTCAATATTTCAATCATGAACATTTTCGAAGTTATTTTCGCGATTTCTAAATAAATAAATTTTTGGTGGGGTGCAAATGTCGATTGGTGGGGCACGTGTCCCACCTTGGCCCCCTTTTAAGTTTTAACGACGTCCCTGCTTGAGTATTCTAGAAGTTGTCGAAGCAGATAATATTTAGGAATCTTAAAATATATGTAAAAAATGACAACAAATAAGTTGGTAATATTATTGCCATACTATTGAGTTGGCCATGCAGAGACTTACCAATACAGCAACGAAACTACCACTTATCTTTCGATCACCGCATTATTTCATGTTTCCACTCTTTTTACTCACAGCACAATCTAATGGGAATGCAATCCATCATGAGATCCATCAAAACATTTTGCTAAATATTTAACAAATATGCCAATATTTTTCCACTGTGATATTTAGTACTAACGCGCACTTCATCCTTCTTCGTGACTTCTCAATATGAACATCTTTCGACAAATATAATATGCCTACCTACCAAAAGGACCAAGAGTCGGGAGGGCCGAAAACGTCATGAATGAGAACTCAAGTTTTATGCTATACTGAAATTCACGCGAAAAGACATAGACAATATACCTTGTGTTCAAAGCTTTGAGTTAAAAGAAATACGTGACTTACAGTATAGTTGAACAAATCGTCAACGCATAGATGGTCAACGCAAGGGTTTATTACCCTTAAAGAGTGCCAATAAAATGTTCCAGCAACAAGGATGGTTAACATATGTTCATTATAACAATGACTAGTCTATCGATTCTCTTGAAAAATGTATATATTTATGACTCTTCCCGGCCCCCTCCCCCCCGGCAATCGAGTAAAGATCAGAAAATGCTCTAAATATTCTCATTATTTCTTGCTAAAGAAATGCTTCTTCAAAACAACAACACTGACATATTATTGATATTATGGAAGTAAAAATAAAACGTTAAATTTGCCTGAAATTTAATGAAACATACAAATTCGTAATTATATATATTGGTTGAGCCAAATTTTCGAGGGGTGCTCTGCACCCCTCGAAAATTTGCGCCCCTGGTAGCAGTCTTCGAACTTGTATCAGTAGCTTGGTGAAGTTTAAGGGCTACTACTATCTGTTCAACTAATATTGACTCAAGGACTCTTGGAAAATTTCCCAATTTTTGTGCTGTTAATTGTACATGGTATGTGGCTTCCACATATACAGTTGGGGGCTGTCCATAAATGATGTCAATAATTTTAGGGTACCTATATCGAACCCCCCCTCCCCCCTTGTCCGAGTTGGTCACAGAGATGTTGACCCCCCCTTTAATGATGTCACAATCCAGACAATATTACCCCCACCCTCCCACCCCATAAAATTATTCATGCAAATATGGAAAAACTGGGATCGGGATATTGAAAAAAAGTTTTCCTCGATTTTATAGTCCTCTAAATCCCCTAAAAACCACCTAACCACCTCAATTCTGCATTAAAATATAATTTCACACAAATTATATGGCGCCAACTCATTTTCCTGAAAACTGAAAGAAACAAAATAATATGTAGTGTAAATATGGATGTCACATTAGTCTATACCCCCCCCCCCCCCCCCCCCCGTGATGTGGACGTCATTTATGGACAGCCCCTTGGACCCCAAAACTAATAACAGTTGCGGTAATAACAGTTGCGGTTGTCCAAGAAATACAGGTTTTAGCACTCAATCTCCTTGGTCCCAGAAACTAACTTTATAACTACCAACAGCAGTATTTGAAATTATTCAAATTTTGGCATTTCAGAGCCTATATTATATGGTAGGCCTACTAGAACAGCTTGAACTACAAATTAAATATGGTATTTTACTTTGTGGGATGGTGCAAGCAAAAATATTACTGAAACCATTTTAACAATGCAAAGAACTATTTAACAGACAAGTCAGCAACATTCAGATTTCATTGGACCAAGAATTTACAGTAAACTTCCATGAAAAAATAAAGCCAATCACCTTATCACTTATCAAATATGTATTAATTTAAATATAATGTAAAAGTGTGGCTACTGGACCAGGGTCGTGAATTTTGTCAAGATCTATTGAATATTAATCTTTTGAATGATATAAAACAATATTATTTGTTTATTTGGCTCATTGAAGAAAGTACAAGTGCCTGTCTTTTAATTGCAGAAGCAATTTACATGTGTATTCGATTGGCATTTTATTATTATAAATATTTATAGTTTCTATTTACTTCAAAGTGTAAGCTTGTCAATAATAATAGGCCTAGTATCATCGGCATCTAAGTCAAATGATTGAATACTGTCTTATATAGGCCTATTATATGAAATATTAATTTTTCAATTCAATTTTTCCTTTTCTTAGTCATCTTGAAAAATCACTATACTCATTTACAAATGTTTGACCGCACACAAGAGCACCACATTCTTATGCGGACTTCTCTTTCTTTTGATTGCAAACAGTATTGAAATTTCATTTGGGTCTTTATACTCATCTATTACCGTATATCTCTGTGCTGTACATGTATGTAACTAAATGTATATGTTTAAGATTTTTTTTTTTTCAAATTCTGTTTGCCTGATACCAGTAAGCCTACAATCCTATTGACCTACTGATATCCCATCCATTCATTCTTCGAAGTACATACAGCACAGACTTTTGTACAGAGTTTCTTATCACTGGTGATTGAATAATAGAACTGATAATAACTGTTAATCGATTGTGCCAGTGCAAATCGATTAATAATCAAATCTCCGAAAAAATGAAACGACAATTATTTTTGTAAACTTGCACGGCTGAACAATAGTATAGAATTTAAAAAATGAATCCACAAGATGTGATTTGTGTAGGTGCATACTGCATAGGCCCCTAATAATAAATAATTTACTGTACTAATGTTTGAATCGATCGAAAATATCGATTTCGAAAAGCAACCCTACATAGTAAATATGGATAACTCATCGATCCGAAACTTGTGCACTACAGTATATACTTATATAGTGCACAAATGCGTTTGAACTTTGAATACATTTCGAGACTACGTAGAGAGCGGTCACGACTGCCTAGTACCTATTATTACTTATATTAGGCACTGTTCTCAAGTCTGAGCAGGACGGAATTGGTTTTTGACCCACAATAAGCGAGGGTCAACAGAAAGTCTTGACATTCACATCATAAGATTAGCCCCTACTTGGCACAAAAATCTTACACATAGGCTGAACTCGTAAATCATACAGAAATCAAGTTACTAACACATAAACAATAATATCTGACAGAAACACAGATCTTTCGATAGGCAGACCGGCAAAATGTTATGTCTTTAAGCAGTACTACTGTAGTACTGTCTGTAGTAATACTGTCTATAGTAGTGTCAGAACTCAGAACTAGTAATTACTGTGACACTGTACTCAGATTCTATTAATCTGGTAAGTGCATACAACTACGTAACAAAATATATGATTTTTTGCTGTGGGCACATGTAAAATATAGGGCTAATACGTGACTGCGTACCGTTTAGGTAGGTTTATTTACAGAAGTTGAAATTACAAATTTGATATACAGTACCATCGTAAATTGATATACAAAAAGATACCAAAAACAAAACGCTGAAATTTGACTCAAAGCAACTCGGATATACCTATGCAGTTGAATATCGTCAACAAAATACTTTGGTTCGAACTTAAAAATGACTATTGACTGTGTTATAATGACTTATGAGTGACTAGTCGACTAGTTGACAATGACTAGGGTAGTTTAATACCAGTGACATCATGCACCACACCATGAATAGGTACGCTTACCTATTCATATATATTCATACTACGTATTCATTACCTTTTCAATAACATTACATTTCATTCACCTTTACATCATCTAAACAATAAATATTAAAAAACATTAATTTCTAGTGATTTTAGATCTATCTCTATCAGAATCATTTACAAGTTGATTGTCTACGAACGTTATTTTTTCTCCTAATAGAGTGATTAAATGGCAATCTTGTCAGGTGACTTGGTCAACGCATCCATCATCTCTTTCTGCATGAGGCTTTTCTCTCTCATTCGTCCCTGTAACAAGCTGTGTTCGAGCACAGCTATGCGCATGTCCATCTGAGTGTTCTCGTTGATGATGTTGGTGTGAGCTCGCTTCATTAACACTAGCGGGCCTGAAACAGCATCGACACGTAACTCCATTAGACGTACGAACAGAATAGATGCACTTGGTTACAGAGAAATAATAAAAAATATGACACTACAGGTAGGTACACTTAACAGCACCAAAATTGGGAAATGTTTTCACAGTCTCTAAGTCAATACTAGTCCAACAGATAGTAGTAGCCTTCGAACTTGTATCAGGAGCTCTGTGAAGTTTGAAGGCTACTACTATCTGTTCAACTAGTATCGACTTAGGGACTCGGAAAAAAAATCCAAATTTGTGTGCTGTCTAGTCATTACAGTACATTGGTGCTTCGAAGATAGATAATTAAGGAACTTAAAAGATGGACGGATGGATGTGGAGACGACAGCAATAGATAAATGGCACAAAATGAGACTGGTACGATATTAGTGAACATATTCAGCATATATTGGAAATAAAAATACTTTACACTAAATAATTGCTCAATCTTTTAGCAAAAAAAAAACAAGAAGCAGAAACTAACGAATATGCTTTCAATAGACGAATGGCAATGAGTATAATGTGAAAATCAGTAAAATTATTTCTCAGAAATTAAGGCATTACAATGTACTTAAATATTGACTCTCTTGTAGGCCTAGACACATCATTTATACATATCATTCATATATCATTCAGTCATAGGCCTACATCATTCATGTGAACAGTCTTCTTATCACCAACTGGGATAAGTGATAACATGGCCAAGAGGTGAAAACAATCGACCAATGACATCCAAAGACAATGCTACATGTCAACAAATAGAACAATCACTTACTGCCGTCAGTCATGTTCGCTCCTCGTTCATCCATCTCCTGCTTCATCGCTTCAATCTCCTCGTGAATCAGAGACAGCGTCTTGCTCCGCTCCTTCACGCCTCCGTTCACAGAATCGTACGTGGCTTTCAACGCGGAAGACTCATCCTTCCAAACAAACGATAGGAAGATATTAATTGTCCTTATACCATGATTTCTGAGGGAGGGAGGCTAATCAACATTACAGTATTTCACCATGGGGAACGGTCTTATTGTTCTCAAACCAAACATTAATTAATTCATGTTAATTCATGCATGAAGAGGTTGAAAAAATTATTAGTAAGGAATATAAGAAAACAATTTTACTCATAAGCTAGTAGGCTACCTCGACAATTTTTGTCCCTTGAGCAAGATTTACAGTGAAATCTCTACCGATCGTCTTTCAATGGGCCAGATAAAATGAACCATCCATGCAAGAAAACGATCCATTCAGGAAAATTCAACATTGGTCATATGGGAATCGGGTCAGACCGAACGATGGATTTAGAAACGATGCATCTAGGTTTCACTGTACTTACAACCCAGCGCAACGCCACGCCACGATATTATAGTATCACCACAAGCTTACCTTGAGGTTCTTGTGATGGTGCAGCAGCTTCTCCATGCGGAGTCCTGCGTGCGTCTCCTTACTTGAGATCTTCTCCATGTCGGCGGCGACTTCGGTCAACAGCGACTGGATGCGCAGAGTTGCCGTGCCGAGACTTTCCGTCACGTCCGTACGGCAAGTGGACGCTTCGAGCAGATGGTCGCGCCAGTCGCTTGTTTCTACAATGAAACGTGGTTGCGTCAGTTACAAACGAGAATTGCATCGTGAATAGCGAATACATCACCTGGGAAGATCAAAGGGCTTTAAAATCACCCAAAATACAAAAAAAGCTAAATATTCAGTTATAGCATATCTCTTATCAGGAATGATAATAAAGTCAATAAAAAGACAAAGAAATCATGGAAAAGTAGAGCCAAAATCTCTTGTGATCACAAAAATTCATCAATTTTCACGAACTTGTATTTTAATTGGGAAATAGCACAGCATATTTGGCATTTATGACAAAATGAGTTGTGCATCTTAATTGGGAAATTGCACAGAATCTGGGACACTTAGGCCTATGACAAAATGTTAAGAATCCTTGTTGCTTACAACAAAATTATATTATTTTTATTGGTGACCACGCCTAATGTATTGACATGTCGCTTACGACGCTTTGCACATCGATGAAGATGACCTTTTAAATTGTAGGCCTATATCACGAAAAAAAAAAACGCTTAAACGGCATTTTGCCTTTCCACCATTGATATCAAATGTAGGCTCTACATGATGCAGTTTCGGCTTACCAAGCTTGTAAGAGATTTTCAAGGATGGAGCGACTCGTTCCACTTCCGCATGCCACGCTATCACGTCCAAGTTCTGGTCAGGTTCCAACACTTTGTCAGGTCTTTTCAGGTCTAGTATCCGCTGTAACCAATCAGTACATTAGATGAGCTGTTAGAAATTAATTGAGAATTCATAAGCTATTACAAGTTTATGAAGTGAGGACCAGAAAATAACAAAACAATGAAACAAAATACCGTATTTGTGAATAGTACAGCTTGTAGCCTAAGTTCTAACAGATTAAAGCTGTTTAAACATGTACAAATGTTCACACAGAACCAAACATGAAAAATGAATGTCAGTAATTCATAACCCTTCTACGGGGATCAGTTCACAACAAACGTTTGAACGCTCTCAAATGCTCCAAACAAAACACAGTTACGAAAAGTCTTCAATTTCTCACCAGATGCTCCATGGCTGCCAACTGCAAGTCGTCTGCCTCCATCGGGTTTTCTTGCTCCTCGTCGGAGAAACTGTTGAACATTTCCTCCTCGACTTTCTCGAGGAATATCTCCGAACCGCCTTCCTCGGTCGTCACTTCCTCCACCTTCTCCACCACAGCCGGCCTGGAACACAGCAAACTCCATTAATAAGCCTACTAAGTAACTAACCAGCTGATTAGTGATAGTTTTGAGATTCATGCAAAAGTTAATACATTTTATGCAATTGGTATGACAGTAGGTAGAGACTCTACAACAGATGAATGATGACAATTTGTAATGGTCAAATGTAGTAATCAATGAACCTCATGAACAGTGAAACCTCTATCAATCGATTTTATAAAACCATCCATGCAGGAAAACGATACATCCAGGAAAATTGCGAAGAGCAAAGAGGCAAAGATGCAAAGAGGTTTCACTGTACTGTACATAGTACAAAATTAGAAAAATACTGAACAGAAGAATTAATTAATTTTTAACCTTGAATTTCAAAAATGAAAATAAAAAATTGGGGGTCCTTGAATTTTGATTCATCGAGATTATATGTTATTACTTATTACACTCATGTCTGTTGAAGGACATAAACACCTAGTCGCTACTAAGTACGATGTGATTTGTGATAGTAAACATATAGTCGCTACTAAGTACGAAATGACTTGTAATAGTGCACCTGCTAAACATGAAGCGGCTAGCTTTGAGTCCCAGTTCAGCCAGAGAGCTCAACACGAGTATTGCGTGAAGTCCAAACCCTTGCTTCAGCTTGTTAGGTGGACACTCGATATCAACCTTCTGTAAACCAAACAAGATAAAGACCACAGTGATTAAGACTACAGCAAACAAAACCAGAGCTTTTAACGTTGATATCCTTGTGGCACCCTATACAAATGGTTGTAACTTACCGTATCCTCAGAATAAAAATACTTTTGGTATGAAGTTTTCCAAAAAAGTAAAACAAAAATTGCAATCGTAGGCCCTATAATACTCGGCAAACGCACCATATGTATTGTAAGATGTGGGAGATATTCATATTATGAAGTAAGAAAATAAAAAACTCGGCACACGTTGACTCGTATTAAATATTTATAAACTTTCAACTCGTGGCACCTTGAGTTTAGAAAGCCGTGAATGTCGGCATCATGAGTTGGTCCGATTTCAATGAAAATTTGTGATAATGTATATCTTTCATATACCGGTATATTCAATCATTTACAAACAGTGAAAAATTGAATTTTTCTGGGAACTCATTTTTTCTCATTTTTCTGCCCAACCTAATCTTATGGGGTTTTTAGAAATATTGTGATGATTTCACCCAAAACCTATACAGTTCTGAGTTGAATAAGTCCAGATGTCCAGAAAAAGTTTCATGTTGAGCAGTCAAATCGTGCAATCTGTGCAGTGCTTACAAACAAACCGAAAATGAATAGAAAATCGCACAGACAAAGGGTAGGATCGCAAGAGTAGAATGGAAGTTTTCGCATATGCTCATGCAATTGTAATGAATTGGGAAAATTGATACATGAGTAGGCCTATTCAAGTTATCCTGGAAATAAAATGGTGTTGTAAACAACAACGTACGAGTATTTCTACCCACGTTCTATTTTTATTCCTAAATTACCCATTGCTAGGAAACTCACCATTTCCTTGAGCTTCTCCAGAATGTTTGATATGACAGAGTTAGGATCGTCATATTCTTGTGGCTGCTCGAAATGTTTCCCATTCTTTCTGAAAAGCCACGCAGCGAGTGAAACAAAGGAGAAGAACTGTTGGCCGGGATTTGTTTGAAATATGAAGTAATGCCTGAAAACAAATTGCAACGTTAAATATACGGTAGGCCTACCCATTTATGTACAAAAATGTTGAACCAACACTTTCAGGTCGAGTAGCCCTACAGAAGGATGTGACAAGAGTCACAAATGGTTTGGAAAAATTTGATCACTGTTTAAAAAATGTAATTTCATAATTTTACTAGACCTAAAAAAATGTTGTAGGCCTATTGAACGAACATCCTAGAAGAAATATTCGGGCTACACATCCGACTTAAAATTTTTAACTTTGAAGCTCGAAGTTGATTGAAATAGCTCTAGAGCCGTGAGAAAGATGAGAAAAACATTTTAAAATCAATTTCACACTCATTGAGCAGTAACCTACATTAACTACCTATTATACCGGTAGCTGAGACGCTCATCGAAATGACCATGCAGAAAGGATGAAAGGTATTGTCAATGTGGTATAATTCATGAACAATCTACAGACTGAACACGTACACTTAATCCACGAGATCATTCCAGATCATTGGACTTACATACTTATGCTGGTAAGCCTACTTAATTACAAATTTCATACAAACAATCCATTCATTCTTGATGCAAAATAAAGGAAGCAAGAATGGGAAATTGCTGTCTATAATTATAAGGAGGCCTAGTGACTAGCAGGCTCATCCCGTTTACAATGGTTTACTGACAGGAGACATTATAAATGCACGGTACTACCGGTGCTGGTACCTTGTAATTGGTTTCATCTTTAATTCTCCAACGTATTCAGTCTCGTAGTTGAGAAGCTTGAGGTTGTCTATAAGATCTTCCATATGTGTAGTGATTGTGTAAACAGCTGTTGGATCACCATCATCTCCGACAGTTACTAAGCCAACGTGAGGCTTACTGTCTTCGTCACGCAACATCCTGGCTCAATTAGTAGGGCCTACCACATCTGCAATCAAAACCATACAATATGAAATTGATGAAAACTACACTACACTCAATCCACGCAAAATCTGTTTCTTAATCCGCTCTCTCTAGTTTGGTACCACGAGCATGGAATGCGTTACGTCATAGAGAAAGGAAGATAAACTTCTACCTAACCCCACTAAAAAAAGATAAGAACATAACCCTAATAAAAGATTAGCCAGGGCTCGATATAAAGGAACTTGGTAAAAGTAACGGTAGGCCTACACTCCCTCGGACATGTAGGCCTATGAAAGGAACGGAACTCTGGCCTAATTCAAGCTCTCAGTTCCTCAGATCAAGGATGGGCCTATTTATTTACTCAATGCCATCGACTTGTAGTGTTAACACTACAAATACAATGGCCGAATACACTTGAAACTTATGGCCCGAAGCCATTCCGAACCGTTGTAAAAAATCAATGCCCGAAGAATTTAGATCTTGAAGATCTGTCAAGACATAGGCCTAGGGTAAGGCTTGTGAGGAATAGAAATCAAGACTAATTTCAAGGTTCAAACCTTATACTAGATATTGAATTTACTACAAATTCAATGTCCTATCCATTGAATTTATAGGTCTACAAATGCAATGGCCTATCTAACCCAATGCTCAACATAACCCTAAAACTGATCGGCTCCAAGCCTACTAAATGGTTACATGTAAAATAAAGTTCTTGAAAATGAATATGCCTTACAAGATATTTATAACATACATCAAGTCGTAAGTTAGATGTTACTTAAAAGTAGCCTTAAACCACCTAAAACTATAATTAATTTTCAACTCTCACCTCAGTTACTGAGGTAAACTGTAAACAGGAACACTAGCGCTACCTATGGGGCTGGGATTGACTTTCTTGCGGCATTCATTCAAATCTGTTTTGATTTTGTCTGGATAATCAACTATTGAATAGTTACGAATACCGGTAATACAGTTAAAAACAAATTAAGTATTTAAAAAAATTATCCAAAGTCCCCAAATATACATATTTCTTGTGACATTAGCTGGATAATAATGCGGAAACGGTATAATATTATATATAGTTTCTAGTTTTAGTTTGACACATTCTATAACAATGTAAATTGTTCCATTGAATATCGAAAAATTATTATCATTATTATATTTATTATTATTATTAAATTATATTATCATTATTATTATTACTGTGACTCTGGAAAAAAATCATAATGGACCTATCTAAATCTTGAACAGGATTTACCATAAGGTATGCATTAAAAATGTAACATCCTTTATTAATCACAAAGTAATTATTGTTGTAGTATAGATAAAAAATATAGTGGATTGGGTCGTAATTGGCAAATTGTTTTCAAACAAACAAAAAAAAAAGGGGGGAAAGAAAGAACAGCAGCTTACCAAGGTTCATAAGTAGATAAGCCTACTCATGGTAGAAAGCAGTTGAAAGAACACAGAGAAGATTTACAAACACATGAGGTTTCAACGTTTCGGCTATTGCCTTTGTCACGGTAGAGTAGGTAGACTACCTACTCTACTGCGTTGACAGCATCCAACACAACACCAATCTTATATCCATTGTAAAACAAAATGTACCAAATATTCAGCTATTTTTTAGTTGGTATGGTCCAAAAACACTTGTTGCAAACTCCTCTATGATGCAGTAATAAGTGTAATCAGCGCACGTGGTTGTAGCAAGGTAAACTACACTAGTTGAATGACCTCTAGCTATGCTACTTCATCAACTCTGGAAGTATTAATTAAAGTTCAATAAGTTTATTCAAAATAATACACTACTTATCTTAGCACAAAATTAAAATAGTTTATTAGTAGACCTATGTACCGGTATTACACAATTTTCATCTGGTTCATCACAATTCCATGTGAGGAATCAACAACACCCAATCACTATCAGTCATTTTCTATTTACTAGCTTATATTACGTTTGAGAGTTTACATAATGGCTCCAAAAAGGATTCAAGGTATAGTACTCTCATCAGAGGTCATCTCAAACAATTCACTGTTGAACGATAAGTAGGCCTATGTGACAGGTAGTGGATAGAGTTTGCTTCGACTTGTAACAATCTGCAGAGACAAGAATGTGATATTCTTCACGACTATGGTTATAATACAAGCAGGTCTTTCATCTCATTTAATAGTTGATACTGAATTGAAATACGTAGTAACGTTTTAGTTCATAATAATTCTTGCATTTTTAGCTTAAAATTAATTTGATAAAATGAACAGTATTTTATACGCTTCTCTTCAAGATTTGTCAGTATGTACCGACGTATATATTGTAGCTGGCAATGTCAGTTAGCAAGAGAGAGAAGAAGTGCTGTAGCACGTTTAATCCAATGGTCGGCGTTTTCTGCGCCACTCTTCAAGTCGACTGCGACCACGAATGCAGGTCGCCCCGTATCGCCGCAGCGTAGCGGGTAATAATAGCTCGGGCAGTTGTACATCCCTAGTGATAAAACACAGTGTTCAGAATAAGGAAAGTAATGGTAGTTGGCAAGACATGCAAACTTACTAAGTAGGCCCTAGTTATTTACTATAGGTTAGAAACATTAGTTATGCTACTGGATCATTACCTACTAAATCAATCACAAATGCGGTGCCTAACCACCAACTGTCAATCACCATGCTATGACTGTACAATAATGCTAATAAAATAGTTTTTAAAATTAACAGCTTCTGTCCGTTCAAAATATGTTAACTTTTTAATTTAAACATTTTAAAAGCTCAGTTATGGCTAACATGGAGAATTATCTTTCAAATTTCATTTCTCTTGAAGAAAAGGGCTACACAGTAAAGCAGTTCATCTATTCAAAACAGTTCAAAGTCAAAAATGAAAACAACCATTGGAAATAAAGATTGAAAATGTATTGGGACAAACTGATAACATACGCTTGTTTCTCGATATCGAAGCACATACCTCTCATTTTCTTCTTGGCCTGCTCAACGGGTTTGAAGTGGATCAATGGCATCGGACAGACGAGTTGCATCGGCAGTGGTTCCATGAGTACATTGTTCTTCTTATCCCACCCGGCTCCCTCTAGAAACAAGCCCCGGATAAACACTCCGTCTTTGGGGGCGGCTATATGCGAACGTTCGTCGTGGGTGAAGACGGTGAACTCCCAGGACAGGGAGTCGATGGAGATGTTGGCACTCCTGGCTGAAGTCTGGATCATGGTGCATGGCAGCAAAGAGGAAAGAAAATTATATATCAATTGTGCATAGATCCACAGAATCATTTTTCACTATGATATTATTAAAAGTTGTTGGGGTTAATATTTTGAAGTGAGTATGTATTTAGACATAGATTTAAGCAAGTATTAGGAAATACTAATAGGTCTACTTTGGCCATACCCAAAATATGGTATGGCAATGATATAATAATGTGGGACTATTTTCAAAATCAGCTCAATATGCCTTCCACACAAATTATTTAGGACTCATTCAACACTCATTTCATGTTTTGTTCAATTCACATTCAACGTATTTTACATTACATTCATAGATACCGGTAGTTATCATTGTTGAAGTTCATCATTAAACCAGAAATAAATGATAAGTGGGCCTATTGTAGATGTGGTGAGGTAAAGTAAGGCAATGGTTAGCCAAGGATAGTAATTTTTCACCATGTACAGTACATATTTAATTAATAAAATTACTAGTCCTATACTTTAGTTCAAGGCCAACGGTGTTATCATGAAAAAAAATATATCAGTAAAAAGTCAAGACAACCAGCGATTGTTTTAATACGGTTTTAGTGTTGTTATTGTTTTTCTGCATACTTATGATTTTCAACAACAATGCAAAACAATCATTTGCTTTAGTATTGGTACTACTCTAGGTAAGCTGCTGGTTATTCTATTCTTTTCTCTCACATGAGAACAATATCCAGACTTTTAAGTCTAGGACCTAAAACATAATTACGATTCGCACAAATATATATTGCCATCTTGTATGCTCAGGTGTTTAAAAAAAAAAAAGAAAAAACAGTTGGCTAGGTTAGGGTCGTAGGTAGGTTAATCGTGTTCATCACGATAGTTATAGGTTAGTAATAATTGACCTTGATCTAAAATATTTGATTAAATTATTGATGGGAATTTTCAAATTCCAATCAATTGTGGCACTTGTGGCACATAATTTTTAGATGCCATATAAGTTGAGACTAATATAATATAGGATCAATATAGGCTTCTTTCAATTATATATAAAAAAACACCTATTGTTAAGTGTTAGGCTACAAAATCAAGATCAATAGAAATCAAAATCAAAGAGAAATAATTTGGTTACAGTACATAATGAGTTACAGTAGGTATATTATCAACAAGACGTACTTGTAAGATGGCAGTGAGGAAACCAGTGGGGAACGTGTACGCAGATAACCAGAAGAAGACGGGGGGATGAGTAGTTTCGGCCCACGTAGAGAAGTGTTCCACTCTCTGCACGAGGTCTCGGGCCCACGAGCCGAGCAGCTTCAGCGAAGGGTAGGCTCGGAGCCATCCCTGGGGCACGCGACCCTCGAAGATGCACACGAAGATGTCTTCCAGATATGATGACATCACAACGAAGCCCTGAGAAGAAGTTACAGGAAATGTACCACACAGCTAATGTAGATGTAGACAGACTATGGTGACTATTTATTGGAAAGAATATCCACGTACAGTTGAACCATAGGGAGGGTTCACTACACCTCACAATTAATTTTTTCAATGTTTCACATTCTGAAGGGAATTTTTAGTATTTTCTTAGTTTTTACAAGATCCCTTTTTAATGTACGACAAGTTTGAGATAGGTTGTAAATGAGAAGAAAATGATAGGGTGATCAAACTAGCATTTTCTGTGAACATATAGTAGAGTAGTACACGCAGTATTAGTACCCGAATCACCAACGTAGCAGTAGCTCCAACTTGCAGTTTCAAGTTGTTATCAACATGGTTACCTAAGCTATTTGTTTTCACCAACTCTGAGAAAAAGGCTAACCGGACTTGGTAACACTGGGCGCTAATAAATGTGAATTATTTTTTATTTTTATTTTTTTCATTTTTTTTTTAAAGCAGTACAATAGTGAGTACTGGCCAGTCTTTACCTGGCTGTCAGGATGTTCACTCAGAACAAGGATAAATCTAGTTAACCTGGAATGAATTTAATCATGATAGACTTATAGTGAATGATTAATGATTGAATAGATTAACGCTAGTCGGCTCAGATCATACCTGAATGCCTCGTTGAAGATCTTCCAGCGACGAGCGTATAATAACGAGCAGTTTGTTGTATCGCGCAATCTCCTGCAGTAAAACAACGTCTAGCGGTGTTTTATGAGCTCCGATCAGCTTGTCCGTATTCTCGTAGTCGATCGGTTGCGGGGTTTTAGAGAGAACGTCAGCTGCAAGCTGTGAGACCTTATCTTCTTTACTTTCTCCCTTCGACTGCGTCACCTTTAACATCATTAATGGCTAATGAGTAATGACTCAATACGTAGATACTTCAATCATTAACATATACATACTGAATCTAGGATACAACTGACTGCACATATAAGAACAACCAATGTGCGGTAATTTGTAACATTTGTTACACATTTAAAGATTTCAATGAGAAATTCAACTAGATTATAGCATACTTGACCTTAGAAGTTACCTTGTTTTGGTTTTTTATTAGGGTTGTCGTTCGATACAAATATTTCCAACGATTGCAAAATTTTAATAGCCTACTGTATCGAATCTTGATCGAATATCAAAACCATCAATGTTCAATCAATATCGAAAATATCAAATCGAAGCGATAAGATTTTAATTATTTAAAACAGAAAAGAGATACCAATCAAATTTCATTTTTTTTTCATTCAGCTAGCTTAATGAATCTAAACTTCAATTTTCACTCATTGGGTACACCAATTTTTTATAAGGTTTTTGGCTACTCACCTGTACTTGAAGCGACATAAGCGTCTCGAAGAGTGACCTTGTCTCGGTGATAAGCGAGGTTATATCTGCGTTGGAATGTTGGCCAAAAACTTCCGGCTGGTCTACGTTAGGCAGCGTTGAGATGTAATCGTAGTAAGACAAGAGCGAACCGTCACGTGGTGTATGGTATGTAGGTAGTTTCGACAATCTGAAATCAGACAACAGATGAAAGAAACTGCTTTGTATGCACTACATAAGCGCAAGAAATTTGGTCACTCTTCAAACTGGTACGTGACATTGTATAAATAATGAATACACTATTTAAACATAAATACATACATTAATACGTTTGTTATGTATACATGATTATAATATGATACTGCAATACAGTAATACATAATTACCGCATGCATTAATAAACACACACATGAATACATAAAAGTTACTATATAGTGTACTATGAGTTTTCTATTGTTTTTGATTTATTGATGTATTGTTCTATTTTATGTAAATAGCTTAAAATGCTAATAAAGTGTATACTTCTATGTACTAATACATACACTTAAATAATGATAATGTCAATGAGTGATAACCTTCAATATTCTAAATTCTATAAGTAGTGCATAGCGCAAGTAGTGCAGTAGTATTCTATAAGTACCAGTGTGTATTTTAGCTTGATGGAAAAATACTAAAAACCTCACGTACCCACCTACAACCATACGGTACACTTGAAAGTGCACAGGGGTGGCTTCAGTGAAATATGATCAAAAATAAGTTTTTCAAAACAAGTTTTGAGCAATTGGAGATATCAAAATCATACTGGAAAAGGTAAGTACCTGATAACCAACTAAGTGGTATGAATGAAATTCATCAAACTCATCTATATTTTTATCTGTGATTATCTGTGACTCACACTCAGCTTTGGCTACATACCATTTATCGAAATCCAATTTGTTGGACAACGAAAATCTCCGACAAACCAAATGTTCAAATCTGAATGAATGAATGAATAAATGAATGAAATGGGTTACGGAGATATGGGATTTCTAAGATTCCGTTTGTCTAGGATACAAACTGTCGGATAAATGGGTTTTCGGGGATATGGGATTTCTAAAATTTGGTATGTAGAAGAAATGAGGATTCAGAGATATGGGATTTCTAAGATTTTTTTTCGAGGATGTGCTGTCTCAGCTCTAATTAATGTAGTGGTGCACGAATAAATAAGCTTGTACGTGTATAACTGTAATTTCACACCAGCATGAGATGAATGGTCTCACCTGTAATTATGCGTGCTAAGCACACCATCAATGAAGTACTGGTTGATATACGTAGTAAGTAACCGTCTGTCCCAGTCGTCTGTCACATGACCACCATAGTTCACGCCTGCAATGAGGTACTTGAGGGCGTCCCAAGGAGTTTCCGCATACTCGTCCAAGTAGATTGATAACAAGCACTCGGACACCTTAACAGACATTAGTTATGTTAACTATGCTCTTCTGTTGTGTCATTACAGTCAGATAATATGGTATGATCTACTTTCGTATACCATAGTCAACGAACCCTATTGGAATATGATTTTTAAAAATGTAGGCTATATTTACATATATAATGCTGCAAACATGATAAACAATTTTATTGAAGGACCTATAGGATAGTATATCTAGTATAATACTTATACTATAAATAATAATTGAGTACCGTACTTATGCCTGTGTTTTGCTTCACACAGAAAATAATTAGAGAATATATTGATAATATAGAAGATTTATAATAATATGTACATGGGGAAATAGATGATATCATAAATCCAATGTGTATAAGTTATTCTTGACTATTGATTTTCTTTCACTAGGAGATTATAGATAAATATTAAATGAGCATGTCTAATACCAATACATTAGAGAGAGTTGTTTGTTGTTCAAGCTGATCTGAATGGATGATCAGTTGATCAGTCAAAAAACACTTGTACTTTCCACATTCTGTGATATTTCATTGTGTCAATGTTGACAATGATGCTATTTTCATACTTTTAGAAGCATTATTTCTGGTTGATTGGTTTTCTCCCGAGTTGCAGACACTAGACTTGTGATGTTGATAACATGACAAACTATTGTAGATATATTTAAGCATATTCATGAGTTTTGACTTTTGAGGCTTGAGTATAGGTCATGTTTTCACTATGGTAGTTCTCTCAAATGCAAACAATCAATGTAAACATGGAAATTAAACAAAATTGAAAATGAGAATATTGGGGGTAAAGGATCCTAACATAACTCGTATAGCTGAAAAATGTGTATGTGTGTGGACGAATGGTCACGAAATATATCATTTTATAGTAAAATTGTTCATTATTTCATGAATCTTCCGGTTTCTATTGTAGTAATGTACGTACGGTAACTGTTTTTATTAGGTTTTCAGATCATATAAACCTAGTAACCATTGGTCCCAGTGAGTTGTTAATTCTACAATAAGTTGTCAGTAGGCCTTCGTAGCTTGATGTTATATAGTTTTGACAAATTATGTCACACTATCGGTAATTTCTTACGAAAACAACCAGTACGAGTATACGAAATAAGGCTTGTACAATTAAGTATTACTAAATATAAATTAACGATTATTCCACGTCTCCGATCAGGCACTGTAACATTGCTACGTCCTGCTGAAAATTGTAGAAAACTATAAACTTGGGCGTGATTAAAAAGTAGAAAATATGAAATAATTCATTTCCTTAATAAAATTAAAAAGTATCCATCAATGCAGAAGCAAACGATAATTATTCTCTTCTTTTTTATGTATCTATACGTGAGTTGCAATAATCAAACGTTAGTCTCAGACATTCATTACGCTGACGTAACGGCTGACTTGACACAGTTGTTCCACACGGGTTGTGTTGTTCTCGTAGCCACTGAACAGCTAGAAATAAGCAACATGGTGGCACAGACAAGTAGAACATTGTCAAAAATGAATGTCAGAACAACATTGATCAAGTTGGAGAAGTTTAACGAGACATCGATCATGGTACATTGCCATGTTAACCGGCCATTATTTGTGTTGATCGGAGATGACATGACAAGAGGTTATCTACGTCACATGGGCAAGGTAAATCACTGGTAATTAAAATCTGTTCAGAGATCACACTACACGGTGAAATGGTTTCAATTTGGTAACGTTATCCGAGACTTTTATAAAACGCTTATGGTTCTTCTAAGACCAGTGCACAAAACTTTGTTTATAATACTTGGAATATCTTTTACCTGGCATTAATCACAGAAGTGTGAATACCAGCCCATTCAGAACATTTTCTATTTCAAATTAACTCTTACTCGTTTGTTATGAAAATTTTAAAATTTTGTCAAAATATAATCGAACTGAAGGCTGGTTGAAAAATATGTCCAACTACTTTCGTTTTTTAAAATATAGGGTCCATCATAGATACGAATAAATAAAGAAATAGAGAAATAAATAAAGAGATTATTCTCTTAATAGAGAGAAAAATTGATTGAATAAAATAAAATATCAAAACCATAAAAATTACAATATTATCACAAATTTATACAAGAACACAGAAGAATTCAAGAATAAGAACAAAGCAAAGATCCTGATAATAAGATTGAAGGTTTTCATTTCTCCAATACAATGTTTGAATTGTTAACCATCCCTGAAATTATCACCTCAAGATTTATTGTGTGTTAAATTAATTATCTTATTTTATTATTAACTATTCTTTGGGGTATTGAGATCGTCCTTGTGGTGCTCCGTCCGAACGATTCTGTTTTCATTCATAGCCTTAATTGGGGAACAATAATTTTGTATCAAGTTTCGAAGTGTATAATATTTTCCCCCTTTATATCCTGAAGGTATTATCTAATCCAAGGTGGCTGCTTTTCCTTGTCGGGTCTGTCGATGTATTTCTACAAAACGTTGACGTCCCATTCGACTGTGAGATAATCGTGGCTAAGCCCGGATTGACGAGCGTGGAGCTGACGGAAGTGTACCGAGTCGTAGAGGGACAGGCTCTGATAACGGGGCACTACGGGACCTGGGACCCGGTTACGAGGCTCAAGGTTGATACACGGTCTTTATAAGAGAGGAGAAATAGCTTGCACGGAATGGTCATGAATACCGGGGCAATTCATGTAAGATATCGTATGGAATATCACATTTTACACAGTATTTGAATTTATGCAGATTTAAAAAAATTAAAAAAAGAGAAATCACTTCATACCGCGAGTTGAATATTTATAAATGCTTTTGCTAACGCTTAGTTGATAGTTATCATAAGATATCATGAAAATATTCCATGTAAATGATGAATAAACATATAAGGACGATATAAATAGTAGAGAAAGATACAGAGATAGAGAGAAAAAGGAAACGTGGCTGTAAAGGAAGAGAAATGAATAAGAAGAATACTATGCCGGAGCTACATAGGTGCAGTAGTAAAATGATCTAGGTCTGCATTCTTATCAATGACCAATCCTACAAAGGTGACCCCAGCGGGGGTACAAATCTTGCGCCGGCATGGCGCTCAGGATCAGTGAACTAATTTAAACCCCACCACCGCGTTAAAGTTTCAATTGTAGGTACGGTCAATTAATATATAATCCAATTGTTCTCTTTCCGAAGCAGTATCCGCCTATGAATACAATCAAGCGTGACAGTTCTGGCAAGGCTATTGCTCTTGAAGGGTTGTTTGGTATGGTGTGGCAAGTATTGGAAGAGAGAATCAATATAACGTAAGTTGAAACCTAATACAACACAGAGAAATAATAAACTTGACAAAAAATTGACAGATTTATCAAGTATGATATTTGGCTAAATGGCTAAAAAATTGAAAACTTATAAAACATTTTCCAATTTTTATGAATTCTAAAATTTAGAGAAGAAAATATTGGGCTAGTTCAAATTTTGAAAAGAAGAACCAATTCCATGATACACATTGTTACTTTGAAAATGCGTTGAAAACCAAATACACAGAAGTCTCAACAAAAATGTATATACATTTTCAACGAGTTATTTTCAAAAATTTTCAAACCCTATTAATTTTTAAAATAGGTATTCAAGATCTATTTGGATTCAGTAAATACAGACGTCTTGTTAAAGTAGGTGACGGTAAATCAAATCAAGATACAGACATTCAAAGAGGTCACCCAGTGCAAAGACAGGCCAACGTTGAAAAAATGAGGATTTTTATGATATTGTTGTTTGATGAATTAGAACTTCGAAATATATTTCCCTTATTGTGATAAGCTTGTAGTTGAATGTGATAAGTTGATAACAAATAACCCACACTTCAACTTGTAACTTCGTAACTTATATTAAAATAGTCCCCCCTTCCCCCCTCCACCCGTTAGTTGCTTTAATATTTTTGCCAGGGCCGGTTGATGTGTTGAATTGTCAATTGTTTAAATATCACAGCTTTACAAAAAATTTAGTGCATAAACTCGATGACGCTGTTGGAATTCTTAAGATGTGATTACTGAAACCATCGGAGAGAATATTTGGGAAGGTAAGGGTACGCTTTGAGTCTTATTCTCTTCCAGGACTCGGTTGTTCGAAACTCCGGATGACACATACGGCACCCAATTAGAGAACGGGTCTTGGGACGGCATGATGCTTATGATAGAAAACAAGGAAGTTCATGTAGCAGTCAGCGAGTTCTCAATGAATTCAAAACGTTTTCAAGTTGTGGACTCGTTAATGCCACTCATTGATACAAGGTAATGACACATTTTAACCTTCATAATATTATACTTGATCTACACTGGATGTCACTGGCCTCTATACTATAAGGTAACACCAGTGCTAATCAAGATTATAATTACAGCTATGTGTATAGGTCTACAGTATTTAAAAGGCAGTCCTATTTCCTAATTCCACTCAAGTATCACCAAAATAGCTCCAAGGAAAATTTGAGGTAGGCCTATACACTTTTCTATACTTGTACCATTCAATCATACTGTGATGCTAAGATTGGATGTATTGAACATTACAATCGATACAAAGTACGGTAATTCTACTACTGGTAAAAAGGTAAGAGATCTGAATAATAGGTGGTATTATAGGAAATAGTTTTTCAGTTATTCAAAATCAATGACCGTTAGCTAATATTTTCTCATCTACAAAGAATTATATCACTAAAAAATACCTGAGAATTCATCTTCTCAAATAATCAAGCCAAAGCAAATAAAATAATTATGTATTACACTGTCCAGTTTTCGTTTGTATATCCGGAAGCCTGACACGCTGACTCTACAATGGAATAATTTCTTGACACCGTTTACATCAACTCTCTGGGTCGGCATCTTGTGTTCGATACTGCTTCTGAGCATGGCCTTGACAGTTTCACGTCATTTCGGAGATCAAGAAGATAGTGAAAGAGGAGGAAGTCTCACGGCCTAGACTGATAGAGTCTCTACTGAACATGTTCGGTCTTTATTGTCAACAAGGTATTGTAGTTATGTGATTATACCCTGGCAACAGAACGATTACCTGATATAGCTACATTAGGGCTAATTTACGATAACGTCAAATTACTGTCATTGAAGAGTGATAGTTTGAAATTTCACAGATGGTCAATATTTATATACATCATATTGTTTGATAGCTTCCTCCTAAACTCTCTCATGAATCACAGGCCCACACATGACTCCAACTTCAGCACCGTCACGCAGTCTACTCTTATTGGCCGGAATAACCTCTTTAGTGATCCTAGCTGCGTACTCTGGAGCACTAACTTCTTCCTAACGGTCCAGAAGACAGAACTGCCGTTTACTACAATACAAGGTTTCATAGATGACGGGACGTACAAGCTGGGCATGAATATGCACGCAAAACGCCTTCATTTTACAGACCAGGTATGAGATGATTATAATTACTGAGTACTTAACAGGCCTGTACGAGTAGAGATTTTTAAATTAGAGCGTGTTTTCGAGCAAATTTGACTCATTTTCGAGCGAGCGTCGGGAATTTTGAGCACAATTTTAGTTTGAGCGAGCGAGCGAATTCAATTTGATTCAAAATCAAATAGAAACAATAGAGGAACAAAACTTTTTTTCAAGTTTCAGTCACGTATTTCTGATACCAATCTGTTGAATGATGAAGAGATCAACAAGTTTATCCTTCCACTCTTGCTCGCTCGCTCTAAATAGTTCGAGACCTGAAAGTATTTCGATACATGAAATTTCAATCTGGGAAGATATTTTCGATGGAGTATTTCGAGACTTGCACAGCCCTAGTGCTTAGTGATGCTTAGAAGTGTTAAAAACAGTCATTACTTATATACTCCGGCTACTTATATCCCACCAAATCCGGAAATACAAACAAGCGTATTTTGCTACTGAAAAAGAGTTTGAAATAATTGGGTTCCCTTGCTACCTCATACTTATTCAGAGAAACAAGCCAGTGAGATAACAATATGACACTTGCTTCTTTGACAGGAAAACACGAAAAGCACTGTCTTACGTGACCTCTACAATAAGTTCGTAGTGAACCATTCCGACACAGACACCGAGTCTTTGAACAAAGCAACAGGAATGCGACGTGTATGCAACGAGAAGAAATATGCACATTTTTTTTCAGACGCATTTGAACAAGACTTCTTCATGAAACAGCCGTGCAGCGTTGTGGCAATACCGCAGGCTCTATTTCAAGAAGCAATGTGCATTGTCATTGCCAAGAACAGTCCGACCGAGGCTTATTAAACCACAAGTACGTTGATAATGGAATAAGTAGTATGCCTGCTGTTGCAACGTTTTTTCCGAAAGTTTTCTTACGAGTTTCAACATTATTTTTTAAAGCTTTGTTACTACGTATTTGGATTATCTCAAACCTGCGATTTTTCGAATAATATTTTTACCAGTTCAAACATTTCAGATTCAACTAAAGGGTAATTGATTAAATCAGTTTCAGGTGATTCAGCTATTTTCATGAAATACATATTTCTTCCCTTATTTTTCCATTTCTTGATTTTTCCACTTCACTTGTAGAAGCATTACAAACTTTGCATTTTTTTATTACGTACATATAAGTAATTGATTGCGTTTTTTATTCCAGCCTGTTTGCTTTACGCAACACCGGAGTACTGAAACACATATCCCTTACAGTGTTGGCTAAACCTTTGACGAACACAGAAGTAATTGAATATCCACAAGTCAACATCCTTCAAGTGTTGCCAATCATTGCAATACTTCTTGTAGGCCTGATTATCAGCGTTGCGATTATTATCACAGAAATAACCCTTTACAAACGTCAATGCAATTCAATATATTCAACAAATGAGTCTACTTTGACACAGTACCACAACATTCATAATATGGTTTTGATACCACAGACCTACTGAAAACAACAGGGAAGTATATTTACAGAGGACAGTCATTGCATCTATCCATTCAATATTATGCCACCCCACTATAGCATACACTCCTTTAGCTCAAAACGTTTTTCAAGTATGAATAATCAATATAGGAATGCAAACTTTGGGAAGGCTTGAATTAATTAAACTTGAATATACGTTCGGTTAGGTCAATTGAGAATATAAATTTGGATTCCATTTCTGATTTCGATTTCGCTTCCACAAAAACAGCAATTAATTTCGATTTCAATTTGACTTTGGGTTCCTGATTTTGATTATAGCTAATAGAGAATGTCAAAGAATGCAAACCAATTTGATTCCTTTTTTTTCATATAAAAACAATATACCTACCATTAGATACCGGTACTATGATGCTAACAAAAGAGCTAAACTCATTATACTAGGATTCAAATGAGACAAAGGATGGTGGAATGAAAGAGTACTCGGCTGAATGCCAAAGAGGATATGCACAGACGCTACTAAAGCACTCTAATTGAAATTACCAAAGTTAAAGAATAACAAATGAAATTACCAAAGTTAAAGAATAACAAATAGCTAGCAGATGTGTTGAACAGAAGCCTGTTTCCAAGTGAGCGGAGCCATAAATTACACCATTGTGTCTCGAGAATGTTTACTATTATAGGAATGGTGAATTTAGCTAATAAGATCATTATGTTCAGTACCAGACACGTAATTGTGCAACGAGAGTTTAAAATTTGACTTACGCAGGTTTGCACCATTTAATTATCTGTGTACCGGTACTATTGATCAATTTCATAATACCTACTTATTTCCTGTAAAAAATAATTAATGTATTACATTGCATTCGATTCATTAATGTATTACATTGCATTCGATTCAGTAGAAGTAAATTATTGAGATTAAAAGCTCGATAAACTCCGTCAGTTAGTCATTTAGATAATTACTTTTTGAACATTCCAATCATGGCGCAAAGGAATGAATACTTGCCCTGAGTGACTTGTGTGCCTTGTTGTTGTCAAATACTGTAATATGATTGAGCATTGTGTCGAGTTATCTATTGTATGTCAATAACTATTATAATAGTTGGTTTTCTGGCAGATGGTAGATTCTATGTGTACATGTGTAGCTTAAGGTTCACATTTTGAGTAAAGCTTATCTGTATTAAAAAGACAGTTAATCAATAGGCCTTATTTACTGATATGTCTTCTCAATTGGCTGACCAGACAACCAGAAGTCAATTTTAGTAATAACTGAATGTTTATTTAGAAGTTTATTTAAATGTTATGAGCTGTAACTGAAAGTCATCAGTTTCTGTATTTCACAAAAAGGACCAAGGCAGCCTTCAATCAATGAAAGTGTATATTTTAGATTTGCAAAAACAACCAACCAGTGATAAGTGCGGATGATCAGTCGAACATTCAACTTCGGAATCGTATTGAGAGAAAAAATAAAATTATTATATATAAAATGATATAATAATTATTGAGATTTGCTGAGTAAAACTGCCAAATGTGTTTAGTTTCCAATGTTCAAGTCACGGTTTGTTTAATACCTCTCATGAGCACCTGTCACCATGGGTTTGAAAAGTTCGTTCATACGCGTTCGATTGGTAGAGTAGAATATGAGAAAAACTCTTGGTAGAGTGCGTCGAGTTGCTAATTAGTACGTCTACTATAATTTTCTGTTACTGAATAAAAGTACGACCTTCTACAAATTTGCCATGAAGTTTCACTTGTGATTTCGCTAGCAAAAATAGAACGCAAACACGGAAGGTAAGCTGATTTTTTGTTTGAAAAAGTCAGTCAATAACTAAGTTCTAGTTTCATTTTTCCTGAGTGAAAAGTCTCAAAGAGAAGAGAACACAGTCGTGGATAATTTGTGTTGAGTTATACTTGACTAATAGCCTAAGAATGAATTGAATAATAAATATGCATATTTAGAGCATAAATGAACTATTAGATAGCCTATATCGATGTGGGTGAAAAACCTCATAGTTCTTGCCGTGATGACTCTTGGATACGTGAATTCATCTTATGATCAAACGACATCACTGAGCGCTCAATATGCCGGCGTAATTTCCGATTTGGCGCAGCTGTTTCACACAGGTTGTGTCGTTCTTGTAAGCACGGAACAACGGGCAACAAGCAACAAGTTGACACAAACAACTAGAAGCTTGTCAAAGATTGCCGTAACAACTTCATTCATTACGTTGGAGAAACTAAACGAGATGACGACAATGTTACAAAGTCAAGTTAACCGGCCAATATACTTGTTAACTGGAAACAGCGAGACGAAAGAGCAGCTGCAACGTACGGGGAAGGTAAATCTATATTTATATGGTTTACATTTCTGAAGAGCATGTACGGTTTGCTTCACATTGGTCACCTGCCATTCAATCTTTAACACGCTTCCAACTTTTAAACCTTGTACTTGATATACTAATACACGCATTATAATATTTTTTCTTGCTGTCGTTTATATTATCCATTACATCTCCTAAAGATGTCATCATATCCAAGATGGCTGCTGTTCCTTGATGGGTCAATTGATCTATTCTTCAAAGACGTTGACGTCCCATTCGACTGTGAGATAATCGTGGCTAAGCCCAGATTGACGGGCGTGGAGCTGATGGAAGTGTACCGAGTCGTAGAGGGACAGGCTCTGATAACGGAGCACTACGGGACCTGGGACCCAGTTACGAGGCTCAAGGTTGATACACGGTCCTTATACGAGAGGAGAGATAACCTGAACGGACTTGTTGTAAATGCCGGGGCAATTGAGGTCAGTATAATAAAAGAAAGTCATGGTTAAGTGAATTAATAATTTTATAATATGTACTGAGACCTTGATTTTGTTCTTTATTTCTAACCAGTATCCGCCTACGATGGGAATCAAGCGAGATAGCTCGGGCAAGGCGGTTGGTCTTAAAGAGTTCTTTGGCACAGTGTGGCAATCATTGGAGAAACGCACAAATATGACGTGAGTTTAAAGTATTGAGATGTTGAAACCATAAAAATACGAAATCCGTTAACGAAAGCGAAAGCGAGAACGAAAGCGAGAAAATAACTTGTACGTGGTAGTTGTACCATCATCAAACATTTGGTTAGACCAAACTTTCAAGTTCAACAAGATTATTTCGCCTTTTTTGCCAGCTCAGTGAACATCAATTTTCACTCAAAAAAATCCGTACCATTATTAGCATGTTTGAAATTAACAGTGTTCTACAACATATCAAGATACAAGCATCACATTGGCAATATTGTTTTATTATAATATTAACTGAATCTATTATTAACTCATTATAAAGTTCGTTTACACAAAATTCATTTTCAAAAATTATAGCTCAAGCTGGTTGAGTTTAGTCCTTCACAATAAAATATTACAAATATATATATATATATATATATACAGTAGGCCTACCTATAATTTTTTGAAAACTAAGCATTCTTATGAAAAGGTAACTAAAAGTTACGGATCCAAGGGGATAGGCGCACAATGATGAATTTCCTGAGAAATTCTCTGGGCCTGTGGGCCAACTCAATTTATTCTAATTGAATATTTTTCCATCTCAATAAATAAGTATTATGATCTGTACAAACAAGTTTTCACATTTTGGTAAGAAGCATACAAAAAAGAAATTACCAGTAGGCCTACTTACTACTTAATGATCTCACCTTGCTCTTCAATCAACCTGGCAAATGTAAAGTGTTTGCTTAGTATAGGCCTGATGTATAGTCCGTTGCCCTAACATGAACTGAAGCTAATGTCAAGTACGACTCTTTTCCATACAATGGCCACTATTGATCTTGTTTGCTTACAGAACACGGTTATTTGAATCCTCGGATCAAGCTTTTGGCACCCAATCAGAGAATGGTTCATGGGACGGTATGATACGCATGATACTCGATAAGAAAATTCACGTGGGTATTAGCGAGTTCACGATGACCCCGGAGCGAACACAAGTCGTTGACTGGTTAATGCCACTTATGACTACCCGGTAGGTTAACGGACAACTGAAAGCCATAAAACTTTCTCTGTCTTTATAGCTATCTAACTTCCCTGACATTCTAACTCTGTAGTTTACGATAAATTCGGGTCGTCACTTTCCGTTTGAAAGGGTTCATTTTCAAAATTTCTGAACAGTAAAAAAGTTGAAAAATGATGAATGAATTTATACGAAAATTCACAAAAGTTTTCATATTTTGTTAAAAGCATAGAAAAAGGAACTATACTTGATGATCTGACCATGCTCTTCTATCAACATGACAAAAAAAGTTTCCTTAGTACAGTAGAACCTCGGTAGGACAATACATGGTTAGGGGAACGGTCTAAAAAAAGTCAAAAAAACTGATCAAGTGAAAAAATCACAAATTTGATTTAATTCAATATAATTTCTTAAAATTTATATTTAAAATTTCTTTTTTATATTTCATATAGGGGCCTATATGTTGATATGTGTTGATGTAGTTTCACTTGTACAAGGTTACATAAATAGTAAATAATAACAGTGAAATATAACAATTTTGAAAAAAATAATATAGGGCCTACTTTTGATATGGATGAATAGAGCACCCTTACTAGCTATAGCAACTCTAGAGCTATACTAAAGAAATTTGATAATGTCTGACCAAAAAAATAATGCCAGTCCAGTCACAACAGGTTTTTTGAACAAATATTCATCCATTACACAATTTAATAATATACGCCATGAACCCTTTTAAAAACTTCGGGTTTTGCTATAGTACCGGCAGAATACTCATAAGCACAGTAGCATTTGCACAAACATTCCTGTACTTATAATGGGTGACTGCAATATTATTCTGTTCAGTTTTCGTATGTATATCCGCATGCCAGATACTATGAGTCTACAATGGAATAACTTCTTGAGACCGTTTACATCAACACTCTGGTTCGGCATCGTGTGTGCAGTACTGCTTCTAAGCATGGCCTTGACAGCTTCGTGTTATCTTGGGGACCAAGAAGAAAGTGAAAGAGAAGGAAGTCTCACGGCTAGACTGAGAGAGTCTGTTCTCAACATATTTGGCCTATATTGTCAACAAGGTAATTAATAGGGTTGCCATTCAATATGAAAATTGCAAACCATATCGAAACTTTAACATCGAATATCGCTAAAATATATTGGAATTTTCAATCGGTATCGAGTCTAATAAAACAATCGAATCGAAACGAGAATATCAAATGGAGAAAAATGCAAGATTGGAACTTATGATTCTCGATCATGTAATGCTGTTTTGATATCAATTAGTGTGTAGTGTATGTATTATAAATCATAGGCCCACACGTCACTCCAACATTAGCATCGTCACGCAGTCTTCTCTTACTGGCTGGAATGACCTCCGCGGTGCTCCTAGCTGCATATTCCGGAGCACTCACTTCGTTCCTTACGATCCAAAGGATAGAACTGCCATTTACTACAATACAAGGTTTTATTCATGATGGCTCTTACCAGCTGACCATTAATAAGGAAGCGATAAGGCTCCATTTTGACAACAAGGTAAAACAAATTAACGTATTTACCGTTTATAGCTTTTATTGCACAAAATCGAAAATTGTGAGGTTTGGCATGATTAGCCAACTGTTCTTCAAGCTGAGTTTGTAAGTGTATCACAAAGCTGCTCTGTTGGACTATGCCAAGATACTTTTGTCCACTTTGTGAACATTTGAACAGTTCCCCCGCCCTACCCCTCACATATTTGAAATGTATTCTTCTTATAAAGTTTTTGAAATGCACCCGATTTGTGCTGAAATTTCCCGTTATTTGGTTATTCTCATTTCAATGTGGGGGGCCAAGTTTATATCAGGCCCTCTTCCCCCCCCCCCTCCCCAACATTTGAAAAAAATTTCTGAAGTTTTTTGAATGTGCTCGTTTTGTGCTGAAATTTGCTGTTGAAAATCGTTTTGTGCTGCTACCGTTATATATTTAGTTGAGATTAGGTAAATAATTGACGATACGATTGAGCTATACCAATCGATCAATCAATCCTGATTTTTCGGGATCTACGTTCTCCCTAATATATGTATTTATGTATCTTAGTAATCATGTAGATTACGCACGATCTAGCGACAGAGCGTGCATTATGGATTTCAAGATAGAAATTACTACAAAATCGACTGCGTGCACTACGATGTTTAGTAAACTTTGGATAGAAAGTGAAAATGTGAATAGTTTAGCATATAAAGATGACTGATAATTTAGATGAAAACAACAAACATCTTCTTTAGACTGGTTAGGAGGATTTGTGGTTTTCGGTTGCGCACTGATTTAGTTACGTCACTTACGCTGATAGTAAGACGCGTTGTCGCCTAGTTCGGGTCCATCATTTATTGCTACTGTACTTGTTCAATATATCCTTGTTAATAATGTATTTGCTATCACAATACTTTCTTATCTAGACTTCATAATGCTGGCTCCAAATGAACTATGTCAATTTTATCCACAGTGTAACAAAATTTTCTGCGATATCTACAATAAGTTCATACTGCATCGTTCTGGCACAGACACAACGATGTTGACCAGATTAGAAGGAATGCAACGTATCTGCGACGGACATAAAAGCGCACGGTTTGCTACGGCCATTTTTGACCGAGATTTTTTCAAGAGACTAACCTGCACTGTAGTGGCAATACCAGATGACTTATTTGTAGAAGTTATCAGTGTTGTAATTACTAAGAATAGTCCGTACCGTGGATTATTCAACCACAAGTAAGTGTACTACTACAGTATGTACTATCTTCCATTTGACAGAAAAGGTTTCAGGTACGCTATTAATACATTGGAAAGTGTGAACAGTTACAAAATAAAGCATGCACTTATTTGCAATATTGATATTGATTTAAATATAAATTTGTTAATAGGGTTTTTGTGACCATGCGTCGGCCATATTGCATTTGTAAGGATTATGTATGTACCAAGGATTATGTATATGACGCAAAGAAATGATATGTGAAATGAAACATTTGTAAATGAGTTCTGGTAGATATGGTAATCTGGAACATTTTTTAGTGTGTGAAACTGATAGCGTATCATTTCATCACCTTTATTCAAATTATCAGTATGAATTATTATATCTAAATAATCATTATTTAAATATTATATTATCAAGGCAATTATTAAATTATTATGAGTGTCGTGGTCCCCATACATTACGGGCCTGTACCAATGAATTTGTAAAATCAATGCCTATAATAAGACCTACCGTACTCACTTACTGTTTTACTATCTCCAATCAATGATAATGTAAACATACCATAACTAAGTGATGAGCTAATTTTCTGGAGTACCGCATTTGATTTTTCCTAACAATGGTTTCCAGAAGCTCATTTCCATACCACGTAAAGTAGTATTATGTGAATATTTGTGAGAATTTCATTCTCTTTTTGTTCTAGCTTGCTTGCTTTACACAACACTGGAGTACTGAAACGCATCTTACTTACAGACTTGCCAGAAGCTTTGACAAACACAGATGTGAACAAATTACCACGGGTCAACATCACTCAAGTATTGCCCATCATTGCGGTACTAGTTGTAGGCATACTCGTCAGTATTGCATTTATTGTCATAGAAATATTGGTACAAAAATATTGAAGCCTACCAAGCATCAGTGGCGAGTTTTGATTGTGAGGAGGGACAGTTAAAACTCTGTTTGAATTGTCAGAAAGGAACTACATCTAATATCCCTATTCCCAATAGTGAGATTTCCACTGGATTAAGAATAATTCTGTAATGTAACATATCACAGTATCACAGTTCAACGCTTATAAATATAACAAATCACGAACTAATCAACTTACCACAAAGTCCGAGTCGTTGAAACTGTAGTCGACATTCCAGCCAAGCTTCTGGAACTTCTTTCTCTCCAGCAGTACGCCATGGAAGAAACAGAGTGAGAAGAGGAGCCTGCGGTATTTCGTGTGATTCTCGCAAGCTGTGAACTGTTGCTCGGTGACCAACTGAAAACAAGAACAGCACAATGTTAGTTATAACTGGGTTGAATATAAAGGCTGGCTGCAGCCTAGTGGTGTTTCCTGTTAAGACCATAGAACAGATGTTTAAAGATTCTTTCAAGTAAAGAATGACGAACAAAGTTTTCTAATCACAGCCAACATTTTCAGCGTAACCACAACATATTTCCATTTGCCCACATGCATTTAAAATATAAAAATAGACATGTAATCACTGTCATGAGTACTAACACAAGAATAATCTAAATGTAATACTTATAAGTATGAAGTTCACACATAAAACATAGCAACCATAAGAAGATGATATCTACAGTGAAGGTACAGTATTACATGAACTCCTTGCCCACTAGCTTTTATTAAACGTGAGATATATACCGGTAATAAGTACTTCAATGTAATTTTCAAAGAAAGTATTTAGAAGAGCACTGTTTTATTCAACAAACAAATTCAAAGATTAAGTGAATGAAGAGATAATTGTTACCTCACTTTGATTTCTGAAGAACACAACCCATACATTGTATAAGTTGACTGTCTTAGGTTGCTGTTCGTAATAAAAATTGCAAACGATATCAAAATTTTAATATCAAATCGAATACTGATCGAAATATTTCAAAACTTTCAATTATCAATCGATATCAAATTGAAAATAATGCAATCTGATTAGGGGTCAACTAACGTCGACTGGTTCAAGGATAGATAGTAGTAATACCTTCGGGTACCTGGGTCGGGGGAACTATTTGGTTTTCCTGTCAAGTTAAAATGACAGAATAGGTAATAGCATACCTGGTACAGTCTCTTGAGATTAGCCTTGAGTCCTTTGGGTGGCTCGGTGGTCATCTTGATGCCGGCCTGCAGGATCGAGATGGGGAAGTCCGGATGTGGACTGGAGCTCAGCCACAAGCGGAACTTCGGGTTCACTTTGCCAGTCTGCAGCGTGTCGACAATCTTGTCTAGTTTGGGCATCCAACTTAGTGACAAGTGGCAATTAGCTAGGAACACCCAATTGCCATCACGTGCACCTTGTTGTATCAACCTTGACGGGAACAAGGAAACGGACATAATGGAAATCACAAAACAAATTTGTAAAAACATATTAAAATCTAAGATATTTGTTATTCGATGAGTTCTTTGCGTCAAGCGAGATAAAAAAATACTAGATGTTATGACCTCCATATATTGACACTTTTCAGTCCAGTTTCGAAAAAGAACCGTCACTGAAGAAAAAGTCGGTTCACCATTGAAGTGGGAGAACCCAATATATTGCACGGCGCGACAAACTCATCCAATAACAAATAATTACATCATATTCTGGTCGCGGAAGCCTTAAATATCTTATATAAAAACTATTTATAGTACCTTTCAATACATAGTATATTCTGGTTTTATGAGTATAATTTACTTTTATGCGTTACTTTTATGAAATGTATTAATGATAATTCTCTATGTTTACTTTTTGGATAATATTAAGAGGAGAATCATTACATACACAAGTAAACCAAGTTTCAAACGACAAAATTACTATCAGAATAATTAACAAGGAATATGGCCTGAGTGGCTGCCATGTTTAGATCAATAATCAGAAAAGTATCTGAGAGCAAGAATGACATACTAGCTGAACTCTTAACAGACTTCTGATTCTTACTTGGTGGCAATCGGTGCTTGACCTTGACCTAATGAGAGACTGTGGAAGTTTTCTGCCATGCCTGAAGTCTCGGCCAATTGGATCAGCGAGTTGGTTGGGTCGACGCCCGCTGACAGTACGAAAATCAACGGAGTATGATTCGTTGAATCCTCCAATACAACCTTAACAAGCAAACAAGGTCAACATTAATACTTGTACAGTGTTAGTGAATGACACTCTGATGTGAGCAGCAAGTTCATGTTTCTAGCAACATTTGGTTTCTCAAGACGTTGCATGAGACTTTGGTCAATATCACTTCATGATGCAGAATAGACTAGTAATTGAGCCACAATGGAAATTAAGCATTACTCTCTGATTTGGTTATGGTGAGAGTATCATGAAAGGCTTTGCAAATTCACAATCCACGATACGTTTCAACTTTGGTCCCAAGGTACTTTTATTTATATCATTGTTAAATATGAAGTTTTTATAAAAATGTATTACATACACGTGGGACATCATCCCTTCAAAGTGTTCACTGTGTCTAAACTCGAGAAAAAAAATACATTGGGTTTTAGCGACGCACTAGGCCTATAGCAACTAAGATTCATTGGCGTTAGATGAATGATTAATGAGATGATGAATTAATTGTAGGTTACTTAGGTGTAGGCCTACATAATATATATGAAATGAAAAAAACTTGAAGGAAGAATAATAAAAAGTTGAATGAACAAAGGGATACAAATTAATTATGAATATTGAAAAATTAAAAAGAAGGAAAATGAATTAAATAATAAGTACCTAGACCTCAAATATATATTTTTTTTAAAAAAGAACAATGATCAACAAGATATTCAATGAACGAAAAAATTTCAAGTGTAGATCTTACTAATTTTTTGAGTTGTTGAAACCTAGAGAATATAACACAAAGAATGATTGAAGAGTGCTGCACCCATAATTCCAACGCTGTAACTAGTACCTTGATGTCCAGCACCGGTGGCTCCACGAAGTTGTTGCCGAGAGTGTTAATGATGAACGACGAGACGCAAGAGGTGATGCGGTCCGGCCGTAGCGAACGTACAAACAGCATGCGTTGGAACTCTGTGCAGATGCCGTCCCACTCACCTAGTACGAATCGGACGTGATCACAATACGAAATACGATCAAGTTTAATGCCACATACCAGTTATGCTGAGATCAGTTATAGCACACTCACAACCAAAATTGAGAGTAAACTTGACTTTGAGAGCAAGAGAAAATTTTGTGGCTATTCACAACAACAAATGTACCAGTAAGAGACAGTCAATGAGATGGCTTTTCTAGAGCAGCAGGTGAGCAGTAACGTTTCATGTTGTCAATTTGTAATCCCGTTGGTCCGCAATTACGAAAATATTATAAAAAATACCGTAGAGGCCAACACGCATAGCTATGCTACGCCTAAATTGATACCAATCCTCAACTGCTCACTTGAAAGCACAGTGCCAACTATTGAATAAAATGTTAGAACATTGATAAATGATTGAATGAAAAATAATCATTAATTGATCGAACTCTACCGATAACTGGCCTATGCAGATTGATCAGTACTTAAATGTCTGATGTGCAATAGATTAATTGATAATCAGAAGCATCCATACTATTTTTAATATAAGATTCTAGAATCACTTAAATCAGCAATAAGAATAGATAGATAATTCATAAGTTTACAAAATGTAGATCACGATGCCCCTAAATAAGACGTGTATTTAGACCCACAGTCGGATTCACTCACCGATGAGGGGCTGTGTTTCTGGCTGGTTATGCGTATACCACTGATTCCAGTCTCGTGGATAAGTTTCAAACGTGTTCACCACGCCGTGGAAACCGCTGAGCTTGTCGAGTTCGGTAATATTATCCCAGTTGATATCGGTCATCCAGCCTGGACATGGATTGTCCAGCTGCTCCTGTCGATCCAGCACTACTCCTCCCTAATACCATTACAGACAGATCATCATTTGAAGATAACATCAACATGAGTGGAGACAGGATTGATATGTGCAAAATTAAAGCCTCAAAAAAGTACCACCCACTGCTGTAAAAAGCGCAATAAGCAGTATCAAAGTGGAAAAAAGGATTATCAAAATATGCAGTATCAAAGCACAAATAAACGTGATTTTTACACATACAGCTGACATTGAAAAAAAAGGAAAAATGAAAACACTATAAGAAACAAAGTAGGCCTACTGTATATAGGGCAATTAAGAAATATGCCTTTCTCAAATTCATGTTTCTTTTCAAAATACTGTAGCTCAGTCATACCATCATATCATACTTTCAAAAAAAATGTATAAATAATTACTGAATATCTGGAAAAAGTACCGGTAGTCTACAAATTTATATTTCACTTATAAAAATCACAGCTGTTTCTTGGCAAGGGTTGGGGTGCAAAAATCGGTATTCTAAAATGGAATTCTTCACTCCATGGGGAGCATACAGTAAACCCTCGTTAATTCAAACAATAATAATTCAAATTTTGCTTCAGGCCAGATTCAGACAATAGTTCTGGTTCCTACAGAATTTAGATCAATAAGCATCAATAAGCTAATGTTGAATATTTTAAATAATTCAACACGGGTATTTTTGGGTCCATTGAATTTTGAACTGAAACATGTTGACTGTATCATATTTAACGCAGAATGTTTGTTACCTTCAGCAGGAAGTTGTACTCAGCAATACTAATCTTGTTCTGTGCTTCGAGTATCTTAATGCACATGTGGAACGAGAACAGTAGCTTGTGTTGCTCGAACAAACCTCTACACGTGTTCCTACACATACAACAACAGCAACACTTTAAGCAGGGCACATACTGAGAAAGGACACTTGAAAGGTATAGGATTGAGTGAGCGTTAGTAATTTATTAATATGGTTGTGGTTCAGTTATGCGACTTACATCACCCAAAAATGGCTTGGTATGTATTGGGCACTTAAACTTTGGATTGTTGGGTCTATTGAATTCATTATGTATACCAAACTGTAACCTGTTAGTAGGCCTATACAAATTGCAGTATGTCTACAAATAATAAATACTAAAAAAAAAAAAAACACGTTTAATACTGGTAATTAAAAAATGATAAGTCAGAGATCTGGTCAAAACTAATTTTAAATTTTAAAATCTGTTAAAATTAAATTAGTAATTTTAGCAGATTTGAACTTTCAACCACCTCAAACAAAAACAATGAGCATACATCGGCAGCATACGGCAACCCAGTAGTCTAATACGACGGTCCACTTCTAAAAACTGAGATAAATTGAAAAATATGTGAGTTTTGACCATCATTAGCCGGCTGAAATTGATTTTAGCCACGGAAAACCTGTTATTTAGCAATTGGACAAAACTAATAGAAACCGTTTTTTTGCTAATGTTGGCTATGAACGATTTGATTATTGCTGACAATTATTGATAGCTTGGGAATTATACTACGTATTTTGAAACATAACTTATTGAGGTTCATTTTTGAATTATTCACGCAATTAAGTTGTCCGTTTCAGAGCCCTTTTTTGAAATTAAAAATAAAGAAAAATATCCAGAATGTTCATACTGTATGTAGTTTGAAGATTATTTGAAACAGTAGTCAACGAACCTGTATACAGCGTAAGTGTGATATTCGTTCAGGTTGAATATTCGGTCCTCCAGCTTGTCACTCTTCTTGCTCTTCGCAATCGAGATGACGAACAAGTCGATGTACGAGTCAAGAGAGAACTGATACATTGGGTCGATACGAGACATGTCGTTCAGCACGAAAAACAAGATAGATGCTCGTAATGCAGAAGAACGGTAACCCTGGTAATGAATGAAACAAGATGAAAAATGATTTTGAAGCAATAATTATTTGTTAGATATTATGCTATACACAGTGAATAACCTTGATTACGTATACGGAGACCAATGATTTCAGACTCCTGACCAATTATGTGATTCCGTGAAGTGATAGAGATGGTGTGAATATTACCGGTATAAACCAAGAGAAAACCAGTGGAACTAACCGTTCATCGTTAAATCGCAACTCTATACAGCCAGACAGCACAGACTGAAAACATGTTCCACGTCAAAAAAGGATTGAGAAAGTTATGATTTTCCTCACTTACTTTTTGAAGATGCAGGTGACTTTTTATACTTTGAATAAACATGGATGACACTGAGATACTCAGCTCATACTATAGTGAAACATTAGGCCTAAAGCTCTATGTTTTTATACAACACATTTTGTTAATCGAATTTGAATATGAAGAGGCTCTTGAATTTCTATTTATAGAGGTTTGATTGTGCAGTGAAATGAACTGTATCCTATTACTCTGCTGTGCTTATCAGTAATGAAAAGATTATTGGATGAATGTCTCCTAAATAGATGAAGTTTCCAATTGGTACTGAGAATATACTTCCCGAGCACTATAAATATTATGAATAAATTATAAATAAAGACTCGAGTGTTACACCTAGAATCACTGTACCTCCCTCGCTGTGTCTATCTCCACTTCAGTTGTCTCGGCAATCAACAGCTGTTCCGTCACTGATGTAGAAGTGGCTTTAGACGTCTGCAGCGTTATCAAAAGTTCGAGGTCATCAAGAAGGGAGCCCTTAGTCTCGTTGAGCAAACGTAACAGTTCATCTTCAAGGTCAATCAGCGTACGCTTGCCCGTAGCGATATTCATCACGAGCGAGTCTTTCTGTTCCTCCAAGATTGGTCGTTCTTTACGCACAACTATGCCGAGTAGCTGGGCTTGCAGACCTAAAGAAGTTTTACATATTCACGTATTAAATACGTACATTACGTATTTGGAAGGTGCAACACAAACATATGGCGCCACACCTTTCTAGGAAGAACTATCAGAGAGTGGAATGAGCAGCTACCACAAATTTAGCATCCTTATTGATAAATTAGATGAAAACAAGCTCTAGGTATTGGTATCTAGGTATTGAAGTTCAATGAATCATTTGAGGTTGATGTTATAATACACCTCACATTAATATTGTCAATTGTCATTATACAGTATTTTATATTTTATAACCCACAATTCATAGTAACTTGGACCAGCAGAGTCTTACAACCAACAGAAGATGTAATTGCTTTCATATAACATCATACTTTTTATTAGCTCAAGTTGTAAATACGAAACTACTGCTACGGTACTCATTTGTGAAAAGTTGTAAAAAGCATAAGTAAAAATGTGCACTGCCACGATTAAAATTGATTCGAGAACAGGTAACTGAGTTTTTGATTAATTTGATCAAGTAAACAAAAACAAGATATTTTCAAAGTCAATTTTAGTAAAATTAGGAAAGAGATAACATAATACTATAGTAATATATAATAGTACCCGGTATGTAGTTACTAAACGAAGCCCTGGATATTTGAGGACAGCTAATAAATATCCTACCTTGTTCCTTGACAGCAAAGTTCACGAGTGTCGTTTTCGTTGATATTTCGGGAGCGTAATGTGGATTACTAAGTTTCGTCGTGATGAAAAATCTGAATGCTTCATTGTATGACACCATCTTATCATTGATCTTCAACAAGACCATACCACCTTGTTTGATGAACGCCTTGTCTAGAATCGGCCCGAGAGACGGATCTAATACTTCCATTACGTTTTGAAGAAGAACTGAGTGACCAAACTGGATTGCAGACTCCAAAGTACGCATAAAGTCTGGCTGACCAAAGTCTATCACTTTCAAGTTCTGACAGAGAAACAAAATATTATAGCTTAGCTTCTCTTTTTCTGCTGTAATAACTAATGTAATATAATGTAATGGAAAAAGAATGTAATATAATGATAATGATGTAATGAAAATAGATAAAGTAGGCCTACTGTAATGATGTGATGAAAATAAATAGAATCAAAATGTCTCAATGTAATGAAAAATAATGATAATAAATAATAAAGACGTGTATATACCAGGTAAAGACTTATAAAACATACAAAATAAAAAACTTTCAAACTGGTGATAGTGAAACAAACTGTCACTAGGTTTCCAGTTTCTACATATTCTCTGAGTGTATTTATTTTTTGGTAATCATTAAGATCCCGAAGACGATAGACGATCAAGTATTCTCGTAATATCATTTGTTTCAGGTTGGAGTTGAACTTGTTTGAAGATAGGTCAATCATCAGTGAAAATGTAGGCCTACAGTTAACAGCACAAAAATTGAGAATTTTTTTCAGAGTCCTCGAGTCAATACTAGTCGAACAGATAGTAGTTGCCCTCGAACTTCTCAGAGCTCCTGATACAAGTTGAAGGCTACTACTGTCTGTTCGGCTAGTATTGACTTCAGGAATCTGCAAAAAAAAAAAAAATTTTGTGCTGTTTTAAGTGAATTACTGTATTAGTTCATGTTGCACAATAAAATGATTTGGCTATTTAAGATTCAAATAATTGTTAGTCTCTTACCTTGGCGGCCTCCATATTCTTGATCCATTTCATACCCTGGCACTGTGGGTCGATCAATAACGGCCATCGCATCGCTTTAGTCACTATAATACCGTTCTCTGTTGAGAAGTCGTCTGACGGCAGTCCCTGGATGTTCCACTCTCGGATTGTGGTAGGATCAGACTGGAAAGTCGAGAGGCTCAGTCCGGCTGTCAGAGGCACTTCTTCTTCCGTGATCTAAACAGGAACCAAAATAAGGATGACAAGTTACTTGAACATTTTCAAGTCATTCAGAAAATGGGTGAAGTGCAGGTACAAAGCTTGGTGAAGAAAGTGAAGTTTACTATTATTTTGTGAAGAAGTCTATGTGAATAATAATAATTATTTGCTGATATTTTAGCTGATAAAATCTGAATAAGTGGTTGGTATTGTATATTCCATCATTAACACCAGCAACAAAAATCTCAAAATCAATACACATTTATAAATCTGGGCCTATGTCAAAAATTGGGAGTTTATTATTGACAAAAATGATTGAAAGTTTAAAATTACAATTTGTCAACTACTGTAGCTACTAGCTGGTTTCTCGTAAAAGTATAAATCACATTAATCTATGGAACAGTAGGCCTACATATAAGCAATTGTAAGAAAGTATGCGAGAGCTGTCTATTTTGAGAAGTATTTCCAAAAAGAAGGATCTGCAGTGCATTCAAGAAAATACCCAATCAACACACCTACAGTCTAGAGCTACGATTGTGATTTTATCAGAGAGGATTAATTATAGAATGTCTTACAGTTTTCTTCCACAAGTCAACAAGATCGTCTCGATAGATTGTCACAAACGGTCCTAAATACGAGACGAAGCCGGTCGCGATCAGACAATCACCGGGTAGAAACGTGAACGCAAGGTCGAGGTTGGCAACAGTTTGTTCCCATCGTATTTTCTCACCGGCCAAACCATCGACAAGCTGAGCAGCACGCTCCAGCTTTTGTTCAAGTATCTCGGCCTAGTAAACAACGATAATAAAACAATATAGCCTACAGTGAAGAAACTGATATCATAATAATACTAGTTCATACTATAAGACTTGGTTATAATCATACTCAAATGCATTTTGAAAATCTGAAAGAACTAATAAATACAAATACAAAATCAATTTCATCTAGTGAAAAATAAAAATACTCCTATATCAATCAGAATGAGCAGAAATGACAACTTCTCACCTTCTTCCGCAGCTCTTCCTTCTGCTCCAGTTTCTCTTCATACTCCTTCTGGAGTTTCTCAAGCATGAGTGCGAGCTCGACAAGCTTGGCTTGAGCCTCGGCCAAGGACTTCTGTTTGAGATGAAGCACTGCCATTGCCTCTTCAAGTTTCTGTCTCTTAGGAGCTACAATCCTACAGAGTATTACATGTTTCAGTGACATATTTGTTTATAGTACTTGAATAACCTTTGTAGATGGGAGGTGGTGATTCTACTTTCTTGCTTTCTCTAGTTTGTATCAAGAAGGCCATGTTGAGAATTTTGTGAAACTCGGTCCACAGAACTATGATCTCGGCAATAGGAAGGGATCCTTTGATACGATCTAGCTTTGGGTCCACGATGGATGTCAAGCGAATATGATTAATACACACGTTGAAGTGTGAATATAATGTGATTTGATAATAATACAATAAACATAATGGTGTAAAATAACAGCTCTACCATAATGAGTAAGTGGGTGAATTCAGTTACCCATGTCAACCGAAAAAGCCTCCTTCAATTGTTACTGGATGTGTGCAACGCTCACGGTAGAAGGCCTTACATGCTACAGTATCCGCTGAAGGCCATTTCCGGTTACGAAAGTATGAATACGAATTACTTGATAGTCAAAAATTGTTATTGATTCATTAAATAATAAATATACACTAAGCTTTCACAGTTCTTACCTGTAAAGTTTGCCATACTTCTCGATGGCAATCACCCAAAGGCACAAAGACTTGGCAGCAAATGAAACGATGCCGACTTTATCCGGTTCAAAGTCCTCGTTCTTTGTGTAAACAGCAATTTTCTTCAACGTTCGGTCAGAGATATTATCCTTGTCAAACTCACGTAGCTAGTGAGGGAAACATAATATTATAATCTGATGAAATTTAATTTCAGTTGCAAATTATAGTATAATTCAAATGTGCATTTAGTACCGGTATATAGGCCCTACTTGGTAAATTCAAAATTCAAATACATCATTTATTATTGAATTAAGGGACAGTTGTAGGTGCTGACAGATAGATAGATAGATATTTAATCCATTAGTTGGCATACAAATAATACATAATAATATTATTGATACAGAAATGTAGAAATGCTGCTTAAAATTAGTTAGATTACTGAGTTGAAACTTATTTGCACACCATGATGATAACAGAAGAACCAAGAGATAATTTTTCCCTCACAATTTAGGTCCCATCAAACACCGATTGACACTCGAATATTCGACTTACATCTTTCAAGAAATTCTGTTCGCCAAGTTGTCGTTTTGACTCGGCCCACGTTGGTTCCATCTTCTTCAGTATCATGACAGCTTCCATGACCATCTGCACTTTAGCTGGCGGTCTTCCGTAAGACCTGATCTCCGTCAGATCCTTCTTGTTCAATGCATCCAAAGCCTACAACAACAACAGTTGATATTATAACATAGTTATGTATAAGTATTACTTGGATTATAGGGGTGTAGCTATTTTATCGATAGTTTTATGGAATACCTAAGCTATCACCTAGATATAGTAATGGAATTCATATAGTTACAAAAGTGTAATTTAGATGCAATAACTGTTACCCTATATAATTTATACCTCTGTTCTCATCGTTATTTTTCATGTCTTTTTCAGAGCATTTACGTAGCTACAATTAGCTAATTCGGCATAATTTTGAAGCTGTTTTGTATAAAATGTATTTTTGAAAAGTGTGTTCAAATATGAAATTAACTGGAGAAACTATAGGTCAAGTTGAAAAGCATCCTCACAAGTATCTCTTTCCTCGAATAGCTATGAAAAAGAAGTGGTATTCGGACAGCATCCTAGCTCGGACTGAGATGTCCGAAGAATACCGGTATGGAATTTTCGTTAATACCGTTAATTCGATTGTAGTTAATCTGGACTTTGCAGCTCCTTTTTTCTGCAGTTTGCTACAAAATACTATATATCACATAAATATAAAATTTAAAAAATCAAAAAAATCTAGTGATCGTTAACGAGCAACATGTAGGTACTCACCCTCATAGCTTCCTCCAGTGCTGGCATAGCCTCATCAAGGTCAGCTTGTGCTGCAGCCGCCAGCTTCTTACATCCAACCTCCTCCTCTTGTATCTTCACACTCCTCGCCGCAACGCTCTTCTGTTGCTCGTCAGCTTCCTGTTGCTGTTTCATGATGATCACGAGGTATTCGTCACACTGTTGCTGGTACTCTGCTACTTGTACCTTGGCAACTTCTAGCTCTATTGCCATGACAGCAACCTTGTCACGTGTGTCGTCGATCTTGTACAGACCATTGCGCAGTTTGTTGGCGGCCGCAGCGGTGAACTTGCGTTTATCTTCCAGCATACTGCAGACGCAAACATACGATTTTGAAATTGAAATATACTGTATACATAAATGGCATTTGTTTTAACCACATTTTTCACCACATTTTTTAATCATTCACTCAATTCTTCAAGCTCCATATTATCATCTTTACCTTCATTTTATCATTATAAGTCCTTGTTACATTATTTTATTACCATAAGTCACATAAAATAATAATATTCCCATTACTGTACTCTCTTAGTCACTGATAATGTATATCATTAATACAATTATTCTATTATTAATTGAAGGTTTGGGTGGAAGACCACTTTCAATAGCAAACCCTGCATACTTTGAGAAAACATGGTAAATTTATTTTACATAATATTTTATCATATCATACAAAATATTAACCAAGTCAAGACTTACAAATACAATGTATAACTTGGCCCAAATTGAATTTGCTGAATCTGCTGTTACTTCTACATGTGATTACTTTTTGATACAAGGTCAAATGTAAGATTACAATAAGTAAGTAAAACATGTACAATAACTCACGCCTTGTACCCTGCGACCAGCTCCAGGTAGTTTGTTGGCGTGACGTAGTTGGGACGCTTCATCTCTGTCATCATTCGCTTCGAACACTTTGAGACCGAGTCATGGATCGTAGCAAATATACCAGCCACAGCCTCTCGCAGACGTTCCTATTTTTACAGTGAAACATACGTGTAATATACTCACAGATATGAGCTCTTCAAATTCTACGTCTATCTGAAGGAAAAATTGAGGCACAATCACCAGTTCATCAACAGGTCCATGGTGTTTCATACCTACAGAAGTATTATCATTATTATATAATATAGTTCTCAATACCTAGTTGACAAATCTTGTCAATTTCACTGTCTGCAAGGATTCTTTCAACTACAGACCCCATAATTAATTACATTTTTCCTCTCATCACAGAGGGTAGTCCAGTTTAAGACAAGTTTCAGGTAGCCTACATAATCGTTTATAAATTAAATTCTACCCAACATTATAAATAAGAGGTATGATTGTATAGGCATCGTTAAATGAAACCAAATTTTGATAATTGACAATTATACATATGAAATGTATATTGTACTCACAACCATTACAGTGAAAAAATCAGGCTGGAACCTCTTCAGAGGTTTCTATCTACCAAGTTTTACTTTTCAACTCATACGCTCCCTCATGCTAGACAGTTTCTTCAGTCAGTTTTTCAGTCTGGTTCCCTGAAAAACTTACTAAAGAGGTTTCACTGTATCAACGAGACCAATCTCATCTCTTATTCTATCTCGTTCATTGACTTATATCAAGTCCATAATTAGCACGAAAATTAACCCAAAAAAGTCCCTCCCTATCTATGTCAAATGGCATCAATAACCCGATTTTTTTTTTTTTTTTTATCCACATCAAAATCTTGATATACAATCATTGTTTCCCAATTGAGACTAAAGATGAATCACTGTAATAGCTAGTAACACCGTTTACAAGCTGTAATAGATTAGGTTGAGCAGAAAAGTTGACAGCAATATTTTTCGCAGTATGGTAGTTTAGTCTAAAACTAATTCAATACACCTCTAAACTGTTGTTCAAGTTTTCAGTTTACCTGTTCTTGTCCAGCAACAAAGTCCCTCATCTTGTTCTCTCCAGTGATTGTCTCCAGGAAGTTGACTCCATCCAGATACTTGTTGGCAACTTCTAGCAGTGCCTCTTTCGGCCACTCATGGAACCAGTCAATGGTCGTACAGTTCACAAGAGACGGGTATTGCCTGAGACGATTCCTGAACACCGACAAAGTCAAGTTTTGTGTCAGTAGAAAAGTCAGTTTTAATGTCCTATTGCTGCCACTGTTGAAAACTAGATAAGAGCTTTTGTATTTGTTGAGTAGATGGAATAGCAAGCAAAGTGAATGTTTTCATCATTTTAATGTCCTATTGCTCTCAATGTTGAAAACTACGGTAGGTAGAGAGCTTTTGTATTTGTTGGGTAGACGGAAGAGCAAGTAAAGTGAACATTTTCATCATTTACACTTCTAAGAGGCTAGTCTGATCTATTTTTTACTTTTTTCTCAATATGCAAAATTTGGGTCAATTTATCAAACATTTTTTTAAAAATAAAAAATGGCCTAAGCAAAGTATGACAAAATTACACAGAAAATGGAAGTACAGTACTTCAGTACTAAACAATTTGATACTTCAACAATTTGAAGGCCTACTAAAGGTAAATTCTGAAAATAAGCATAAACCTGATTTACCTGAAACTATCTCCAATGGGACTCATACAGAGAATAATATGCATGTTGGCTCGTACTCGTTCTATCATGAAGTTAAACATGGCTTCAGTCGTTGACTGGATCTTTTCTTTATCGGCAGCCTTTTGAAGCAGATTCTTTATCTACGAAACGGACAGCTATTAGGCCTATATAATGAATAACCTACAAATTCTTATGCATCATCTTTATTAGCTTTCAGCATTGATCTTTTAATTTCATTCGATTACCTATGTACAGTATCTTTTTTTTCAAATTATTTTATCAATCCTCTTTTTCTGTGTTTCCTCATTCACACATTACACGTATTATTGATTTACTAATTTTTTTTAAATTCCATGTTGGCATTATTATCAAATTTTGATTACAATGACATATTCCTAGCTGTGACAAGTCTAGAACATACCGTAATTTGAATTATTGACTTAATGAGCTGTGTAGGTGCATGGCAAGAATAATCTACAATATCTCCAGTCAGTCCAGTCAAGACGCAGACATATAGTGGACAATTAAAAACAGTAAGGTCGACTCTATTGAAAAAATATTGACCTTTGATGAAAGCTAATTTGTACAACAAAAGTCTGCTTTGATACAGATTTGAAGTTGACTTCAATTTCTTTATACGAGTGCTCGATACTGATACACAGCACCTATTTTGTGATGTTTCACGCATCTTTAAAGTGGTCTACAATAATCTTAGAAATGGTAAAATACTAGTAAAATACCTCTTCAAATTCTTCAGTCTTGTATAAATTGGGCACTTCTCCGCTGCTCAGTACGTTGTTGATAATCTCCAGGAAACATTCGTCAGCGATCTGGAGAGATAGAGGGGGAATATTATATACAAGGAGAATTATGTTGTGTAGCAAGGTACTCATTTTAACATTTTTTTTTTGAAAGTAAATTTCAGATTAACCTGAAATTTTGAAGAAAAATATATTAGGACTACAGCGAATATGTGTGTAGCATTACAAAATGGTCGTGTATACAAATTCACTGCTAAGCTCGGTAAGAAATCTATAGTGTAACACCTTCTCACCTGCGTGTCGTTAAAAAGAAACGCCATCTCTTTGCCTTCAACTCCGGTGTTCTTGTAGAGAATCTTCAGATCTTCACGGAACTCTTGTACTCGGTAGTTTTTGGTGACTTCGATCTGGAAGATGCCGTATTCACACATATACGAAGCTATCCTTGCCAGCGACTGACGACCACTGCCACCTGGAAACAAGATCATCATCTTTCACTCTTCTAGCTACATTGCCAGCAGTGTTTAAAGCATCAACGATTGTCCCTGAATAATATTGTTGTCAATATGGAAATGAAGGGTAGATTATCGAAGAGCTCACCTATCCCCACGAGCAGCACGTTGCCCCTAGGTTGTGAAACGATGCGGACAATACGACAGATGTGCGAGATTGCATCCTTGAATAACACGAGACTCATGCGAATAACGCCCGGTGACACGTTGTATTCCTCCATTTGAAGCTCGATGTATTTTCTCAATGCAGTGAGATCCTGGTCCAATCAGACAACTTGGATAAATAAACTATTTACTTCATTGTTTGATGTTCTGATATTTTTAACGAGATAGGTAGTCCTAAATCAACGAATTATGGATTTTCCACAACGAATCGAGAACGTATAAAATGATAGTCTGCATTTGATAGTGTTGGCCTACACTCAATAATTTGATAGGCCCTATATACAACAATAGGCCTACACATATTTTAAAAACTGCTCACGGAAAATTTTTCATTACCTGCAAGTCTTCATAAATGTTCCAAGCATTGACAAAATGACCAAAGATGGGCGAATCTTTTTCATGGCAGAGATTGTGGAATGTTAAATCAAAATGTCGACCAAGTTGCTCATTCATTTGAAGGACAAACCACTCCTGATCTCTGAAACAAACCACTTACATTTTATAGACACAATCTCCAAATCACAATACATCTAGATTAAAAAGTTGTATTCCAGTATTGTTACATCTGACACTAAGACCGATACTTTTTTTTTGTTGACAGACGAGGAATAATAAAAATATACAGAGCACCTCCACTTACTTCTCGTCAATGAGCCTATCGTTGAATACTCTGAAACATTCGTGCACCCACAGTCTCAACATAGTCGACTTGGTGTTCTGGTAGTCCTTGTGGCTTCTCAACAGACCTTGAAAGATCTTGGAGATGTCGCGTAAGTTGAATAAGTAATGTGTTTTAGTCGGCGTCGGTAACATCTTGGCAATCACATTCATGTACAGGTCGATCGATGCCTTGGTAATGTACTCCGCTAGAAGCAAACACGCGGTATTCAGGTACAATCTGTCATCTTGTCACTCAAAAACACAAGAAAACTGCGATACCGCCATGCACTGAAACCTAACACATTGTAGACGATTCACTCAGACGAATGATCGAGTGACTGGCACACTGAACCGTCATTCAGGAGACCGGGGTTCGATTCCCGACATGGTCAACCACCCTGATAGGGGTTTTCGTGGTTTCCCTCTGTCGTTCAGGTCAATACTGGGATAGTTCCTTAACATCAGGCCACGGCCAACTCCTTCCCATTCCTTCCAAAAACAAATAGTGTGTTTTTTTACCGAGTGCTTTGATCTCTTCAGGGAACTCCATCATCTGCTGATCTAGCATTGTACCAAAGATTCTCTCGATCTGTGGTATACTAGGGAACGTCATGTTGATCACATTGAATCTACTCAGAAGACGTTCGGTGATAACGTTCCTTCCTCCGCCCGGTGGACCCATTGCGGCCATTAGCATCATTTCCTGTGAAATCGTTCACAAAACAAGCAATACAATCCACATATTCATTAAGTACCAAAGTAAGCAATAATAAATATTTTGAAATATTTTGAAAATATCTATAAATGCAGCATCTAGGTCTCAATTAACAGAAACAAAAATACCGTAAACAAATATTTTGAAAATATCTAGGGCCTATAAATAAATGGCACATGTAGCATCTAGGTCTCAATTAACAGAAACAAAAATAAACAAATCAACTGTCAAAGTTTCAAGTCAAGAAAAGGTGAGAAATTATGGTTTTAAATCAAGAATTGCTTCAATTTTTTGGGTTACAAAATATAATAGGCTTTATTTAATGAAATAAAATATTCATATATTCATACCTTAACATATTTCCTCTCCTGCTTCTGCCTGTCGTACCAAAAGCCGTAGTCGATCCACTGCCTTATCAACTCCAGCGGAGGCTGCGAGCCGTACGTCTCTTTAGCCGGCATGTTGAGGTCGTCCATAAAGGTTATCATTGTCTTGTTACCGGCAGGGACGTAAACACCCTTCGTGCGTTTCTCTACGCGGCTCTCGATCATGTCCTGGACGTTGTTTGACGTAGTCTGGCGAAACGAATGTAACAATGATAAGCATTAGTATTAGCATTGACTAAAGATATACCGGTGCTCAAGACGTCCCACGTCAGTCACTTGACGAGAATGAAAAATCTTTCAGTATCACCTAAAGTTACATCATTCATCACTCCCATTCTTAGAGCGCTGCTAGCAGTCAAGCTGAAGACTTGGCAAACAACCAGGAAAGCATTCATCTTACCGTCAACTGAAGCACAATCGCCGAAACGATTTTCAGCACTCGCCGAAACGATTTTCAGCACTCTTAGCGGTGAACGACGGTACTTCAGGGTGAGGGGTGTGGGGAGGGTAGAGACAAAGAAGTGGAAATGAATCTTGATTTAACGTTGGGCAAACTGTCTTTGTATAGCTCTAGTCTATGGTACTAGGTAAAATAGCTGGCTTCTTGGGCTTATTAGACAAGCAGGTCGGGAGAGGAAATTAATAGTGCTCTCAAAACGATGTTGTTCAGATATTCTTATAACTCGAGTCAATCCGTTGTGTCTGGTTAGTTCGGGCAGTAGGACGTCTGCCTGACGTGGTAGCGGGCAGGGTTAAAGTACCACGCCTTGCTTCTCTTTTTATTACTATTCGAATACTATTTAAATGCTTTTGGCTAAAGGGTCAGATCATTTTTTTGAATCAACCAATATTGGTTAGCGACCAAAATTGAAATTATTCTTCATAACAAATCGCATATGCCTACACAACCGTACCCACGGTAAAATTACCTATTAATTTGAATAATTTCCTCTCCAAGTCCGCTCATCTTATGAGCTAAGGTGATGAAAGTGAGCTCACCTGAGCAGACATGTTTACCATGAGAAGACAATACTTGAGCGTGTCCAGCGATTCAAGCACCTTGACTGCGGTGGATGTTTTACCCGTACCGACGGGCCCAACTAGAAGCCCCGGGTATCCGTGATCAAGTAAAGTGCCCACTAAGAACTGGTACCTATACATCGGTGAGTGAGAGAGAGAGAGAGGAAGATAGAGAAAAATTAGGTACATTTAGAATTAGGTTTTAGAATACTATTAGAATTAGTATTTTTACTAGTATACCAGCTTCCCATATTATTGGTTTCCCACTATGTATATAGGGCCTACATAGCATTCATAAACATTATTATTACTACTGTATGACAATAGCTAAACTAATATGAATCTGAAAAATATTTAGTTGTACATAGCTTTAATATCGGAGTAATTCAATAAGGCTTCAAATTGTTTGCTACTATGCTTGCAACAGGTTTCGATTGTTAAAAATAAATGTTCTAGCTCTAGCTCTTGCCAAGCTATAGACAGTACAACAACATACAATATTCCTTCAAATATAGTTTCATCAAACTTGAAGTTTGTAATTGCAAATTGAAAAATAGATTTGGTTTGTTTTAGATTGAGTTGTTTTTTCAGGTGCCCATATCCAAAATTTGGAGCCCAAATAATCATTACACAGATCGTATTTTCACTATCCACAAATACTGTAGGCTTACTTAAATATTTAAAATAAAACAATAGCGACACAATCTGTTATCTCTGTACCTGACTGTATCTACAGTGGGAACAATGATCTTGAAGAACGGTGCTCCTTTGGTCATGCGCCACCTGTCCGAGAGTTTGCCCTCCCACAACATCATGGCGCGCGATCGTACGTCCACGTAATACTCGTAGACAGTGTCTTTCAGCGGGAAGCAGCCCTCGAGTTCGCGCAAGTACAAGTCCAATCTACGCCGCCCCGCTTCGTCCACGCCAGCGCAGATAGACCAAACCAAACTGACAAAGGCAAATGAGTTTCAACATAGATTTACAAATATTCAACATATTCAAAAGATTCTAATTCTTATATATCATTTGAATTTTAGATATTTCATTACCTATTCTTATTTGAACTCCTTTTATTTCTTTATTCATTCTTCAAATTATTTCTTTAGGTCGACCAAATTTCTATTGGTAAATTTTTTTACATTCAATATAACTGTAAATGTATGGCAACCTGAGATAATAACATAGTCACGATCTCCTAGACTGAAAATACTTGACTTTTTTCATAGCCCACCTCATGAGCAGGTACAGTTTTTGTGCTTACAACAATGGGAATATACAAAGAATAATATACGTTGCCGAATAATTTAGCTCTACTCCAACCAACCAAAGTACGTAGGAGCTATCTAGGTCTGGGACGTTATTTTATGTGACAGTTGCAGTCAAAGTCCAGGGGTCTACAAGAATAGACATCGAAAGCAAAAATCCAAACCAAAAAAAAAATGCTTAAATAAATATTGGGACTATGGTACTTTTCAAAAAAACGTATATTCACCTAATGTAGGCCTAGATTCAACTTTTTCTAAATGCTATATTGTAACCTGATTGTAAAATATAAATAGTGGAATACAGATTGCTTAGTAAAAAGGAGGTCATTATTGAAGTATCAAAGCCTATTTGAGGCTTTTGTCTAGCTATAGCCTATAACGGTACAAGCACAGGCCATATTATTGAATGGGTCAAAATTATTATGATTCTATTTTCATAGCATTCAGCACTCCAGATGCTCCAATCGTGCCAGATAGAAGAATAAAAAGTTTAAAAACGAAAGCAAATGTAAATAACTTACCAAAACAAAAACCAGAGTTTAATCATTGTCTGGTAAACTTCTTTATCCAATGACTCATCGATACCGTTGGCCTTCGTGGCCAGACACTCTAGCAGCTTGCACAACGATACGACAGAGTTCAGTTCAGACAAAGTCACCGTTTCAACGCAGTTGTGTCGCTTGAATTCCAGCACAGCATTGACGAATCGGTTGAACAAGGGTTTGACCTCGTTGGCAAACTCCTTGGACTTTTGTTTCTCGTACCAAGAGTTGACGTACGGCCGCCAACCGAGGTCCTTGTAGTCGTTGTAGACCATGCCGCAGCGCGAGACTGTGGCGGGTGATGCCACAGCTAGGTCAGCCACTTCGAACAGCAATGACACCTGCAGCACAGAACTTGTTAGAGCAGCGTTACACGTTTGGATGTTGACAATTAGAATATTCAAGTTAACGTATATGTGGATGTAACTGTACAAAAGTCAAGTAAAACGAGTTTTGAGACTGATGATACGGAAATTTGGATTAAATCCATTGAATAACAAAGTACACAATTTTAAAGAGTCTATTCTTACAGTGTTTTTCGTGGTTTCTCTCTGTAGTCTAGACTACGCCGGGATTGGTCCCACAATATAGGCCACGACCGCTTCCTTCCCACAATCCTTCCCATTACCCAAGAAACCTTGATCTCATCATCCAATCATCTCACTAATCATTTATCCAACTCCACTAGATCTTCGCTATCATTACAGTGCGTCTTTAAACCAGAGTATGTTAAAAAGAGAAAAAACTTTCTCATACTTCCTTAAAATTCTCACGGTTTTCCTAGTAGGCCCTACGTATAATGTTGAAATTCATACCTGCTCTGGCATAACGATCCTCTCACTGTTAATCAACGTCAACACTTTATTGTCATCCATGACGCTGTTCATGTTCTCGATCCACACAGCATCAACTGGTCCATCAAACACGATCCACTTCTCGTCGGGCAGTTCGTCGGCACAGGTCTTGCGCATGATGGCCGACAGAACGCCATCCAACCACTCGTTGGTGCTGAGGTTGAACTCTCCGTAGAGCTCTCCAAGGTTTAGAGCCTTCGGGTTGATAGGGAAATCCTTCACCAGATTGTAGCCTGAACATACGTTCCTAATTAATATAAGTCTACATGGTGCAACTACAGTAAACTCTCGTTAATTCAAGATGCAAGGGTCATTTCGATTTATAAAAATTTGGACTGTAACAAAAAAACTTCTTTTCCACAAAAATCATCACACTTCCCTGTTGGAATTGAAGCAATAACATATTGCGCGCGAGAGAAAGCTATTCCACACGTGTGAGAAACAAGTTGGATTAACGAGGGTTTACTGTACTGAAGTACGCTGTAGTACGCTTCTAATATAGGCCATTGCATGATAGCTACCTGGAACATTTTCTTTGCGAAGTCGAGAGAGCGAATTTTGTAGGGTTCTCCACGTTGCAGTTTTACCAGATCCAGTCTTACCAACAATCATTACTGAATGTCTTGAATTTTTAGTCTCATGAAGTTGGATCACCTAGAAGGGAAAAAAAGATCACTAGATTGTCCGTTCTACCCGAAGGAGTCTTTATACACAGTACATATTTTGAATGAAATCCCGAATAATAGAATTTTATATTAATAATGTATGCCTACCAATAGTCATTGTTTGAGCTTGATAGTAAGAAAACACAACATGATACAAGAACAGGTTTCTACGTTCCTAATTCCTAACAAACTACTTTTCTGCCTTACCAGCAGAATTAAAAATAGATAATTTCAACTATTTTGACAGTAAGTCTTGAACACTTATTAGAGGTATAAAGTTAAATGTCTGTGTTTGTTACTTTGATAATAGCACTCGGCATGCTCTGAAGTCCATGTTCTCTGAACTCGGCATCAATAGCAGCTGAAAGCTCTTCATACTCGATGGTCGGCAGATCGATACCGGGAAACAAATCTGACGTAATACCGTTGAACAATGGCAGGTCGTCAGCCGTCAGCTTGGCAACATTCATGTCTTTCATGGCAAGCAGAATAACCTGGCAGAAGCAAAAATATACATCATCAAGTAATATCAATATCAATATATTTATTTTTGATAGTCTGCTATATCCCAACGTTTTAAGGTAATTACGGTCTTACGGTACATAGCAAGACTGGTTCCAGATATAATGAGTATGAATGTGAAGTAATTTTCTCTTGAATTCAAAGATAAATTAGGCGTTAAGATTTTTGTTACACAAATTTTGACAAATTTATTTGTTCGTCATAATACCGTCACACACGGCAGATGTAGATACATAGTTCATCGTCTTTTTTTCACATTCCTTTACATATAGATAGGCTATAGGTTAGCTAATTAATTGAAAACTAACTACATACATAGGATAATAAAGACAGTCAGATAAATAGTACAATATTAGCAATAAAGTTCTATAATAACTATGTAGTAAGTACCTCTTCATTGGGAAGATTAGAATGCATCCTACGCTTCCTACCAGCGTATCTTAGCAACGCCACCATTCCTCTCAAGCCGAAGTCATAATGATCTTGCTTGCTCAGCTGTTGCATGGCCAGCTGATATAACGTGTAAACCTTCTTGGCCAACATTCGAGTGTTCTTGAAACCCTCACCAAACAGGATGATTTCGGATATCATGGCACTGTCTGGTACGATCATCGAAATAGGACGGAACATCGACTTGAGATTGTCGGGGAGTTCAGTACGTCCAGCATAGCCTGACAAACAAAATCACCAAGTTATTCGGGTTAAAGCACGAACATGGTCGTATCTTGTATTGCTGTAATCTTCCCCACAAAGGACGAGGGGATGAGGTGTTCAAAGAAACACCACAAGCAAACAAATGGCTCTACAGTGAAACCTATATGCATCATTCCCAGATCCAACGTTTTCCTGCTTGATTCAATTATTTTTTCTCAACCCACTTCTACATTTTGCTTTTTTTCTTCCCAATGTAAATGTTCGAATTGTTTTCTATCCTTGAAACTATTACCACAAGATTTATTGTTTGTTAATTGAGATATATTATTATTAATTATTCTTTGGGGTGGTAAGATCGCATTTGTGGTGCCCCTCCGAACGATCCTATCTTTCATCCATAGTCTTATATTTTGAGAAAAAATAATTTTGTATAACGTTTGATGACGATGATTTTTTTTTTGAAGCACACACTGAGAACACACAGGTACACTTGAAGAATAGACGGTAGTTGAGTTATCGGACGAATTTTGTCCTCAAATCTTTAATCACTACCTCATACCCGTACATAGTATTAGTTTTTCACATAAAAATATCAGTATGGTATATGGATACAAGAGTCAACTAACTGATATCAGTTTGTTATTTTTCATGACTGTCGACAAACAATATGGGAACTCATGTTTCTTGAAACGAACTACCAATGTGTTACAGTAGTACAAACAAAGCCCACATTTGAAAATGAGATAGAATGTACATAGATACACTTTCAACATATGCAAGTGGTATGTGATTAGAGCAGTTTTAAAACACCATACCTGGATTCATGGTGATGAAAATGCCGCATGTTTCTACGAGGTTTATCTCAGTGGACTCGAAGATGAACTTCTTGAGTTTGGCTGCGAGCGCTGACAAGATGGATAGGATCTGTTGTGCGACCACCGATAACACTTCAATGTTGATGCGATTGAATTCGTCGAAACATCCCCAAGCGCCGGTCTGAGCCAAACCTGTGCTCAGATAAGAACGTTTCGTTACCATTGCTGCACTGGTTTGAAATCTATTCAATAACGTGAAAAAGGCAGAACACAGAATTTGGATTGATGTTTTTTCTCTAATTAATTGTCGTTTCTTATAAAGCACAAGAGAGAATTGTACAAACGTTGTCAGGTATAATTGAAAGTAGATTGAAAACACTTGAGTGAAATCAATCAAGTCAGAAAAGTACATATAGATAGAGAAAAACAAGTCCATTGAATAATCTTGTTAATTATTAAGATACCGGTAATCCTCAATGCAGTAAAACTGATTTGTCCTGAGAAATTTCATTGTTTTTGTTTTGAACTCGAGCCTGCTGTTCGCATCTTCGATAATAGTGTGAAAGTGTGTGATACTAATTTATTGTAGGGCCTACTTCTACTTTTCTAATTCCACATCTTCAAAATTGATGACTTGTGGAAAAGGAGTATTTTGAATAATCTGAACTTTTATAAATTGAAATCATTTTTTTTGGGTCCCTTCCATTTCGGATTAACGAGGATTTACCGTAATAAACTCACCAGAGAACATGCGACCCATGCTCTTATAATCAAGTCCCTCTGAGCAGTTGACCACGATGACGTACATGCCTAGACCCTTGCCTAGATCCTTGACCGTCTCTGTCTTGCCGGTTCCGGCGGGGCCCTTGGGACTGCCCCCGCGGTGGAGATGTAACGCAGTGGTCAACGTGATGTAACACCTGACAAAACACGATACCACAACTCTCACGCTCAAACTTCCCGATGTAGTTTATCAAAGCATCTTGCTTTGTGTGGAAAATTAACAGGTTTCGATTTTCACCCAACATTTCTTTTGCTTGAGGTTGGTAATGCCAAAATGGAAGATATTTCAACGTAAAACACACTGATGAAAAATGATCTACATAAATCTATCAATCATTGGATTTTGAGTTTCAAATATTTTTTGAGTTCAAATAAAGCATTGGGTCTAATTCAATCATCAAATCATAAGTTTAGATTTTATAATCTCATAGCTAAGGCTAATGGTCTTTCTCCACTACAATTCTCTTATAGGCCTACACCAATAGTCTATTTTATTTTGATGTTTAAAAACCATTAGAAAAAATAAACCAGGTTGTTGGTACAAGCTTTAGCAAAGAGTACAAATTTGAATGATGGTGAATGGGAATATTATATATTTGAATAATACCCTGAATAACATCTATTAAATCTACTATCAACAGCAAAAAAACCCTATACACACAGTTGTTTAGGCCTATGATACTGTGATCAACGAGTTACCTATCAGTAAGAGGTGTGATGACCAGACGGCCCGAGTTTCCTAGGTATTCATAACCGTAGTTGAAGCACGTGTTTGTCTGCCGTGCGATACAGTTGTCGATCTCTCGATCCCAATAGAAACGCAGTTGCGACAACCACTCAAACGTAGAAGAGTCCATGCAACCTGCCTTGTACATCTTATCGATGACGTCTCTGGCGTGGATTTCGATCGTAACCAACGCAACGACCTTCAGGCGTTGAATCTTGGACAACTGGCCACGAATAGAGTCAGAGAATTTGTTCAACACCTGATTCATTTTCTTGCGGAGTTTGCGTAGAGGGGTCTTTGCTTCCAACGCCTAAAAACGAACCAGGGCAGATGATTACCGTAAGTAGGCTCAATGTTACACTTGCAGATTCATTTCATTTCACTTTCACATTATTATTTTTTATAGTAAAAGATAATTACATAAGGAATGTAGACCGATGCTACAATCATGCTTGTAACTAATAATTACAGTTACGAATGTATACACCGGTACCCCTAATTTAATACCTGAACTTTGATGACGTGAAAATCATTATTTATATATAAGACTGTATTGTATAGTAACAACTCAGATTTTCTCAATTCAAATTAATTTGATATTGGTTTTTTATTCTTCTTGTTTTTTGTAATTGTGATGCTTTAAACAAAATGAATTTTTTTGGATCTTGTTACAATTTTTCACTATTTCAGGCTCAACGTTTTAGAATTTCCTTTGATATTTCAGAAACCTGTGTTGTTTTTATTTTTCATTTTTCACTCTCTCTGATTGCCGCTAGGCCTATATCAGAGCCCATTTGCCTGTCTCAATTTAGCGGATTCCCTTGTGAACTAGATGTAGATGGTACCTGATAGCTGTAGATGGTAGGCTATGGTATCGGTTATGTTGTTGAATTCACAAAATCTATAATTTTCGTGAAAAACAAATGCCAAGTTGCTGATATAATAATTCTACTGAGCCATGTATAGTATTGTATAGCATTGTTGTTTTATATAGTTCGATATAAAAGCAATAGTTGCGCTATAGGCAAATGGACTATAGACTCAGATTCTGACCCCAGAAATATTTCACTTTGAAGACGCGAGTCAGTACACCTTCTTTATATTATGATAAAGTCTGTTGATATCTCAACATCGAGATTGTACCTTGCAGTGTAACAGCGTTCTCGTACAATCCGTCGTCCACTGTATCTGACTGGCAGTGATACACATTTGTCCCGGCCACTCTTTGATCCACTTGTCGCGCTTTGTCAGATGTTTCTTGAGCGCCAGCCGGCACTGTTTCAACTGGTCACGTAACGTGATGCGCATCACGTACTCCACTTTGCACAGCCACAGTTCGACGGGTCCTTCCATCTCCACTTCTTGTTTGAAGTCTATTAGTTCACCGTCGGCTGAGAACATTCCGGCACCTTGGATTCGATTAGCGCCGGGCTGAAAGCAAACATATTTCCACGGAAAACGTATTATACCTCTTAGTGTGTTCAATTTCAAATAAACCAATTACAAAGAACAAAAATAGCAGTACCATACCAGTGTAGACTATTTGTAGTCTCAGGTTCTCACTTTTGTTTTACATATTAAAAAATTTACTGTATCAAAATATCTATCTTATTATATCTATTTCGATTTCACTGTACAGTACAGAGCAGGATATTAGGTATAAAAGAATAAAAGATCATGAATTATGAAGAAGATATCATGATACATGTTCTTCAAATGTCCAAGTGGGGCCTAAGATCTTAGCTCTATGTGATGGTTTAAGATTATTTGAGCACAATTACTTACCTTGTTTATTCTCAGTTTGTTGATGTTATCAAAACACTTTTTAAGATGCGGTTGCACCAGCTCGGGTTTCTTGGACTGAGCTAGTATCTCCAGTAAATCATCGTTCGAGATGAAATAAAACCTGGGAAAGATGTGACGTTTGGTTTCGAGATACTTCTCGAGGGCTCTCTGTATTGCTTCCAGCTTCTCGTTCATACGATTCAACGTCTTCCACATATTCGGCAAGTGCGTAGCTCTCAACGCGTTCTTTGCAGCGAACATCTTGTTGGTGATATCAGACCACTCTCTCGTGATGCCGTCGAAAACGTCCGTCTCGCCTGGAAGTTGTTTACGAATGTCTTCGCCTCCGAAGATATTCTCGAGGTACAGCCACTGTCTTTGTACGTTGAGGAAAAGCTCGAGAACTTCCATGATCACGGATAACGTCCTCTCCCAGTAGTCTACTTCTTTAGCAAATGGCTCCACAAATCTGTAATATAATATATTATTATCATGTTATATTTAAAATAAGAATAAACGTCCATAGTCTATAAGTCCATAATAGGCTAATTTATTAGGGGTGTGCGAATCCATGTTTTTCTAATCGAATCCGAATCCACTTCAGGATTCGGATCCGGTCTAACATTGAAGATTCGAAAATTTCGAATCTTATATTTTCCAGTATTTCTATTGTATTTTCATGTTTGAAGAACAATTGATGTAATGGTTACACGTCTTGTGCTGCATAAAATATTTTTTGGAGGGGTAATTAGGAGAATGCTGAGATAGATTTTCAACTTGATCAGCAGTGTCGTTTGTGCCATTATTACACTTCACGATGTATGTTGAAAATATTTGAATTCGGGGTTGGATTTCGTCATTTTGATGAAGATTCGGTTCAGATTCGTTTTGAAATGAAAAACATGGATTCGCAAACCCCCACTATTCATATTCTGGTCATTCATCAGTCATAACTCATAACTATAGTATAAGTATGGTATGAATTAATTACTAGCTTACCTCGTAGATTTCATGGAAGCTAAAGCCATTTGATTCTCTTCAAGGAGTTGGAATATATCATCCACAGCTTTCAATCTGAAACAATGAAGAGTATAATCTGTAAAAATCTACAAGTCTTCACAATAAGCATCCTATAAAATACAATGTTTTTCATCCTAAACTTACACAAACTTTGCACTATCTTGATGAAGACCAAAAGAGAGGGAGAGAGAGAGGAGAGAGAGAGAGCAATTAATTCCAATTAGTTCATGCGGTGAGATGTTGAAGTTTCAAAGTATTTTATGTACTAGGTTGTTCTTACCTGTATACCGGCCTATCCTTGTGTGGTATCATGTCTACGTTAATGTGTTTCCAAGTCTCGGCAATGGCCTTGAGACCCATCTCGATAGCCAACTCCATGGTAGCAGCATTGGAGATCTCGTTGATATCGTCAGCGTAATCTTGCATCTTCATCTCCATGATTGCGTCGAGTGTAAACTCCGGTGAGTGCTGATCAAAGTCACTACAAGTAAATAAATTGAATTTTATTACTGCACGAGTGAAGCAAACTGATTTTAATGTACTCTGGAAGAATGATTTTTTCCATTTTTTCTTTATTCTTCAAAGGTCAAACGTAGCATAAACTGTGATGAAACTTGGCAAATGACAAATGTCATCATCTAACTGTCTTGATTTGTATCATTGGTTTTGAGGCACATCCGGGGAAACGGCCTTTAAGGAAAACTATTTCAAAATTTTGAATGATAGGCCTACATACTATTAAAAAATTTTACAAACTCAGATTACCTGTGTTTTAAAAAAATCTCAATATATTCTTTCAACACAGCTGTTATGCTCTCAAGGCTTTCATGTATTGTGCAATAGGTGGAACCGATTGAATCGTATAAAGTTCAAAAAGAGCAACAGATAATATAAGAAGGCAGTGGCATAGTAAGTCTGAATTCAAGATGTGTGTATTGTATGGCGTTCCGTTACATTTCATAGAAATATGCCTTCATTGCTTATACCGCACATGTAGCGTTTTCCTAGATTTTCTCACATGATTTCATTGAGCTAAAATTTACATTTTCAGTTTGGATCAAATAAATAAATAATAGATGCCTAGATGGTTAAATAATCCAGCCTCAAGAAATATATTGTAACTCACGTGTGCATTGCTCGTTTCACTCTCTCCCAATGTCTGTCTCTCATGGCAGGGTTCTTGAGATCGCCCAAAAGCGGAAGAGTACGTCTGAAAGCGTCGACCCGAAGCCGAGAGTGATCAACAATCTGCCAGTTACGATCTTTCAACTCACGAGACAGCCGGGTGAGTTTGCGGAACAATGTTTGTGCCTGAGAGAGTTAAACGAAAGTTAAAGCCTCTTCATCATGAACCAATACGAACAAATATTTCAAGATAGTGTTATGTTTGTAAATTCCAAGACTAAAACATTATTCATTGTATTGTATTGTATTTTATTAGCTGTCACACGTAGTACATTTTTCAATGTGTATACATTGTCATCAGATAATATTATAAGTTATAACTAGTAGCAAATAATTACAATAATCATAACTAGTATAGTGAAACTTTTATCGATCATTTTGAAAGGGACCAGGAAAGAAAAACCTTTTACGTGGGGAAACAATCCATCCGGGAAAATTTAGCACTGGTTACCGCCTTACCGGTAAATAGGAGTGGCATGGGACAAAAAATAATGGAAGCAGAAAATGATGGATCCGGGAACGATGCATTGCAGTTTCACTATATTTACTGAAATTTGTTTCATATATTCCTACATTATAAGATAATTGATATTCTCTACTTTCTCACGTCTTAATCTTTTTCATTTTTTTTTTCCAAAATGTTATCACCAGATCATTCAAATAATTCAACAACTAACTCACTGGTTTAATGTCACTCTGATAAAGGCGTAATAATGAAATATTCCCTCAATATAAATATTGTAGGCCCATGGTTAAAAATAATTTTTGTCAAGTCCACTGAATTACCTTGACTTCCATGTCTTCAGTCTCAATGGTCCAGAACCCGTCCGACTTGTACGACTCCCAGGCTTGATTCCACTCGTGCGTCAACTCCCATACAACTTCCAGCGCCTCCAGATCTCTCTCCAGCTTGTGCAGCTCTTGCGATGCTGGAAACGAGATGTTGAATATTGCCAGGTCTTCGCGCAACTGTTGTTCCCTCTTGCGCAGCTCTTCTAGCTGAGATCGGATCACTTGCAGGTAATCGAGTGCGTCCGTGGCTTTCCAGGCAGACGTGAACGGACCGTTCACTTGGAGCTTTTTGTACAAGTCGGCAGCTTCTTGTTTGAAGATTTCAGCGGCTTCGATGAGGCCGGTTCGGAATTTTTCCTGGGATGTGAGAAATAGTTGTTAAGTTGTGGGGAAATTTGTCGACATTGAAACGATGCCAGTGAAATGTTATGATTTGAAAATGTGAATTGATACAAGTATAAGTATCAAACGTACGTTTTTCAAACGTATTTGATCAATAAAGTAGCAATAAAACTATGAACAGTATCAAGTTATTTTAACTTATAGTCAGTCAGAGAAAAGAGGGATTCTAATAATTCTCACGATTAACCATTGACCTGTATGTTTTACTCAAATCCAACCTGAGATAAAGAGCTCATTAAAATTGTCAAAGCACTCATTTGTTCCATGAACCAGAAATTAACAAGCTTTACAAACTGACGAATACTTCTACAAATTTGCTGCAACCTCGTCATTTATTATTCTAAACAAATTACGCCTACCTTGTTTCTGGCAAGCATGTCTTCTGCCTCCACCAGCAATAGCAAATACTCTGCCCAGTTCTCTTGCATTCCATTCATCTTTGCCACAAACTCTTTGCTGAGGGTGATCTCGTACCTCTCCAGTACTTCGTACTGGTCCAAAGCTATCGGTAATTCTTCCTCTCTCGGAGGGACCTCAGATTGTAGCTGTTTGAACAAGTTCATTGCCTCGGCCATTTCAACAAGATTCTCTGGTTCGTGCATCACACTGTAACCACGCAGTTACGTTCTACGTTAAGATAATCGGAACTAGGAACGTTACATAATACTATAATGGTGTAACCATGGTAAAACAACGTTAACATAGTCAGAACTACGAATGTTACATAATACTATAATGGTAGTATGGCCTGAGTGATTGATCTCAGTGGCTTAGATCGGTTTCATAGATCCAGAACGTCGCTCTCAGTTGCGTATCCATCGTAGTTAGCTGTAATCCTAGGTTTACCAGAGCGTGCGCTCTTGATCACTTGAGCCAAAGAGAAGCATGTCATCAGAACATAGATATATATTACCAAGATATGTTACTCTGCGGCCACCTAGCGACATATGCTCGTTCCGATCGGGCGGCCATATTGGACGTCAAAAAGCAAGGCCTTCTATATTATTATTATGTCAATGTAATAATATAGAAGGCCTTAGAGGCTGGGTGTTGCTTGCAAAGATCTCTAATAATGTGGTTGCTAGGCCCTTGTTCAAGTTGTCCAATATGGCAGAAACCGGTGTGAAGTTGCTGCAGAGACACAAATATGTACGCCTTCTTAAAGTTGACTCGTTGAGTAACGTATCTCAGTAAAGTAATATATATCTATGATCAGAAGAGTATTACTATTCAATATCTCTACTTACAGTTCTGAGCTGACCTCGGTGTAATGGTACTGCTCCTCGACTCTGCTCTCTATGAGCCGTGCAAGCAACGAAGTGAGTCGGTCTTGCCAGATCGTACAATGTCGTATGATGGACTTCTTGAGTGGGACGGAAGACACCATGATAAAGTGCACTTTAGACAAGGACTCCTGCATCTGTACACTGTTTGCCACTTCTGTATACCTACAAGCCGAGAGATTATTTATTAACAAATGAAAAAATATAAATATATAGGACAAAAAATAAATGAAAGCATAATTGTTTCAAAATCTAACACGTTCAAAAGTTAACAAGGTGGTTGCAACGTATGTAACCATTGTATATGGGGACTTTTGAAATAAGTTGTCACTGAATAAGAACTGGCTCATTTCCTGATATATCGAGACCTTCAGCAACACTGTGACATAGATTCAACTGACGATTTGTTCTAGTTTTTACCTGCCGATGTCCGAGTTGAACGCGTCGGCTTTGGGTTTGAGATTCTCGTAACGCATCAGGAACAGATCTTTATTCACCTCCCACATGTCACGGAACGGATCCCAACGCTTCAAGAACGTTTGCATCTGACTGACGGCCAAAGTCATCTCTGAAACCCACATACCAAGGTAAGCTCCTCAAAGCAGTTGACAATTTACATAGAAAAGACATAAACTATTTCTGCAAGTCCGTAACACTCAAAATTGAATTATTATTAGAAATATCGTTATGTTGCTATTCTCTATAAATATTCATAGAATTTGACATTCAACTGTGGTTGCCGTTCGATCTTCAAAATCGTGGTCGAAACTGAAGGTATTATTCGAGATTGATGGAATTGTAATTTGAATACACACTACAACTGGCTGAGCCACCCACAGTTGAAACTTTTCAAGAAACCTTGAGCAAATCTCTCAATTGTCAATACTGAAATAGAATTTGTTAAATTATTGTGAAAAAAACAACACACACACAGACCAAGCTGTGTGAGAGTAGGATGGAAGTCTTTGCTGTCGTTCATCCAGTTTCTGCTCAATGCGGCTGCGCCTGATTTCATGAGCACTTCTGAGAAACCACTAGTACAGCCTCGTGTTGACTATATAGCCTACCCGTGTTGAGTTGACCTTGTAGCTTCTGACAGGCCGAATCTTCCTCGACCACCTCGTAGTAGGGACTGCGATCCTTGACCTTCAGGTGAAACTTCTCGAACAAACGCGGGAATATCTTGATACAGCTCACGAGGTTAGATTTGATGCTCATTATCATTCCGCCTACGTCTTGTAACGTCGGGTCAAAACCAATCTATGACAAATTCATCAGTTTTTCTTTGTTTCCAACTTGTATTGTGTTTTTCTATCAACAGTTCTACAATATCAAGCTACCTATACGACTTGGCATAACATTTGGATATTTTAAAAGACTCCACCAAAATACTCTTATCTGAAAAATCTTATCTTATCTTATCTGAAAAAGTAAATTTGGAATTTCAGAACTCTTTGTGTATTTGGTTCAATACAATGAAACTTTTGTACATTTTGAACATTCTGTATACTTTGAACAATCTGTGAACAATCTGACGTTGATTACACAAAAGTTAGAAGGACATGTGGAAGAGTAAACGTAACGGTATGTTGATATTTCAATTTCCACTGATATAACCAACGTCTTACCCTATTGTCATCGAGATCAGCGGAGAGTTTCAGCAATGGTGATGAGCCTGAAGTGCCGTCGCCATGCAATACAATATACATCACAGCGAGAGAACCTTTGACACAGAGTCTTATTGCCTCTTCAAGGAGATAGTCCATCTTCAAGATGTAACGCCGCCAGTGCTTTGCCATCTACATACAACCCAAGAACAAAACTGAATGTATCTTTGAATCTTTTAAAGGCCTACAAGGCCTGATTCTGTCAGATTGTTTTGCAACATTCTGTAACAAGTAGGCTTACAGTAGAACCTTGATTCATCGAAACAAGGATGAATTGAAATTAACTCTGAATCGAAGTAGTTTCCAGGAATACCGATTGCAGGAATTGGTTTTAAAATCTCTAATTAAAGATCTAAGCTGAAATACATATTGAACGTAATTCAAATCTAATTTTATCCCCATTACATTAAAATACATTGATAATATTAGTACCCTATTATAATTCAAATGATGGAATCAATGTTCTTTAATTTTTTCCACCTACAATTTTTCAAACCAATTTTTACTCTTACTGTATACAGAAGTCGGAGAAATATATTTTCAAATACATTAGGTCTCCTATTCTTGAAAATATCAAGCCAAGCGGAAGTAAGTTATAGAGAAACTTGGCATTTCCAAGCACCATAGTCGGAACTTCAGCTGGGAGATAATAGTATGGGAGGGAGAGAAAAGTGACAGAGAGAGAGGGCTACAAGAGGCATTAGGGCCTACGTATTATTTTTCACTTACATCAGCTCTTACTCTTACTCTTACAATAGAGTAAGAACTCTACCAGTAAGAAATTAGGGTTACTGAAACAAATACACATTTTTCAGACAACTTATTTTGTAAATCAAAATTAAATTGTATGAATTTCAAATTTTCACATTTCGATCTTATCAAGGTTCTACTAAACTAGATAGCCTAATTCTTCCAATAATTTCATCTATAAGCTTCAATTGTGTTAACAATGATGATAAATACCTGTTGTATTTGATCTTCAAAGCCATCGTAAACAGTTGCTAGACACTTGTTAATGTTCTGATAATGATTGATAAGATCGAGAACAATTTCGTGTCTGAAAATGAGAGATAATATTGTATAAAGAGCTAGTTGAACCAACTTGTAATTAAGTATTAGTAAAGGTGCAAAAATTGTATGACTAACCAAGGTTGATTTTGATAACAACTTAATTCTCAGTTGGTACAACCGACCCTAATTAACTGCTGATTAGAATTTTAAATTGGCATATTGTAGAGCAATACAGAAATGACAATCTTGCCATGAGATGGCACTAGCATTCAGATACAATCAATTGTTGAAGTAAAAATGAAATTTACAATACCAAAAATGACCTTAGACCTACAAAATATGATTATTATTGGACTTCTAACCTGTATTTGCTCATAATGTATTCCAGTTCATCTAACTGATAGCCTTCGGTCGGTGGTATGTCTATCATGGATGTGTCACATATGCGCTCGCAGATCTTTACTATCGTAGCGTTAGCTTCTTTGAACTCGTCGACAAATTCTTGCAGCTAGTACGACAACAAACGATTATAGATTCTCTACTGTGACATTTTTAGTTCTTGTTTACTCATACATAGAGACATGTAAATATAGCTTCTATTTTTTCTTTTCATAGCATTTTAAATTTGGAAAATAGCACTTTGGTGCATCTATTATTTTTAAACGTCCTTTTTTGTAGCGCAACAACGTTCTGTAGCGTAACAACAGTAATGTACTGATAAAACCATTATATAACGTACAATTGCATACAAGAGAAACACATCAATCGATATGTTCAGAAAAATGGTGTGCACCACCGGGTTATATCTACGCCTCATCTGGCGCCTGCATTTTCAGCTGCTTTTTGGTTTTCGAAATTCCCAACCAACTTCATCCTTTTGTATCTCAATTGATATAATTTTTCAGAAAATAGCGTCTATAATGTTTCTATTCTGAATATAGCGTTTATATCGCAAATACATTGAAAAATAGCAGAATCAGACTTCTGTAGCACTTTGTCGCCTATTCAAAAACATGATCAAACAACATCAAATGTATTGAAACATCAAGATATACTAGAAAAACATGTATTGAAGCACTTCTAAATTTCATCGCTTTTATAGCAATTGCTATTTTTACATGTCTCTACTCATACACTTCTCAAAAAAAAATCCAAATCGTTCTATTGCAAACATTATTCAGTGAAACCTTGATCAATTGATTTTCACGCGACCAGAGAAAAAATCCGTACAGGAAAACGAACCACACAGGAGAATTTAACACTGGTTATATAGAAATAGGGTAGGAAAAAATGAATTATAGAAGTAGGAAAACGATATAAGCACGAAAATAATAGATGCAGAAAGGATACATCGGGGTTTCAGTATATTGGGACCCTGTTAGGTGCAGAAAACTAATTTTAAGAAAGCAAGAAAAACTATAGATGCAGGAACAATACATGAGGGTTTCAGTATATTGGGACCCTGTTAGGTACAGAAAACTACGGTAGTTTTAAAATTAAATACTGTTAGCAATAGAGGATTTTATTTGTATTACTAGTAATCTTGATAGAAGTTATGATTAGGTATATATACCGGCAGTATGTAGGCCTACACTTGATCACAAATTGTACCGAAAGGTTTGTAAACCTTACCTCCTCGGTGTGTTTACAGCATTCCGATATGTAAACATCCGACACTTCTGTGCTCCATTGCAGCGCAAAGATCCCCGGCTCGATCTTCTTGTCACAAGCTTTTATCAGATGCTTGAATAACAGTCGTTCGTCATCGGACAATGCTGCAAGATCACAATACAGCAACTGAAGTAAAGCAGTTGCCGAAGAGCGAGCAAAGGAAGACGAAAAAATATGGGAATAGATGCGGTTTGCAGTCTGCAGGTATGTGCTGAATATGCATATTTGTCTTTGTATTTTATTATCATCTAGTGTGTGGGAGGAAGAATGTGAATGGTGATGTATTTGACTTGACACAGATATATTCAAGTATTCTAAATGGGCTTTTTTTTGTAGGTTTAATCTGTATTTTTTAAAATTTATCCATCACTATTGTTTAATTGACGACTAGAGATGGTCATGACTCATAAATCAGAAACTGAAACTACACTAATTCAGATACCGTGGTTGGTAGAATCGAAATCTGCCATAATAAACACGCCACTTGATTGGATATTATGTTTTGAGACAGGCGAGGGGCAGCGAAACGAAAGTGGTTAGTCGTAGTTCACTGTATTCAATGCCAATGCTGAAAGCTGTTCGACTAAGCTTTTCTACTACTGTATTCAGTTGGCATAATTTGTTAAAATAAATTAAAAAATAATGAAACAAATTGACATTTGTAGTCATAGACAAAATGAAAAGATATGCTACATGTTTGAGAAAGAATCAACAGCCACCAGTCCGCTACTTTTACTACATAAGGTTGGCACATACATACCTGCAATGATTCGGTTGTAGTCCATGGCAACCGTGATTACACTCTCATATAGTAAACTTATGGACTTCCAATTGCGGTAAACACGCATCACCGCAAACGGAATGTCAAACTTCAGGATCTCCCAGTAGCGTGCCTCGTTGACAATGTTGAATAAATGTCTGTGAACAGTGGGATAGATGTCACGCATTTTGTCATTATTTTTTCTGGTAAATAGTTGAATGAGGCAAAGTCCTAGTAATAGGTATGTACAATATTCATAGAAACTCTATTCTATGTTGAAGGTTAGTTTTTATTTCTCCACGCAATATGAATAATGTTACAAATCTTATTGTACTATGTCAGCATGGTAAAATGTAAACTTTGTAAACTGTTTCATGTCATATTTTGTTATTTATTTTATAATCTAGGACCAATTTGCATTTATGTTTCACATTACTTATTTTCACCTCTAATTTTTCAATTTTTCATATAAGGTTAGGTGGAAGAATGGCCAGCTGACTAAACCTCGCCCTTTTTGAATGTACTGACTTTGTTATACAGGTACATGACAAATTAAGACATTCTATTATATTGTATACAGTGATTCCTGTATGCATCGTTCCCAGATCCATCGTTCTTTTGCTTTACCATTCATATTGTCCCACCCAACTCCCATATAATCAATGTTATATTTTCCTGGATGGATCATTTTCCTGCATGGATAGTTTTATTTTCGTGGCCCCTTGAGAAACGATGCTATGTATGTTGATTTTAATAAATAGCTGAAAAGTAAGAAGTGTCACCTGTCAAAGTTGGCTTCTAGCAAACCCGGCCGAGTTGTCGACCTACAAAGCAACGTTCGGTTCAGTTTCGTTTGCAATATATCATCCCCTAACGAGTCCATCCACTTCCTGAAGTTGTCCTTGACCACTTCTTCGATTCCCAGGCACAGCTTCTCATAGTGCTCGTTCACTTCTGCGCTCAAGTCGTAGTTGTTTATAAACTCGGCGTCGTTCAGTTGCTAAACAAGCGGACACAATAGGCATATATTTATTTACATTCGAAATAATAGGGTATCTAATCCTAGTCTTATACAATATTTAAATTTCCAGCCAGTAGGCCTATATATCGAGACAAGCAAATGCGGATTGGAAAATATTATTCGCAACAAAATTACATAAATTGTACCAAATTAATGAAATGATAAAAAAGTAGCGTGACATTGATCTTGAGCCACACAAGGTCACAATTACGTTTGAAAAGTTTCCATGGAAGATTTAGTTGAATACAAGAATTCTCACAATCAATTATTTAGAGCTGCCTAGACCATGAACTCCATGATGCACTATCTAGACATTGTATTAATTGAGACAGTCATTTTGAATGCTATACCGTACTAAAAACCTATTATTAGTTACTAACATACCGCTATGAGCTTAGAGATTCTTTCTTTCTTCATCCGAGCAACTAAAGCACAGCCAGCATATCGAGGCATCGAACTAGGATAATAGTCCTTTTCTTCCACCTAGAAACAAAGAACAGTTGATTACCAATAAAAACGGAAACAGTTTATAGGTATCACAATTTCTGGCCGGATACGCATAGCAAGAAAACTACTTTTAATAGTGAACCTACTTTGAGCAATCATTGTAGGCCTACATTGATTGTTATGACAGTATATCATATTTCATAATATCATACAAATATTGACCAAATAAAGCCTTACAATACAATACAATCTCAATGACAATACTATAGTCACAGTGAGAGAACCCATATCTGAGGAAAATTTTAGCCTAATCACTTCAGCCATATTTCCAAGATTTTGATGTAACACTTGCACCCTACTTTTATCTCCCGCCACTGACAATTTGAAGTGGTGGCAACAATACTTTCAACTCACTAGTTCCGTCTTGGTCTGATGCATTTCCTCAAGCAGCAGGTTGAAAACGAACACCTTTTTACTTTCCATCAATTCAGTTAAAGGCTGATGTTTAGCATAATAGTATAACGCTTGTAAAGTGTCTATACCATCGCTCAAAGTCGCAACCGTAGCGAATACAGCTTCCACGAGGTTCTCGATGATGACTTCCAGGTCTCTCATTTGACACCGAAACCTGAACATTGAACGCTTTGCAGTTATAGGTATCATGATTACATGGTATAATCGACAGTAAAACTAGCGGGTACGCTGTCAGTGTTAAAAAGTGAAACTTGTGAAAAGTCACAATATAGAGCACGTACACACTTCAACAATTGATGTCATTTATTAAAAATGTAACATTGCTGAGAGTTTATTTGTAACATTTCATCGGCCATACTGAGATTTAGAAGAGCATTCTGTTGTTACTACTAGTGTTGAATACATACAGTACATTTCAAAATTATGTAAATCTAGCCTACATTTGAAATCCAAGGTCTATTCAAAATCATTTTTATAATTATTTTCATCTTTGAAAACACTAATTATTGTGACCTTCTAATGTGCTGATATTTGTGCCTGTATAGGTTGTAGAGGCATAACTTCCTGTCCCTTTCAAGGGACAAACCTACAATTACCGACCTATAGGTCTAAAATTTAAAAATCATTTACTAAATCTAAACACTATAGTTCATATTTAGAGATGTAGGCCTACATTTAAAAAAAAAACATTAAAAATGAAATAAATACTAGAACGAGTTCTTGTAATATTTCCAGTGTTTTCCACATTCAGGTCAATTCAATTCATAGAGATAATCGCCAATAAAAGTCTGACCTTTTCATTTCATCGTGCCAAGTTATAGCTCTCACGTTCAGAATAATATGTTTAACTTCGCCTATTCTCTGAAGATCGTTCCGAAATGTCTTCTCAACTCGTTCGCATATATGCTCGAATTCCGGCCCTTGAGTTCCTCCAAACTGCGGCTTCGGAATATTCTCCGTTTCATCCATTCTGTTGAAAAATAAACGATTAAGGCTTTGTGTCTACTCTAGGGTGAAGCCACGTTCAACTAGTTATACGAGCGGTTATATTTCAATGGCTGAAAGGATACTAAATACTACGGGCCTAAATGGAATGAATAATGATTATCCGTGAATAAAAATGTGTGTTCAGCGAAACCTCTATGCATCGTTCCCGCACCCATCGTTTTCCCGCTTCCATCATTCATTTTGTCCCACCCTACTCCCATTCAACCAATGTTAAATTTTCCTGGATGGATCGTTTCTCTGCATAGAGTTTTATTTTCCTGGTCCTTTGAAAAACGGTGGATAGAGGTTTCACTGTGTGCTGGTAGACTGAGATATTTTTTAAAATATGTATTGGGTTTAACGACACACTGTTATGATAGCGCAGATCTAATGGCGTCGGATGGATGATTAATGAGATGATGGGATAACGAATTGAAGGTTCTTGGGTAATGAGAAGGATAGTGGGAAAGAAGCGGTCATGGCCGACTTATTGTAGGAACCATCCCAGCATTAGCATAGACTACAGAGGGAAACATGACAAACCCATGTAAAGATGGTCGGTGGCGAGGATCAAAGTGGGTTCGAAATCCCCCTCGCCTCCGCTGAGAGTTTAAATAAGTGTGGGCCTATTGTGTTGGTCTGAAACCTAGTAGTTAATCCGTTAATCTTCTCCGAATGAACGTAAACCTAAGCTCACCTTCCAAAATGTGTCATGCACTCGCAGACCTCCAGCATGTCCTGACAGCGTTGAATGAACGAGTCCACATGGCTGAACACCATCACTTGATCGACGTCCCAATTACCTTGGGGCGACAGCGCGTGGGCGTGGGTGATCTAGTGCCAGCAACAAGGAATATTATTCACTAATACACGGGCATCTGTGATTGGTTTGAGTTGGAGACATGTAAAAATAGAAAATACTAGCAGTAGCTACAGTGGCAATGAAATGTAAGTGTCTTAGGGGTTGATCCATGTTTTTTCTAATAATTGTTCATGTTTCCATACATCGGCCAGCGGAGCAACATTGTGCGTGGTCAGCACTTGGATGGGTGACCGTTTCGTTTATGCTGTTCTGATGTTGTTTCATCATGTATTTGAAAAGGCAACAAAGAGCAACAAACATCTGATGCCAAGTTTTAACATATTGCTGAAATGAATGCAATACGTGTATTTGGGAAAAAAAGTTGTACAGGCGTTTTTTTTCGAAAATTTTATCAATTGGGGTGTAAAAGGGTGAAGGTAGTTAGGGAATTTGAAAAACCAAAGTACAGCTGCAGAGAAGGTGGCAAATACTGTAACCCATTGGTCTACGCTATTTTGCTAAGATATCAATTGGGGTGTTTCTGTTTGATGTTTATTATATGTTATGTATTTGTTTTACCGGCACCGTATAGTTGTTACGCTACATTGTTAAGCCGGGACTATATCAAAACGACGTTCTATCGCATTCGTCGTTGTATCGAGAAACGTACTATCAAGGTTTTACTGTATCTCATTATCGAATTTTCATTTGATATAATTGCCACTTGGAGATCACGTGGAGTAACTGGCCAGAAAGGCGATTAACAAGTAGTATGAAATGCACAATTTTATTTTTAAATCCATGGTTCAATGACGCACAGTAACCTACTGATGACTATGATCTATTGGCGTCGGCGAATAATATGTGAGATGTTGGGATGATGAGATGTGAAGTTATTTTATTACGAGTTATTGGATAGTGGGAAGGAGTCGATCGTGGCCTGATGTTAAGGAACCATTCCAGTATTAACCTGAACCACAGAGGGAAACCACATAAAAAACCTGTCAGGATGGTCGACCATAGCATGAATCATGACACTGACCTTCTCATATAAGGCTTTGTAAACCATACAACAGTCGATGCTAGCTTGGAAGCTGATTTTGCCGAGACGAGACGATCCTTTGAACAATATGGCATCCATGTTGATGTACTTTGTACATTGTACAATGATTTGGTTACTCAGTGCATGACACAAAGCTGTCAGTCTGTCTCTAAACAATAAATTACACACAATATTACAGATTCTAATTGTAGAAAGATTTGTTTGACCAGTGAGGTAAAAACAAAAGATATATTCAGACACACAGGCAATTCCCAGAAGAGTGTTCTTCACTTGCATTCATCCAATAACACAGTCGTTTATTCTTTTTTTAATAACATTGAAACTTGATACAAAATCATTGTTCCCAATTAAGGCTATGGATGAAAGGTAGGATCGTTTGGACAGGGCACCACAACGGCTATCTTACCATCGCATTTTAATAATTCGAAACAATGAACTTCAACACCAGGACCGCTGTCTGTGGACTGTGTGTGCTGTCAGGATACTTTTACACCGCAGATAAAAGTCTTTCAGTTTCTAAAAGTTCGGAACACATAAGAATAAACTGTTTCTGTGATATATCCGGACATTACCAGTATTGGTCTTAGGAGTAAACCAAACACACTAATATCTTACACTTTGAACCAAGTCTCCTGGGCAATGTTCACTTCTTTCCATTACAGTTTATCATTATACAATGAGAAAAAAATCTTATAGTCGAGACTAACCTTGAATGGTAGTATGGTGAATCTTCCCAGATGATGCGTAGTGCATGTAGAATGTCGGGGATGTACTGTGCAAAGAACTCCGGTGAGACTTCGTTGGAGAAAGCCATGCAGGGTTCTCGAAGCAGCTGTAAGAACTGGATGTTCGAAGTTGTAAGAACCATGTCGTCCTGGAAAATGATTAATACACCCAATTTCACGTATCACGAGAATAAGCCTTCCGGTAGATTGGAATCAGCTGACGCATACAAGACGAGTACGAACAAGTCCATTTTGATACAAAATAGGGAGAGCTAGAGTGTCAATTTCATTACCGGTATACCTATTTCTTTTTATGTATTCATTAATAATATAACAGAATTTGAACAATAACAAATTGGTTATTCTTGATGTCTTTTTAAAAAATGACTCAAATAAACATCCAAATCAATAATATTGAGAGAAAAAAAATGGAAAAAATGAAAAAAAAATCCCCTGAATCCCCCCTCTTGACACACCATCCACTAGAACTACATGCAGGACTTTGTATAGCCTACTATTATGTTTTCATAAAATAAGATCTGAAATAATTAGTGTACCATGATTTCTCTGACGAGTGCTTCGAACTGTGTAATATAAGTAGAACCGGCGGCATGAAGAATATCTGAAATATGTTTCAGTTGTTTGTTCTCAAACTGGTGGCGTAAACCTCGTAAATTATCATCTGGAATAGAACAAAAATGTGGTAAATAGTAGCCCTAATGTTGGGTTTGATCTCCGTTACTGGATAGATGTCTACATACTACGACTGTAATAACATGAACCACAGATCACTGTAGTTGTCTTTTTTGAAATATCAATACTGTAGAATAATATATGTAATATACCTCCAATACAAAACAATACAATAATCCTTCTTCTCACAATAACATTAATCATTACAGTTCATCAGAAAAACTTCATGCATGCATGCATGCATAATTAATAATCATTACCATACATTAAAGAAATTAAAATTAACAGAGTTACGGTAATATAAATTTATCAAGTTGAATTGATGTGAATTAAAATCTTTTACATCGGTAGATCCAGAACTCGTATTCGTCGACCGGGCAAAGCATTTCCGTGAGTGATTCCTCCTCTTGATCATTCAGAGCAACTCGCATCTGTCCAAGCCACTGACCAACAATTGCTGCAACAAGTAAACCAATACAGTACATGTATATTTACAAACCAAGGTATTGGTAGCATAATGAGAAGAAGGTGATGATGCTGCAAATATAAGTATATAGATTCACAATATGATCTAAATACTGTATGAATGTACTGTACCTAGTTTTTTAATCTAATTATGAATTTAGTGAAACCATAAGAATTAATTTAATTAAAATTCACATACATTACTCCAAACTTATAGGTTTGTACTGTAGTTTAACCTGTTCACGTAATCATTTTTTTCCGATATACTATGTGGCGAGCCCATTTGAAATATGATTACAATAATTGTTAGTGACCATGTTGAATTGTTTTCCATTCGAACAAATTAATGAATTGTGTTGTATTACAGTGCTTAAACAACGAGGTTATTCACACCAAGTTTCCACTCCATTCGAGTATCAGTCTTTCCAAAAATGTCATACTGCATGCCATAAAAACTAGAAAAGTTATAGTAAAATGGGTAGAGGGATAGAGGTGCCGTGTCTTCTCTTACCTTCTAAACGTCTGACCATATCTTTGTTCTCACTGGCCACTGCCACAGTTTGACCCATGCCTTCCATAGGTATGTAAATAACAGTCAAACCAAACATCTTGTGGTACATGTCAGTGAGGCCCCAAAGAAAGTTGTTCAGTTCATAGCAGAAGTCACTCTTGATGCCTATGTTTCAGTCAAGGATAATGCATGGTATGATTATGAACAATTCATAGACTATCTAATGAGAGAAAATGGAGATCAATATTACTTCTATGAATATGGTGCCAGAGCTTTATCTAGCGTGCACAGTGGATTTGAAGTCAATGGCATTGTGATTAATGAATTGTACGATCATTGTGAAAGTGGAGATGTCAAAGTGAGAGTACCACAGACCATGATAGGCATAACTATCTATAATCTCTATTATGATACAAAAGATTTGCTGTGAAATTGGAACTAAACTTCTACTATAGGATGCCATTCGATGTCAAAAAGTAACATCGATCAAATTAATCAGAATTGAAAATCAAATCAAATTTTTATAACTAGAATTATAATTGATTAATGATTATTCACAGAAGAAAAATTAGCAAAAAACAACAACGAAAATACAATAACATGAAGATCATTCACTATAGTCTACATGACCAAAAATAAAACGGTGCCTACATGTATAGCTGTGCTACATTGATAATACCAGCTCCCAACCAATAGTCTTGGAAGTACAACACACATTTTAGGACAGTTTCGAAGCATCGATAAATAATTGAAGGAATGATAATCGTTACTCTATCAGTTTTAATCACTGACTGATGCTGATCGATTAGTAATCGTGTGTATGATAATCGATCGTTACTTGATAACTGGCAACTTCCTCAACAAATAGTATTAGGAAAACACTAAATCTTATTCGTTGTTATGTTATTAATAGACGAACAAGGTTAAAAAATATATCACTTTTTAAAATCCCTCAACCCATTAGAACTAAATAGCGGTAGTGATACATGTATATATTAAAGGATACTGTCAGGCCAAGTTGTCGTATTAAAGAATACTGGTGCATAAACATGCTCAATAGCATTCAGCAAAGTTCCCTCGATGCTGCCGTTCACTGTACCAAACTCTATTGTATCTTCAAAGTTCTCTGGCGTAACCATCGTCTCGTCTTCCAGGGTTTTGATAAAGTACGTCAAATCTTCGACGGCAGTACTTGGATATCCTAGGGTAGCTAGTAAATTGTTTTTGGAGAAGAAGATACACAGAATGTCTTCCTCGGGAGACTCAAAGAAGAGTCGAATTGTTCCGCACACAACGTCAGTCCAATCTTCGTTGAGGAGGTCGAAGAGTGTGGTGAATGACTTGATCTTATCAACCTGAAGGAAAATGCATGGCTTCAAATGAATGGAGATCTATGCCTTAGAATCTGAATTAGAATAAAGACCGTGTTCAAATGAGGATAACCTGAGGCTTAACATGATGATTGAGGGAGAAAACAGCAGTCTAGTTTTTCCACACCAAACAACACTTGGTGATCGAATGCGTTAATTGTATATCGTATTGTATTGTACTATATTGTATTCTTTATCCACCGCAGATAAGTACATAATAATACAATTGGTTTGGTCAAAAGCTGAGGCTACATATAAGATAATAATAGTACATACTACACTGTAGGCATACTAATAATAATATAATATAATAGAGAACAAAATGAAGTTGTTGATGTTAAGGACAGACAAAAAAGCTAGTACGCTAGTACTAACCAGAAATTGAAGATCTTCTTCAGATAACGTTGGGGCTGCATCTTCGATTCCCTCAACCACCTCACCATCTCCTATAAATAAAATGTATCATTCAATTAAATTAAAAATTGCATGAAAAATTACATTTTGATTTTATAATTAACCATCAAAGATGGGACAATCCTGAATTAGTTAAATACAGTACAAGAAAACACTGTCTCTTCTATTTCATTTTATCAATGGTAATTGGTATCAAGAAGATCTCACTCGTATGCAATTTGTTTTCATCAGCCGTTTCCAATACCGTACTTTAAAAGCTTAGATGCTCCTGATTGGTGACGTAAATAAGAGATCAATACGGCAAATTGAGGTGAATAAAAATTGAAATAACAATAAGTCAATTAATAATTTAATAAAAAAGGGTAACAAGTAGGCCCAAAAGGCAAAAACAAAGTACCGGTAGTTGAACTTCAGGTCATGAAATATTCTTTCAACAATGTGGTTTGAAACACATCAAAAAGAGAGTAGGCTAATGGAAACACAATATTTTGGCAATAGCTACCTGCCTTCAACAGATGAACAGAACAATTGAAAACTATCAAATCCAGACAAAATATGGTATAAATCTTTGATTATAGCTATTGTACAGATGGATAGGCAACAGCGTTCAAGAGCTGTTGTACCTTAGTTATACCTTATATTATTTTTATGCATAAAAACCGAAAAGCAAAAATGCATGTTCACGTCGTATCCTCTTCGCTAAGCATTTCTTGAAGTCTTCTCTGTAGAACGTATTCTTGCAAAAAATTGGAAGAAGTAGTACATTGGGCAAACAAGATGAGTCAAATATCACAATAATTGATTACTAGGTGGTATTAATGATATAATTTGAACTTCAATTACCATGATAAACTGAAAGATCCAACAACAACAAGATCAAGTCACAGATCAAGATCAGTCTGCATTACGAATTAGTATGAGTTACATATCCATCAGTACGATAGCTAGAGTAAACCGAGAATAGAAAAACAATTGAGCTGAGGAGGATGTGTATACATCACTGAATATACATAAATATGTTTACATTAGGTATGGTGGTCAGAAAACGACCAATAATTAAGTATCATTCTCCATTGTTGTTGGATTGATTCTATAGGGTGAAAAACTATTCAGACTTTTGCTTAAAAATAATAATAATTACCTCTAGCCATTTCATCGTCTTGTTTTCCATTGTGACTGTTGAGGGAGGAAAAATCCGAAAAATCTGTATAAATGGATTTCTGTTCCATTATCAAGTTTCAAAGAATATCATATAATTCCCCAGAATAGGGTCCAAGTCCAAGTTGATAGCTGACTTTCATGGTTGAACACGATCATCACAACAATTATAGACACATTCAAAGCACTAATTCACAGCTGCTTGGTCTACCTTGTCTCGGTTCGGTAAACAAAGCAAAGAGTTTGGTTGCTTAGCAACACTGGATAATTTGTTAATCTGTACCTTCTGCAGACTTGTTTGTTGCCATAGAAACAAGGCAATAAGTTCGGACAGAATATATTGAATTGAGAATATCATTGAAAATATTTAAATGTATATATATATATATATATATATATACATATATAATATATATATATATATATACATATACTATAATTTCAATGGTTCAGTGCTCACTGGCTAAGTTCTTGATAATTGATATATTGGATGAATTAATAATTAAATGGCTGAACTTATTAATGCAAAGAAAACTAGCTCATTCAAGGTTTAATCAACCAAATGACATTTTTCTATACGTACCACATTAGCAATACGGTACTTATCTAATGTATCTCCGTGTATATTCAATTTCAACACGTCACGCAAGAAAAAAACACAATTAGAAAGCAGCTAGACTCATGTTTTAATAATAAGATGAATTGAAAAAAATATAATAAGACAATAATAATAATCTTTATTAGTAAATACAATCATAATAATTAATGACAAGAATGGTTATAAAAAGTATTCGGAAATAAAGCAAAAAGTATTCGTACCCAATAATATGCATAATGCTGCATGGTGCATAAACACTTATGGTGCATCTACCAGTAAATCTAGATTTGATTGTATACAAGTATCCACGAAAGATGAAGGAGGTAGCCACCCGTGCGCTGATGGTGTGAGATGGCTATGCATGGATTGCACCCTTCTTCTTTCGTGGATACAACTATAAAGCATTGTTGACGTCAATGTTTACTACACATGTTGTGCATGGATTAATCAGCAATTATGGTACAGATGACAATTGATTTTTTTAGTGTACCGGTACTTGTGTAATAACAACCGTAGAAATTCGACATTTGCATACGGTACATACAATAGATACTAGATAGACTTTATTGGCCAGGCCTACATATTTTTAAAGTGATCAAAGTCTTTCAAAATGTGTCATAAAATTACATACAATAGCATTTAACTGACTGACATTTCAGTTAGAACCATAATGTTCTCAATTCAAAGCATGTTACACACTTTGTTCAGACAAAAAAAGACTTACGGATAAAAAACAATATATCGGTACTTCAAGTTTTACCTTAGCCCTGCAGGAGCTTATTTGGTCTACATCACAGGAAGAGGCAATGTATGCGGTAGTATTTAAATAAATTTAAATTTATATAAAGTGGGATACATTCACTGTTCCATTATTAAACTACCGTATACCTATGACTACCAATAACGTAACGGGATAAGCAACATGGCGTAAGTTATATACTTTCAACATTGGACGTCTTCTCACCATGGTGGAAACAAAAAATGTGACGCGCTGAAGTGTACATTTTTGAGATTCGCAATTTCAAATCAAAACGTACGCATTCAGCTCGTATTTCAATGTAAAGTACATAGTTGAGTACTTGCATTGTTTCTGTTCTTTCTCGTAGATGACAAGTAATTATCCAGTTATCAATTGGTAAATGTGGCAGTATGGCTCTTGACTAGGGGTCCAAATGCTCTTACACACGTATTTAAAATTTAGATTGGCTAATTCAAATGAAATGTATTCCAACGTTGCTTAATACAATCGGGAAGAGCTCGATTCAAAGAGTGCATTACACGTATTACTTTTATGAATCAATATATAATACTACCAGTAAATTGAGTATGATGGCATCCCTTTGATTCCCGCATGGTACGAAAGGAAATGATCGAGTTGCTTATCCCGTTACGTTATTGGTAGTCATAGCGTATACTGAGGGCAGGCAGGTGTAGAAAAAAAAGTGTAATTACAATTATGAGATGTTGAGTTTGCTGCAACTGCTCTTCTTTGGCAACACTTACCGTATTTGGTTACAATATATTTTCGGGTACCTGGGTAAAAGAATGTACACGACCCGGGTACCCAAAGACATCACTACTAGCTATTGTCCACATCACTTGTTTAGTGCCTGAGTGACTAGTCTTTTTATCGAATTCTTTGCATGAATCCTCATACAACATGCGAAATTCACATCTCGAGTTTGAACTCTCCAACGAATCGTTTGTAGAGTCATTGATTGGGCACCAGATATCGAATGAAAATGGACATCTACTGTACTTGAGAAAATTACCAAGTTAATGGGGGCTAATGGCATAAGATGTAGGCCTAAAGTTGTTACTGAACCTCTAATACCTCTACACAATTTTTCACTTCTTTGTATAAGCTATAAAGGCCTACATTTGCTTTTGTTAATCAAGACATTTTTCTATGGTTGCTATTGTCACATAGCGGTTGCTATGCATATTCCCAATAAGGAAATCACAAAATGGTGACGATTTTTGTCGAGAATTAGTCAACTAGACCTACCACTTATTGATATTTTCTGGGGTAATGAACTCGTGGAACTGTCTCATTTCCAAGAAATATTGGTGGAAATCAGAGAATAGACATTTAGTTACAAAGTTTCCTCAATTACTTTACTTATTGGTTGTAAATTTCAACTTTTTGTCCGTGTGGTTTCATGTCTCATCACAAGCTTCTGACGAGAGAGTATAGCCCGCTCTGTCTAGCATTTCGACGCTTATGCGCCACAGTTGTTGGGCCATCTCTGGGTCCTGTGCGGAACTAGATGGTTCACAGTGCCAACAGTTGTTCAAGTAGAGCCCAGTGGTTCGGTCAAGATCGCGGGAACATGCACAGTACACGCTCGTGCTTGCCGCTTGTTGCTGGAATCAAGAGTTAGGTTATTCTATTCATTTTATTGAGTCACCAACAATCTTACATAGAATTTTGCTGTCTGTCTCTTTGTGCTTTTGTGCATTTTTTTAGTTCAAGGACACCGTGAATTTGTGCAGAATTCTGCGGGAGAGAGGATGGGGAGGGGATGGAGGGGTCGGCCGCGGGTGTAGCCCGAGTTTTTCTGGTTTTTTTGGGGCGCGATGATTGGGTCTTCCCATCGGCTGTGGGCGGGGGACAGTGTTCCGCCGTGCTTAATGGCGTGAGGGGTAGGGAGGTACGTTCAGAGGACGGGAGGGCAAGGCGCACTCAGGTCGCAGTGACCTTGGCAACGACCGGCTTGGGTTAGTGCGTAGTGAGGCTGTACGTTCAAGGTATATCCACTGCGATAGTTATAACAATAGCAGTGGGCAATAGCAATAGAAGAATAGTAACAACAGAGAGAGAGCAAGAGAGTGCCCGCGTTTTCAAATGCGGGGCTAAGACTAGTAATATCTAGAGTTTCAATGAAAATACTTACGAGTGACTTAGTGAAAGGTCGGACGATAGCAAACAACAACCGATAAAACCACCAGTTGCGACTCAACCCCGAGCTGACCATGTTACCGGGATGAACCGCGTACACCGCCACTTTCCTTGATTCCCACCGCCTTGCAAGTTCAATGGCAAACAACACGTTGCAAAGCTTAGTGTTGTTGTAAGCTTGCATGCTCCAGAAACTGTGGCCGCTAGGCGGTGAAAGCTCGGACGGTTGTAAAGGGGTCGACAGGCCGGAGAATCTGCATCAATGCAACAAGTATTACCGGTATTAGACGTACTTTACAAAAATAATTACTATAGATGAGCGTTAAGCGAAGATTTCCACTCAACTCTTACGGAGCTTTGTCTGTGTTTTTTTTTTTTTTCTCATTTTTTTGTAAGCACTGCAGAGGACGCGTTTGACCGATCGACATGATTTTTCATTTATATACGCAAACTTATCCAACTTAGAACCCTATAGTTTTTGGGTCTAATCGGTTGGATCATTTTTGAGAAACATCATCTAGAAGTTTCTAAAAACACCACTAGATTAGGCCGGGCAGAAAAAATTGAAAATTAAAATCTCTCCAATATAATTCAAATTTTCCTCAAACATAAACACAGAAATTATACACAAAATTAAAAATTTGTATGCAATTCGGACCAGCCGTTTCATTATTCATCGAATAAATTAGAAATAATAGCAGAAAAATGTTGCATTGTTAGGCCTAATTCACGGCTACCTAGATTCGTTGGTATCGAATGAAGTTCATTTTATACATGATCAAGTTATGTAGAGTTTTAGATTATACTTTATAGATATCTTGCTCATCGTACAATGCACATTCTGCGTTGGCCTAGTTTGTAAACTAATTATTATAGTCCGTTGACTGTGCTGTACACTTACCTGTGCGACTCGGACGAAAGTACCACTACTCTGGACATCGGCTGAAGCAGGCTGGTCAACTTGAGAGTTAAATAAAAGTGAGCGAGATGATTCACTTGAAACATCATCTCGTAGCCATCTTCACTTTGTTCGTAAGGTATTCCGAACACGCCGGCGTTGAGTATAAGAATATCCACACGACTAATGGAATACAAGACACATGTACTTATCTGATAACGAAGAACAATGACTGGCCTATAGTTGGAGCTTACTTGGAACCACTAGTGAGTAGGTCTAGATTCCAATTTTGAGGACAGGCCCGAACATATTGAGTGAAACATTACTTTTTGGTTAAGACCAAGATATAATCATTGCAATTGCATAAAAAATATACGCCTCTGAGAGATGGCTAGAGATGTTTCGTACTTAGTTGGTGGACTGGCACAACCGACCGTAGTCAAAATTGATTGATAAGTACATTCTATCGGATCTGCAGCTTGGCTGACGGGTAGTATGAAAACGACATTTACGAACACTAATTTCAGTAAAATAAAAATGTAGGCCTATGTAGGGGTTTATTATGCTAAGAGCAATTGCTTTAGTTTCTTGGTTTAAAAGTGAAAAAATGTTATAAAAACACAACTTACGTAACTGTTTCTTTCAGGACCTCCACGAAGTGATCAACAGTGCGTAACGAAGCCAGATCTAATAGCATAGCAGTTAACTTAACGTATGGCCGCTCTTGTCTGATTACCTTGAATGATTCAACTGTGTCGTTCAGATTACGTACGGCGAATATCACATGACAACCATGCATTGCAAGGGATCTTGCAGTTTCCCAACCTGGAAGATGAATTAAATGTTAACGCAATCCACACAAATTGTCAACTAGTTAATAAGTACAAAACCGAGCATAATTTTATAAGGCTTTCAACACTTTTATATCACTGGATTATGCCTATGCATAGGCCCTGAGATTGTCTTTTCAGTTTTTAGTCCACGGCTCAGATTTAGAGAATTATTATTAGGTGTATGAGTACTCGAATTTTCGAGTTTCGAGTTTAAATTTAGCTGAGCTCGAAACTTCTCATGACTTTAGATTTTGTGTAGTTTTATTGTACCTGTAGGCTTAGTGTTCCGAATATGAAACGTGATTTTTTCCGAAGTTTAGAGTCCAGAAGTCGCTACTGATATGCGAATCTCGGTCTAGTATCGGTCAAAAAAAGTTTTTTTCATTATTGTAACTGGGCGGCATATAGTAAACGTAGGCCTATGGTGTGTTGAAAATGGTTGCTCTATTGTAATTTGTACTTCACTTAAAACCAATTGAAAACTCAATACTTAACAGGACCTAGCAACTAATTTTTTTCCGAACTCAAACTCGAAACTCGCGATTTTGTCTCTCAAATTCAAACTTGAACTCAACTCGAACTTAAATTCTCAAACTTGCACACCCCTAATTATAAGCTTTAAAACAACCCTATTGAATGTGATGCATGCAAATAATAATAATAATGCATGCGCTAACCGAATTTAATGTAACATGGCTGCCTCGAATTTATCCCGCAACGTTTCAACAGGACACACTTCATAAATGTACATTGTATATTCATACAAGTACTCAAGAGATTCAATTCACAGTTTAGATTTACCTATGCCAGAGTTAGCGCCTGTGACTACCGCAGTCTTGCCCTGCATGTCGTTACCGTGCAAGATTTGCAGCGCAGTCGTGGAACCGTCGTACTTCTGTCGTATGTCCATTGCGCCATCTTTTTCCTCCGTTGCGAACGCAAGTCGTGGGTCGCTGTAGCTTGTGCGTTGTTTAGTGTGATCGACAAATAACACCTTACCGTCGTCTGTTATGACTTTATCCCAGCCCAGCGGCAGATCTGGAAATGTTTCAAATGCTGGCAGTTAGCACCCAGCTTATGATAATATTGGTACGAAAATGCATGAGGAATGTGTCAATGAAACTAATTAAAAATTAAATTCTGATTCTAAATTTGGATCTACAGGTAAACTTACAAAATATATTATATACAGGCCTACGGTAGGGTATATATAAATGCAACAGTTGATTACCAACCTCCGACAACCATTTTTTTCTTTCCTGTTCGTGGGTGAGTCCACTGTGTTCGTTTCGTACCATGGCTAAAAATAAAAACCATAATCTAAAATCATTTCCCTGTAACATTATTGTATGAGCAAAATGGACTCAATTTTATCGTAATTGAAATTTTGAAAAGGACTCATTTTCATGAAACTTGGCACGAGCATATAATGTCACCATCTAACTCAATATTTTATAGTACTTGGGAGCGAATTTATTTCGAAATTTTGAAAACCTTCATTGGCCATAGGCCTCCATACAGATAACTCGGAAAAGAAATTTTGGAAAAAATATCATTTTCTAAGGGACGGTAGGCCTATCCAAATTTCTGTAGAATTTAAGGACAAGAATGGTTCACATTATACCGAAGTTTTACAGAAATCGGATCAGCCATTTTAGAGACAAAAAAAAATCTACATCAATCACAGGCTTTCAAATCTATAGAAAAAGCAACAGGTCCATTGAATTATAAATACATTAGAATAACCAATGGATAGAAGAGAAAGGCAGTGACAGAGTGGTTTTGAAATTAAATTGCTTTCTAGATGCTATTACATATTTTCATATAAATAGGCCTATGCCTACATCGACTATTTGAACATCGAAACATTCATTTTTATATTTTACAGTTATAATAATTACTGTTAGGGCCACTTTTAGAATTTCCAAGAATGAGGACCAAGTAATGGTTGCATGTGCTTAAAATTGGCCATACTTAAAAAATCCATGCTAAGCGAACAACTTGGTGAATTAATTACCAACATGAGAGCAGCTCTAACTGGCAGTTTAAAGTTGTTACCACTGCGGTTACCCATGCAGTGTTCTTGTTTTCACAAACTCTCACATAAAGACTTTAGAACTAGACTTGATAATACTGGGCCTTGGAAGTGTATCTATACAGTAAATGTCTAAAAAAGACTACGACGCTTTTTTTTAGCGTAGATTACTACAGGAAAAAAGGTTGAGAAGACATTGTATTATCTGCTAGTACCATGAGAAAGTCAACGTACTTGACATAGTAGACGCTACCTTCCAGAGTGGCACGCTCTTCCCACAATGGTGGAAGTTCGTCATCCGAGTCGGAATCTGGCATTGTGGTCAAATATTTACAACTCTAATGCATTATATACTTTGTCTACCTGCATCACAGAAAATTAGAAATATATCAGTACCATATAAAGAGAACAATTAAACAGGACATGCAAACACTCGCATTGATTCATAATGCAAAAGTCATCCGCCTCATGATTAGGGAGCGGTAAATATAACTGATCACAGCTAGGATCAAGTAGGGAGAGGTTTATGTTGATTGGACGAGGCTGTAATGTTATGTATAAAATCTTACCCTACTTATTGCCCAAACCCTAACCATCATCCACCACCTCTTATTAAAACCCTACAAATGATTAGTTAAGAATGGCATAGCCCTAGGCATTGACAAACTCAATGGCATATTCCTACTTAGGCCTACAGGGGCTTATGTGAGCTAATGTAGGCATACAATAACATGTAATTGACAGTACAAGGTAAATATGATCTCAAGCCACAACAATCTATTTTAGGGTTATGTATGGCTAGGCCCATCTTAGTTTATTTTTTTTAGGTTAGTAAGTATCTTCAAGTTACTTTTTTTTAGGTAGGCCTAGCCCTAGGCATTGCTTTGGAAAGTTACAAAATTAATGCCTTAGGCTAGAGCCTAGACCCATGGCTAGGGCATTGAGTTTATGCAGGCTATAGCATTGAGTTTGTAGTTATATACAAACTCAATGGCTATAGCATCAATTGACGAACTCAACGGCGTAAGTTCTACACTTTTTCTAAACATGATGAAGTAGAGATCAATAACAAAAATTTTCTCCTACAAACTCAATTACTCAATTCACTAGGGCATTGACTGAAGCTTACCACACACGCTGTCACAGTGGCATTCACACCCAATTGTCACAGCATAAAGTTTATTACCAAGTGTCAAACCAAGTGTCAAGTGTGACACTCAAAAGACAAAGGTGCCATGGTGCCATGAATGAGGGGTGACCAATGATTAGAACTGCTTTATCGACCGACTAACCAGGTGGTTTTTTACGAGCAGGAGTACCTAGTTGGTTTTAGTTCTGCTATTTTGAATTGATACATAATATAATTTCATGCTCTTCATAAGTGCATACCGTAATGCCATAACTAAAATATAAAATATTAAAATAACAACTCAAAATCAAATATTTATGTCGCAAAATATATAGCAAGTAGTTCAAAGTACACTACAAAACAGAAATCTAGATTCCACATGTCTATATGAAACATAGGCCTACTTCATTAATTAAATATATATCTCACAATTTCACTTTTCATTAGAATAACGCGACACAGTAATGTCACGTTCTTTATTCTACGATACTATCATGACAAACTGAGTTGTCTTGGCTCTTGTTATTCGCTCTTTCAATAAAAACATTATTCTCATTTCTCAAATCTAGTTTTTGAAATTCTCGACCATAATTTAAATTTGTACACAAATAATTAGGAACATTATTTTTTGATATTTTGAAAATGAAGCAAAGGGTGTTCAGGGTAATTTGTTGCTTAATATTCAACCATGATAATGCTTCGCACATTCTTTATTGAAGTGAAGCCTCTTTTCCCTCTACTTTAATTCAGAATTATTCGCATCGTTAGTCTTATTTTGAAGTTTTTGATATGCACCACTGAATAATATATTTTTTTACCGAAGAGAAAAAATAATACTACAATAATCTATATGGGGAGCCATAATCGACTGGTAAATAGAACATTTGACTCGCAATTCGTCTTTTTTTAGTATTTTAGGTCAGTTTGGCTGAATGTCTTTCGTGCAATTCTGTCCATACACTCCAGTCAAACTAAGATTTAGCCTCAATTACAAATTGTAACAGAACATTTTTCCATTGAATTTTGATTGCCTTGAATTATTTCTTCATTCAATCGTTGAATTTTGATTGCCTTGCTTTGCGGGTTTGAACTTCCGGAATTGACTATAAAGATAGTCAATTACAAATATGATTTAAAAAATGTATTAGCTAGCCTACGTATTTTTATTACACCTCTGCTGGGGTAAGATCACCATTTACATAGATATTATTAAATCGTACAGAAGTGGAAGGAATTAATTCATATAACTCACTTTAAAAAGGTTTAATGAGTGGTATTTCTTTTACCATGTTTTCAGCACTTAACGTTTTCACTTACAAATGACAAAATCGTTTGATTGGTGAAATATATTCTTGAAAAATTGATAAAATGGGGAAAGTAATTCAATACTTATATGAATACAACAATACACAACAGTATTTTCAATTAATAACATCACATTATAGTAATTGCAATAATCCTTATAACTCTTCCTTTCGTGAATAACGAGCATCAGCCTCTTCTTCAGAAGGCGGTTCTTCAGACTCAGTTGTGCCCTTGTCTTCTTCTGAAACGTCATTCAAGACGTCTGTTTCTTCAGAGATGATATGTTCCTGCTCGACCTCGTTCGACAACAAGTCGATCTCAGGATCAATATCAACAAGTTCTTGTGATACAACGTCAACTACTTCCAAGGTTTCCTCAGGAATATCGGTTACTGTTATCTCTTCAGTGGATTCTGTTAATATTTCACTGATAATAGGGGTTGAGATAGTTTCTTTTGTAATAGTTTCATCAACAGTCTCTTTTAATGGCTCTTTATTTCCTTCTTTTGTCATAATACTTTCATCTGTCAACGGCGTCACAATAGTTTGTGCTGACTGAGGAACATCAGCAGTATCTACTACTATGAGAACATCAGCATTTGATGTTGATTCAGTTTTCTCAGCTGTCAAAAGCGTTGTAGATTTCTCAATCAACTTCTCCTCAATTTCCTCTTCAGCTGCTGGATCCCAAATGGGATCTTCTTCACGAATCGATTGCTTCTTCACAGTTGCTTCTTTCGTTGTTTTCTCAATGTCTTTATCAACTACTGAATTCTTCGTTATATCATCGGTCTCTCCTTCAATAGAGTCTTCAAAATGTTCTTCCATCGACAAACTTTCAAAAGAGCGTTCATCCTCATCTCCGTCGAGTTCATCTTCTTGTGAATGTTTTGTACTCGGAATTTCAAAGTTGGCAAAAGACACATCTTCCTCAAATGTTTCTCCTGACAGCAGATGCCCTTCATTAACTACTGCAGCCAATTTGTCCTGGAAGTCTTGTAGTTCCACTGACTCGTCTAGAGGACCTCCTGAAAGTGGTTCCTGTCGTCTACGGGGTGGTGCCTCGGTAGTTGACGGCGGTGGTGGTGGTGGTGGGGTATTTGTTGAAAGGACGTAGATGCCGACGGTGGTTGTGATTAAGGCTAACGATACTACTGATGCCACAAGAATGAAGGTTTTGGAACTCGGCTTAGCAGAACTGCCCTTCGAATGCTTCTTGCTATTGATCAATTTTTCACTATCTAAACATACAGAAAATGTTCAATTGATTAAAAATAAACAATAAAATAATTACCAATTGTTAGGAAAAGATAAGTTTTCTTCTATTTTATCTTCTATTTTACTGTAGCAAGGGCTATATATTTACATATTTTCATATTCATTCATTTTTCCATAACATAATTTTCGGAAATACATAATCGATCTCTGAAAAACGGTATGCCGAATGAAACAATACCTCTCCATTTGAAAAGACAAGTCCATTTTTTGTAATTTATAAATTCTCAAACTACTGAATGTTTTTGTAAAGATTCATATTATAAAACAAGCATATCTATGGTTTGGTAAAGACAAGTTACATTACTTCTGAGAAAAAGTGAATGAATTTTTAAAAAATCAACCAGTATTTTTTTCAAAACATCCAGGCCAAAAAAAAAGTAGATTCAACATAACCTTCATGCAGTACACATTTTTGCCGGCATTAATAACCTAAAATATTTCGATATTTTTGTACATACAAATGTTAATTATGTCAAACCACTTCATGTTCACAATATATAATTATAATAATACACATAATGCCGTTTACCAAGGAAATAATAGAGACAACGTACCGTTGGCCATTTTGAACAGCTGAGTTGTTGGACGGACGTGTACTCCTTAGGCCCTAATCACGAATCGATTACTTGACAAGTGACTATACTTAAAATAATGAAGCGTTATCGTAATTTGCTTATTATGCGAAATACTTTTCAAAAAAATGCAATTCAAGAGATATGGGGAAATAATAAAGCTGATGTGTCAACATTAATATATTTAACAAAACCGCTCAAAACTGTTTTTGTAATTGCATTCCAGTTCCTTTAAAGTACGCGTCAGCAGTGATTTGTATAGGGCAAGTTAAGGCTCATCGTAATAGATTTATTGGATGAGTAAAGCAAAGATTCATTTTCACCTTACTCGAAAACCTTTTTTTTTATTTTTGCTTTTATGTTGACGCTCCACAGGTCAAACGCAAGTCCAATTTCAGTTGAAACTTGACATACACAAGTGCCATTCACCTGATTCGATACTGTCTAGTTTTAAGGCACAATACTTCTGTAAAAATCCATTCCGAAGTTTTTATAATCAAGTTTTTAAAAAAGGTTCAAGTCATAGTGAGTATAATATCGACCCTCTTTGTCGATTGTTTGGACCTATTTTAATCATCATCAAATACTGTTGCCTTGCCTTCGACGCTTCAAACTTTTTTCTTTTATCCGCAGCTAGTAGGCCTATATAAAACTTTACACTGTTAGGTGTTAGCTAATCATGTGTAACTATATGTCCTATTTGGATAAACAATTGTTATATTCAAGAATACGATTTAAATATAAAATGTTAGATACTTTTATGAAACATTTTCGAGTTATGAATAGATCATGACATTTCAGAGACTTGATTGATCATGAATTCGATTGTTTATTATCATAGATTTTTGCCAAACTAAATGAACTTTTAGGATTCCATTTCTATTGAATCAAGACAATTTAGATGAAGAAGGATTTTTTTACATGTTCACAACGTGTCGCGCTTTAGGACATTACGTGCATTATTAGTTTCTATTTAAATTTATTATCATCAACCCGATAAGGTAATTTTTCAAAAGATAATTGAATTTTAGACTTTCTCTCGTTCATCTCACACCGACACTTATGGTGTATTCCTAATAAAAAAACTGATTAAATTAGGACTGTCAAGCGATAACCTTGGTCAGCTAAACGAAACGTGTAACATCTACGAAAGAGGCACAGAGATCAACGAACTAATCGAGAGGCACAAGTATATTGAAATATGCTTCTACCTCGATTTACAAGTAACGCATGCCATCGGCTCGAAACGTCCGGGCGTTATTGCTAGCGGATAGAAGAGACGGTCGGTCGGTGCTATAGTCGAAATGAGCTTATTGATTACAAGGAAAACGTCGTACTTGAGTTTCGTTATTGAAAATTTTTCAATATTGAAATATATTGAAATTATTGAAAAATGAAAATATAACTTATTAACCTTTGGAATGTATAAAGATAAAATATACTGATGAATTTACAATTCAGACAATAATAATATACAAATAATAATATATGATTTCTGTAAATGGGTGACGAAGACTAAACAACTTCATACAATAAATCACACACAGACACACACACTCACATATATATATATATATATATATATATATATATATATATATATATATATATATATATATATATATATATATATATACATATATATATTATAATACAATAATCGGACATATTACCTGCGCTCAACTTTGCCAACCATCTTTTGATAAGTTCATCACATAGCGTGTCAAGGTGAAATATAATAATTATCATGATAGATGATTTGTAAAGCCGTGAAAGCCAAGATCTCTCTGACAGCGTCTTCTCGTAATAACAATCACCGATTATAAAACATTGGACAATCTCAACACATAAATGATCAGACTGAAAACTATTATACTTTCGCTATGTTGCAGTTGAACCATATCATTGATTATTATTCGACACTAAAAGTAACAACAGCATGCCCTTCTACGTACAATATGACCGACGAAATGACAAATAAGCAGTCAACAATGTAACGTTTTTAACAAATGTCATTGTTGAGATACGCGCACGCTTTATTGTGAACTTTTCACAAGTTCCAATGTTGACCATTGATGGCGTATCTTTTACTGTCGAATGATTGAATTCATTATAGAATAACTATAGGAAAACGCAGCATACGTGAGCGAGAAATATACATGAAATGAAATCTACGCATTTTGGTTTTGTCAAACGCTGTATCGATATCCATAGAACTGTTCAAATATGTCCTTCATTATCTTATTAAATCTTGGTTTTTCTGTCTTTCAGTATAGTCTAAGATAATCGAGCGAAATATTGGTATGTGATGTACTCGAAAGCTGCAAATACACCAACTTGATCGTCCACACATCACTAATACCGAACAGGTGACTTATACATTTCTTTCGTTGACACAGGTAGGCCTATATCTCCCTACATTAGACATCCCTACATTTGTTCCCTAAAATTAATAAAAATACCACAAATGACATTTTATTTATTAATTGTTATTTAAAAAGACGAGAACATTGTATACGTTGGAACGTTCACTTTCGCTGATAAATCGAGTTCACAACATGAAATTCCTTCACCTGCAATATTATACGCAACTAGGCAAGCGCTTGACTTTTTTCAAGTGATAGTTTATTTGATTAATACAAAGACTTGAAGGCCTGCTAGTTTGCCTTCGCCCGTAGTATATTGTTACGTCATATACCATCCATACATATGCGTAGAAGTATCACAGACAAAGGAAGCTGTGGAAGTACATGGAATTGGTAGATCAGAACACATTCTGATGATTAAAGGTCATCACAACCCCAAAACTAGATTTTGATGAACGATGACGATTTTCATTTCCCATGTTTTAGAGAAAACCAGAAATCATCATCTCAATCATACATATTATATATATATCTTTATTGAATAAAAGTGTGTCTTATACACATAAGATTGTTTGAAAAACACAGAATAAACATCAATTAATTAAATTATCAAAAATAACCATGATAAAATATTTGGAAGAGTAATAAAATAACAATAGGATGAGTAACAAAACATCAGTTAATTAAATCTAGGAATAGTTATAATAATTGTATTACAATAATTTGTTTGTCCTGCAGAGACCATGAGTCATGACGCAGGCATGTGAATGGTATAGGCCTAATATATTCGCCCGAAATGTTCACACTGCTGACACAATTGTTGTTCTAATTACAACACCATTACCAATTGCACGCCATAAACTGTTGCATTATTGCATGACAATACTGTATATCAACTTGTCGTTATAATGAATAAATTACACATTGTTTTGTTATTTCGTTTAACATATAATTGAGTATAATTTGTATAAGAAAAGTGCCCCAAACATACCAAGTCAATAATAAGTAGTGATTACCTCCTTATATTGCGCATTATAAAAGATGTATGCAAGTGAAAATATAAATAATTATATTTTAAATAGGCAACCTGATTATTCTTGGTTCTTTTAGAAACTTTCGAAATTAAGAATTATTCCAAGTTGAAATCAAATTATTATTTTCAAATTGTTGAATTTGGCTAAAACATGCTCAACTATAGTTTCACTATTGTAATAAATAACGCAAGCTTATCAAGTAAACATGACAGGTTTGATTTAATATTAGATGAGCGATAGCGAAGACCTCATCCCACTCTAATGGAGCTTTGGCTGTGCGTGTTTTTTCTGTTTGTTTGCATGCACTTCATGGACAGTTGATTATGATGAAAGCAGTTCACTTTTTATCATTAAAATGAACAAAGTTGATGAAATCACAACTTGTCGGTGTCGTTTCCTCCATCGAGTAGTCCACTAATCACATAATTATTTGTAACATCCATTGAATGGATACTAAGAAGTTATAGAAGTAACAACAACAACATTATTGTATTATATCACACAAATATTGAACAAAATAAAGAATAAAGAAAGAATAGGCCTATATAAATTAAAATAAACTTTATTTTGAATACTTTCGATTACAGGTAAACAAATTATTCCTGGGCGTTATCCACGATCCATGATCGGAGGGTAGCAACGTTGGAGTAGACACCTGGATATCCAGGTTCGGCACATCCAAGACCCCAGGACACAACACCAGCGAGCACATTATCGACAGCCAATGGACCACCAGAGTCTCCCTGGCAAGAATCCACACCTCCTTCGGGCAGACCGGCGCAGATCATACGGTCGGTGATACCGCCATAATCAACATAAGCATCATTGCATTCGACAGAGTCTACAATCGGAACCTGAACCCATTTGAGTTGGACAGGCAGGGAGCCTCCAGCGCTGGTTGTACCCCATCCGCTGACGACAGAGATGACACCGGCAGCGGGTGCGGTCTCGGCCAGGGAAATGGCTGCGGTTGTCTCGTCGTACTTGAACTTGGCGTTGACTCGTACGACGGCGACATCGTAGTCGATGGTGAAAGAGTCGTATTGCTCGTTGGCAATGATTTCGGCAGCGTTATGGAGAGTACCACCTTCACCTCGCTGGTCGGTACCTACGCGGAAACGGACACCGCTGGGTGTGGATCTGTGAACATAGTGTGACATGAAAGAACTTCATCTTCAACCGGAAGTTGATGATCATTCCTATAGGGACAGACCGGACAGTTTATCCTCTTATTCAGAAGAGAAAACAATTCTTGCAATAATTGTGATTTTCAAATTGTATTTTGAACACCTTTTGGTTCATAAGAAAAATATTGCATTTTTGACCCCTGAACCGCTCAAAAACTTCACCACATCAAGAATGTGTAATATTATTTCATTCATTCTCTGCGGAGCGCGAGGATGAAGTGACCAATGGAAACTCGGGGATTTCTGACGTCATGAGTTGGTCATCAACCCAAGCTGCGATAGTAGCAGGTCCCCAACAGAAGAAAGAGAAAGAGAAATAGATAGAAAGAGAAAGATATATATATATATATATATATATATATATATATATATATATATAGGTATATATATTTAGGTAAATATATATATATATATATATATATATATATATATATATATATATATATATATATATATATATATATATATATATATATATATATATATATATATATAGAGAGAGAGAGAGAGAGATAAATTGGGTGTAGTTTGGAATCACTATAACAACTCTTACCCCTCGACGCAGTGAGCAGCTGTGACTACCCAGTGTTCGCTGATGATGGAGGCGCCGCAAATGTGTCGGCTGAACTCTTCGAATGAGACCTGGTATGGGACCAGCTCGATAGCCACATCCTCACCGCCAACAATGCGAGAGGCCTGTTTGGCGTAGCGTGGGCGCTGGAGGGTGCGGGGAGCACCTGAAATCAATCAAAATTATATCAAACACAAGAAAATGATCAAATGAATAAACATTCAATAAATACATTGAAAATGATTCTCGGAAGTATAAGCCTATGAACAAAAATTTGAATCAAACATAAAAATGTATGTTATGACGATGAAGATGTTTAGATAAGTCGAGAGTAAGGGTCGGTTGACTGTGGACAAGTGGATAAGTGGATAAGTGAGATAAGGATAAGTGATAATAGTGAAAAGTGTGGATAAGTGAGAAATATGTTTCATAAATTTGAGTAAATATGTGGATGTGGAAAGCTATGTTCTGGAAAGATTTTTCATTATTTTTTGATTTGTTAACGAAAAGCTATGTGGAGAGCTATGTTTTGAAAAGATTTCTCATTCTTTTTCGATTTGTTAATAGTTATTCGTCCACATTTCAGTTTGATCATTTCAAGATTGAAAGACCGAACGTTGCGGAAATCTGTATCAATCAATTCGAATTTTGTAACAGTCTCTTCAATTGAAGATAGGGAATAATTCAATAGTTGTCCTCCATTGTTGGAAGGGAACTAAGTGATGACAATGGTAATCATTTCGATAAAATGAACATGTTAATCAATTTCAATCTTGTAGACAAACTCACACATCAATTAATGGAACACGGATCCTTACAAGTATCGAAATTTCAAAGTTACATTATTATATACAAATTGGGAGTGGAAGTTGAAACATTTGGGTCAAATTACATCAATCATTTGAAGTTAAAGTAATATAAATGAGTAGTAACAGTAGCAGCTTAGATAATTGGTCAGTATTATAAAATGCGTGGCCTACTAAAAAGCTTTGCATTCACTCTTTGTAAAAGTTACACATATAAAATAGAAGTAGAAATGGAATTAAAATTCAAGTAGAGATTTGAATTAGAAATTGAATTGAATCAGAATCATAATATTGTCGAATACATAAACAATTATAATCAACTTGTGAGTATAGATAGAGTCGTAAGAATATTGAATTTATTTTCATTTTTTGTAACCCATATTTAGGTGATATAGGCCCTATAGAATTTTGTATACCCTTGCAAAATATTTTGATTTGAAAGTCTATTTCATTAATGCTTAATTTCTACATCTTTAAGTATAGAATATCAAAATAAATGAATGAATAATATACTTATCGTACCCAATGCGCATGCGAGAACAGCTGCCAGAACCACAAGTCGGAACATCTTCGAATTGTGATAACTTACCTGCTTGAAGTATGTAACTTATATACCGAAACTGGTGGGCCAGTTATCACATATTTACCTTCAGATCTCAAAATAGATTGATTACTTTTATCTATAATTTGGGTTATTTCTTAAAATAATCGTGGTTTAAATATCATAAGTAGGCCTAGTTTTAATATTGATTACATTTCACATTTATCATTTCGAGTTGACATTACTTGTACATGACCTCCATGTACATCTTTATTGTCTATGTCTTCTTCCATGTAGTACATTTTGAGTTGAATAACGACACATAATTTAGTAATACACTTGGAAATTAAGAATATATGGGAGTGGAAAAACAAGGAAAGCAATTTACAGACACAGTTTTAAAGATTGAATAAACGAGTATACATATTATACTAACAGAAGGTTACAATTGGTTGAGATTTACATCAGAAATTTGAACAATGATGATAGATTCGAAGTTAATTCAAGACTACAACAATGATACCAATTTCGATTTCATAGATAATTTGTTAGAAAAATGATTGGACTTCGGATCACACTTATAACTATATCGTTCATCATGGGAGATATAACACTTTTATTTGAATTTACTTGATCGAATTTCGGAATAGTCCCTCGCGCACGAATAAGAAAAGTCGGTGACCGATCTTTTCAAGATGTCCTACTTCTCCAAATAGTAGCATACTTGTCCAAGTATTGTCATACTTCTCCAAGTAGAATAGTACTTGTACAAGTAGTGTCATACTTATACAAGTAGTGTCATACTTGTACATGTAGTGTCATACTTCTACAAGTAGTAGAATATGTTGTAAGTATATAATATATAAGTATATATGTAATAGGTATGTAATAGTATTTAAGTATGAGATGGCCGCCATCGATAGCTCTGTCAGCTGAGGCACCGAGAAGCTTCGTGAGGCTTCGGAAACTGACGTCACCGTTGAGTGTGGGTTCAATCCTGCATAAGGCATAGGTTTTTGTAAACGTTCTTTCACTTACCATTATTCCATAATATCATAATCACCTGCTCATTCGTACCCCCATATAACCTAGCTGTTGGTGGGGTTGTTAGGCAAACAATAATCATCATCAAGTATAAGATTAAGGTATATATTTGGCGTTTCTCGGTTTTGATGCAACTTATATGCGATTTGGACAGGACTGAAACCGCCCGAAGCCTGAAGAAAAAGTAGGTATCTTCAATAGAAGATTGAAGATGTTAACGATCCAGGGTCTCTCTCATCCGATATGACTGACGGCCAGAGGCTTCGAGGCGTTAACTCAAGACTCGACTAAAACATAACTTGTTACGCAGGCTAGCAGCAGTCTTAACCTTGGAGATAATACGAACAACTAACAAGTTCCGTTTCGTAAGTCAATCACATTACCAGCAAATTTCTTCACTTTTTCAGTTTTAATTTCTTTGCTTCGAATCCTACCTTTGTGATACTCACTAATGTATATTCACAGATCATGCATTATTCAATTCAATCAATTCAATTTCAAATCATTTTATTCTTGCTTTTTAAATATTAATTACATAGTGATGCAACATAAATCAATTATTCATATGATGATGCTAATATATAGTAATGAATAATGAACATCAATATAATATGTATGGAGTGTATGAAAATAATAGCAGAGTAATAATATATATTTGTATAAATAAATATACGGTACATTTTGCAACTATATTTCATATATTCCAAACGAAAAATAAAATAAAATCACATTCAAAATAATACAATACATAAATGAATGAATGCAAGAAACACGCGTAAGACAATACAGTCATATATTCCAGCAAGGTTAAGCAAGTATAATTTTACATTTTATATTAATTAGAAAATTCAAAGTATTATAAGAAAGTAAATACTATGAACTTATTTTGTAAGAGCAGCAAATAGCTTGTATATACTTGTATATACCTACTGATAGAGATGCGTTCATTCGTAACCCCAAATAACCTATAGCCACCCTCGGTAATTCAGTCAACTCCCATGTAGAAACAGACTGAAGTGACCGTTGGGCATGAGTTCGAGTCTCGCGTGAGACATTGGTTTTGGTACCGGTAATCGTTTTTTCACTCATCATCACTTCACAGTTTCATTGCCACCTGCTAATTCATACCCCCAAATAAACTGGGTGTTGGTGGGATCGTTAAACAAACAATAATCATAATCCAAATACCCTATAGCTGTTGGTGGGGTCATTACCAAAAAAATAATCATCAGGAAACGGTAGTGGAATCATATTAGGAAATATATATTACAAATACATTTATTTTATTATTGTGAGAGAAATGATAGAAATATTATATTATATATTTATACTATGTATAGGCTAAGTCCTACTAATTATCTTCTATAGTTATTGCTAATTGTCTTTTATATGATGTACACAAACAGATTAATGTACTTTACTAAATTGAACCACGTTTTTATAGATGATAACACAATCTAATTAGGTTCTCGATGAAATTCAAATACAAAATAATATTGAATGAGAGGGCGTGCCAAGATCGTTCTAATAGTATACCGCGTCCGAATTATTTCACACCTTATCACGCCTTCACAGACAATTTACATGCAATATTTTCATAACATCTTTTGATCACAAGCTATGTTCACCCAAATCATTCAAGAAATATCATATTTCGACAAATTTGCCTGGCTCAGTTTTGTATAGAATCATATATAATATGTAAGATATATAATTTATTCAGGTGCATGGTTGCATTTATCTCATGCTTCCCACTGAAGATAGAGAACATCAAAAGCACGTGTTTTAATAGAATTCACAAGCTTTATGAATGTTTCAATTCCCACCGTAAATTTTTGAAAACTATTTGACAGCTATATTATTACATCTCTTGAGAATATTGTTATTTTCTTCAATAGTATTATGGTAATCGATAGATAATTTAAAACATATCTTTTAATTCCTTTGGCAAGCTCGAATACAATTGTAACAATGGAAAACATCAGGGTTGCCCTCACAACTGTATCACGGTCTCTTGGGTTGTACGACCTTGATACAGTTGAGTCTGGCTCTAACTCAAGGTCCACATACGACAAATATAATTCGTTTATGCAGTGTGAAACGAATAATAAAAATGAGTGCATGTTGTCTATTGAGAAACAATGGCATTGTGGCAAGGTTTACATGAACAGTACATGTAAAATAAAAATTCAAGCATCCTTTATATTTCATACCATTTATCAAGTACCGTTTCATTCAATTTTTACTTCAAATTTCCGTAGTGGTGAAGCCTTTCTGTGTTATCAAGTACAGTATTGGAATAATTTGAAAATTCGCACTGTAAGAGAAGAAAATCATAGATATCACGATCCTCTATGAAATTGTTGACTAAATTTAGGCCTATGAGTAGGTGTATAGTAAACAATAATAATAAAAATAACAATTAGAATAAAAACGAAATTAAGAACTCAATAATTCACGACAAATCAGATACACAATGTTATTTTTGTACTGTGTAAAAGTTCCAACGAATATCCGAATGATATGGCGTCATATCTCAAACCCAGATTAATAGTAAAAAGCCAAGATAAACCAATTAATAACTTTTCACTTTATAACACCATAGTGTGATAACCGTTTCCTTGGGAACAAGTATAGGCCTACATGTTTCTAAATATAGTAGGCCTACTTATATTTTTCAATCTCACTCCATATATTCAAGTGCGAATCATCTTTTCATATATGAGTGAATGAGGCCATGCTAATTTTGTCCTCGTCTTCTGATATTACAGATGACAGCACTACAACATTTCTTTCGAAAAAATGCTGAAACATTATTCTGGTGTAATGTATAATATTCAAAATCACGGTAAAACGATTGAATATTTTAGGAATAAACTAGCAGCATATAATATGTTATCATTAAATAACGAATTTAATAAGTTATAAAGTTTTAATAAGTTATAGAATATAATAAGCTTCTCGAATTAGATAATTGATTGAGTGAACTTATCAACAATATAGCCTATAGAAAAGTAACAATATGAAAAGTACGAAACTTCCCTCTGTGTGTTTGTGTTTGGTTCGATTTTTATCATATCAGACAGTCAGACATATAAGACAAATTGTCCGATTGGTTCATATTTTTAAAAAGTAATTGAGTACCAAACGCCCTGATACTTTTTGTAACTAATCCAACTATCGTTTCTGTAACTGAATGAGATATTTCCCTGGTCCTAACGTGATGGTAATACTAATCTCCAGCTTGGTCATGTCCTCCATCACATAGTTGGTCGTCACTTTGTATTTTCGCAACAGCGAGCTTAAAATGGTCTTCATTTGAAGCATGGCGTACTTCTGGCCGACACAGTTCCTGACCCCGGCGCTAAACGGGAGATACGCGTAAGGGTGGCGCGTCTTCGAGTTGTCTGGCAACCAACGATCTGGTAGAAACCTATAAAAACAAGATAGGAAGAAGGGAGTCAATACCTAGTATAGTCTCGTGTCGTTGAATGGTCAGGCCATGGAGTTGTTGCTTATATATGGAGGCCTATCTCAGCGACGTGCCGTGTATCAGATCGCATACTTCCGGTTGGTCAATACGTTACAGCACCTTGTTCTACACAGTAGCTCTTTCACTAGATCGCTTAAGTCTTTCCTTACCATCAATTGTTTTTATACCATTGACGAGTTTTTAAACTACTCATAATTGTAACTTCTAGGCCTATTGTTATTGGATTTTTTATTGTTGACTGTCTGAATATAAAATATAATGAAATTGATCAATTTGAGGACAATACACTTATTATTATTATTATTATTATACCTCGAATAGGCGGCCATGTTAGATTTTCAACTGCCAGTTGGAGCTACTCCCACGCTGATAATTCCGCAAGGGTTTCTTTATTGTTACATTACGTAATAATATAGAAGGTATTGAATTAAAACACTAATTCCAGTAGGCCTACACCGGACAACAATCAGCTTGAACAACGAACATGGCTGCCGTTACGCACTATTTAGAGCCGGTTTTTCAATAGTCCTCGTTAGGTCTGCGTTAGCTGACCGGGTTATGTCTAACCCCGACCTGTAACGACAGGATCGTTTTTCAACTCTCGGTTAGCTGTTCGTTCTAACGAGAACCTGACCAGAACAACGACGATTCTGATTGGTTGTGCTTAAATGCATATGCAAAATTGTATGCTAGAAGGCAGTGCAGTAACGGGCACTTGAACGAAGACCCAATCCAGGGTTCATCTTTGTGAGTAGATAACCGTCGGTCAGGTGCGCGTTATCGCTGACGGCAGGTCGAAAAACGACAAATTCGCGCAACCGGAGGTTAACTTCTGACGACCACTCTAACGAGACTTTGAAAAACTGGCTCTTAATGTCATCTAGAGAGGCTGTATACTTAAAGTATATAGCCTCTCTAATGTCATCAAGTGATACGAATGTTTGCACTCCATGGTCAGGCAGTGCTTGCTGTATATACTTACTTATGTGGGTCTGGGAAGTACTTCTCATTACGATGTACAGCGTAAGACATGACTAAAGCTGAACACCCCTTCGGTAGAGTGTAACCGCTTGGTAGTTGCACCTCTTCTGAGATTTCTCGTGGCAAGAGGGTGACGATAGGGAAGTGACGTAATGTCTCTTTGATAACTCTCTCCATGACGAACATTCGGTGTAGATCATCTGTAGTCGCGGTGCGATCATCCTCGTAGAATATACCTTCTAATTCCTCGAATATCTGTTGAATTGAATGGGAGTAGATCAGATACTCATATGATAATAATATGATCATATGATAATTGAAATACTCTTATAATGTATGACTCCTACCTGTTGCTGGATTTCTGGATGAATAGCAACTAGTAGCAGGAAGAATGACATCGACGAGGCTGTCGTCTCCAGTCCAGCGGCCGCCATTGTTGTCACCTCGTCCTGGATTTCCTGTGGAGATAGAAGCGAGCCTTGCGTCTCGGAGGCTTCAATCAGCATGTCGAGGAAGGAGGTGATTGTTTTACCGGTCGAGGTGGTGATTCCTGTTCGACGTACACCACTGCGATATTCAGATAACTTCTGAGTGATTATGCCGTCGCTGAAGTTCTTGATTTTCTTGAATATAATAAAAAAACATTTGACAATAACGGCTCATGCCTGCTGGTATACTATCACGGTTTACTACGGTTTACGGTTATTACGGTATTACGGCTATAATTATCATTATTGGTTGAACTATTACGGGAAAATATATATGAAGGTTTATAACTAATTATACAATTTTAATTTATGAATCGTATTGTATTTGTATTATGTATAAATCAAAAAAGTCAATAAACTAAAATAAATGACATATAGAACTTATCCACTTTCGTCCATCCCCCTCCCTCCTTTCTTTGACTCCACAAAACATAATATACAATCAAGTGTGATCTGTTGATTTTTTGTAGTATCAAGAGTATGTCTATTAAGAATCAAGAATAAAGAGAATCAAGAGTATGTCTATATAACCACAAAAATGACCGATTAATAAGTCGCGCCCATCATTCGTTAATTGTTTCATCACATGACCATCAAGATTCGATAAGACCGTGATGTAAACCAAACAACGTGACGTATGTTTGATTATTTTGTTGCCTTGCCTACAATATGAGAGTTGAAAGAGATATGTAACTATAAAAAAGAAGATGATGGAGTAGATTCGAAGTTACCTTAATCAGTGGTTTAGCTTTCCTTCCATCGGATGTTAGTGGGTAAAGCCAGTCTAATAACAAGTAAGGTTTTAAGACACGGCTGTGTACTAACCCAGTGGCGTCGTCGAGCACATTCTGGAAGTCATTGAAGCCATCGCGTTGTGAGTCGACAGTAGTGCCTGGAAAATTTATTGAGTTAGAGGAGAAGAAGAATCTAGGAAAGTGCTTCAGTTTAGAAGTTGATGGCGGTTTGAAGTAGGAAATGTTAGTTTGATTTTTTTGATCTATTTGACAGTATGCCATTAACAGGGTCAAAACTCTAAAATTTCAATTGTCAATTTCACCGAGCAAATAGCCCACACAAATGTTCTGATTCACACTCTCTCCAGAGCAAAGGAATATAAGTGTTTTCGTTGGATCTCTCAGTTTTGCGTGGTGACTATGAATTTGAAATTATATTTAAAGTTGGATTAATGCGAGGGGTTTACAACTCGAAAATTTGGTGTACACCTGCTTTCAGATTTCAAGATTTCAGGTGATTTCAGGTGATTTCAGGGATTTCAAGTGATTTCAGGGATTTCAAGTGATTTCAGGTGATTTCAGGTGATTTCAGGTGATTTCAGGTGATTTCAGGAATTTCAGGTGATTTCAGGGATTTCAGATGATTTCAGGGATTTCAGATGATTTCAGGGATTTCAGGTGATTTCAAGTGATTTCAAGTGATTTCAGGTGATTTCAGGGATTTCAGGTGATTTCAGGAATTTCAGGTGATTTCAGGGATTTCAAGTGATTTCAGGTGATTTCAGGTGATTTCAGGTGATTTCAGGTGATTTCAGGGATTTCAGGCGATTTCAGGGATTTCAGGGATTTCAAGTGATTTCAGGTGATTTCAGGTGATTTCAGGGATTTCAGGGATTTCAAGGGGATTTCATGGGATTTCATGGCAAGTGTACACCTGATTTCAGGAGTTGTTAACCCCTCGGATTAATGTGATCTTCGACGTTTACTTGTTCGCCTAATAGACTACTTTGCCTGATTAGTGTGAGATCAGTTAGTAGTGTGCTACAAAGCAGACTTCAATGCAGACAGACAGTATAGACAGAAGAAAACACGTATTTCTGCAGTTCTTTTATTTTAATCTAGTTTTTTGTTCTCTTAAATGACTATAAAGAATATAATTGAAGCTAAACGTTGGACGTGTGCTTCAATATAAAATAGATTAGTATAATTTCTAATGTTGAAAAACACATTTTTAGTTTTCAGTATACTCATATATTTTAGTGTAATATTTTTTTTTCTATTTCAGTTCTGAAACGCGGTTGCCTATCCATCGGTACGATAGCTATAATCCAAGATTCTTCTAGATCTCAAGATTCTTATAGTCTTCATATCTGAAAAACTATATCTATGTGAAATCATGCCATGTCGAAACGTTATTACTAGTTTGAACCGATGTAGAACCTATCGTCATTTTACATGTTTACTTAAAATATCCTGTTCTATTCAAGGATTTATTGCGTCCTCGACGCTATTAATCGAGTCTCTATTACAGTTACTTCTGACATAATATTGATGGGGTCAAGCACCTATCAGAAAGTCTTGAATAGTCTTTTATAGGCTGTGGTGAAAATGGAAATTAAATTGCTTTGTTTTTATGTATTCAAATATATATATATATATATATATATATATATATATATATATATATATATATATATATATATATATATATATATATATATTATATATGCGTCCTGCAGGTAAGACAAAAAGTAACCGTCTAGAAAAACTATTTCAAAACGTTCGTGTCGTAAAAGAATAGGAAAGGATTAGTAAAATCGCTTCGATATTTTTTTCAGGTAAAATCCGGAAAATTAGAAAAATCCCCTCGAGAATAAATAGCATTGGGTAGAATATTCAATTTTTCAATTTTATCAGATTGATAAAACTTATAGAAATTATTACAGCATGTTATAATTATTTTAATACATATTTCTACCAAGTTGGGAGACATTTAGGGTGATCGTTTACGAGAAAATAATTATCAGATTGGAAAATTAGCAAAAATTAAATTTTAAGTTTATGAATGAAAGCCGATTGGAATTTTAGATTGAAAATAAAATTTCCACAGAATATTTATAGAACTCTAGGCTTATAGGCTTTTCCCAATACATGTTTCTACCAAGTTCCAAAAAGATCGGATAGGTGGTTTTTAAGATATTAAATTATCATAGCAGAAAATGTTCAAATGTTGATTTTGAATTGTATGAATGGAAAGCAGCAGGCTTCGATGGCTCATGAATTGAAAGACTATGAGCGGTAATATGATCGATAAGGATAGGAGGCTTGAATAATTTGAAAAGTAACGCGTGTATAAAACTTTCGAGAACATATTTCATAAAAATAACTCGCTCGTCTTATAACTCATATGTTGCGTTTTCCGTATTTAACAATGAGAATACGTTTACGGATTAGGCCTGATTAGGCCTGCAAGGATTAGGCTTGGACCATCAGTGTGTGAAATATATTATACATGATACATGAACAAACAACGTCTCTAAAACATTTTTGTTTCTTTGTTTCTTTTATTTTAATTGGTTCTTTCAAACGTCATGTCTTCTTATAACATGAATTCCGGAATTAAATTAATTTAGCCCTGAAATCAAAACGCTTCGTAAATGTTTTCATACGGACAGTGATTCAACGTTGTATAATTGATGTATAAATATGTATAGATGCACAGCAAGTCGAAATAAACAAATAAACTAGGGAAATGAAGTAACACGATCTATTTAATCCCAAAATGAGAGTCTAAAATAATTTGGGATGAGAAAAAATCACTGACAATTCAACAAATAAAATTATCGAAAAATAATAAAATCAATACGACACTTAATTTTGATTTGTTATCACAAACAATTTCACTTCCACATTAATTAAAATAACAAAATGAAAAAGATAAATTATCTCTAGTATCTTACCAATAGCAGTCTCGCAAATAGCATCCAGCGTACATAAACTGATATACTTGTACACATCAAAAGTCCTACCATCCGCCACTTCACTCAAACGCTCCACTAAAATCTGCGACTTCTGTCCGAATATCTCCACAAATGTTTCCAAGATTTTAAAATGAAACGTCGGCGTGATTATCTTCCTATGCGTTTTCCACACATCATCTCGATTCGACAACAGACCATCACCAAAGAAAGGTAGCAACGCCCGAGTCATCCTGTAATCCCTGTTCCTTATCCTTGCATTCCCTAACACTTGTTGAATATCATCAGGATCTAGTAACATCACGGTTAAATTATCACCTAACCACAAACGAATTACAGAACCAAAGTCCTCGTGAAGTTTCAGAAGGTTGTCGAATGTATCACTGAGTTTTCCCATCAACAGCATCGAGTTTCCAAACAACGGGTATGGTTTTGGTCCTGGTATTCGTTTCGCCATTGCCCAAAGTTTTCTTCTGGGACGATAGTACAAAGCGCACCATAGTACGGAGACCAGTATCACTAGTATCAGCGGCACAACACTCGTCATTGTGTCAGTGCAGGAAATAGAGACAACTGGTCAACGGACTGTATGCAACTCTATTTATATACGCAAGGTTATTGGTACATCGCATAAAGCGGGCCTTACATGACGCGGATCCTCACACAATCCGCGTCATGTAAGGCCCGCTTAAGAAAGGAGGTTATGATTATTATATAGAAAATTAGGTGAATTGGTTTTTAGTATTTTCTTCGATTTTTTGTTTTGTTTGCTAAGATAAAGTTTTATCAATTGATAGTTAGTGCATTAATCAAAAGTTAGCGGATTAGCTTGCTATCACCCTTGGATACATGTTACGTTATTTTCATACCTTAACTAATAGTTAGCGGATTAGTACATAAATATGATTCGTAAAACTGACCCTAGGTGCGATTAATACAAAATTGAATAGACGGATGATATCAGAAGATTGACCAGGAATAAGTTTTGTACCACACACGTGAAAAAGGACGGTTTGGTGCAGTCGCTAGCGTGCTGAACCGTAACTCAGGAGAACGGGGTTCGATTCCCGTCAAAGTCGACCATCTTTACAAAGGATATTGATGATTTGTCTCTGCGGTTATGTTGAATACCAGGATGGCTGAGAAGGACTATAGTACATTTCCTTTATCTACTAAAAATAATAATACAATAACATTTCATCACATCATCCTATCATCCCATGCATAATTCACCGATGCCAGTACATCTTGGGATTGCGCCGATGAAACTCAATACAAATATATGAAATATATGAATAATGTTATATACAAATGTATGAATTTCTGCAATGTGATATTTTTATTTGCATGTACTAAAATTATCAAAATGAAGTACGGTACGAAAGATATTCAATCAAAATTCAAACATCAAAGCAAGAATTATGTCCCGGGAACTTTTTTTGAAATTTTTTCCTAGAAAAGATATTTTTCTAATAATGTCTTTCCTCATTGTCACGCTAAAAAAAAAACACGTTTTTTATATTTTGAAAACTCATCTCATCTTCCTTTTCTCCCTCTTTCTGTCTCGCTCCCTCCATATGCTCAAAACATCCACAAACGTTGACAACTATGGCAAAGTATACGGACATGAACATTGGCGGAAAATTACCTCGCTGTCGACGCGTCTTTAAACCAACACTAACACTAACTCGTGGTTCCACCTTGATAGTTTAATTTCATTCGATGTTTCATGATGAAGAAAAACTTTTGCTACGCACAAAAGATTACAAGATATTGCATCAACGAATAAAATATGTTGCATAATCACGGCCCCGCTTGCAAAGATAGGTCTATCTGTCGAGTATATCTCCTGGGCATTTGATCATCTAGTAGACAGTGAAATCCGATTCGACCTTGCCGAAGGCTGCGTCTCTTTCTTCACTTTTACTCTCGTTCAGTATCTAAATGCAATAAAACTTGTTGTATAGTATAGTATAGTATAGTATAGTATAGTATAGTATAGTATAGTATAGTATAGTATAGTATACTTCTAGTATTTTTGAAACAGTTTGGTATCGTATAATTACATTTAAATACAATGTTCTTACAGTGACCGAGCGTTGAATGCTAATTCCTGAGGGGCTAAATTCCAATTGAATTACATTTACTAAATTCATTTTCACTTAAATTTAGGCCCTTGATCTTGGTTATGAAATTATATACAGATCAAAGTGACTCCTTGAATGCATTTTCTGGAAAGTTACTCCATTTTTCTACGCCTCTCTCTATCATTGAAGGAGTAGTTTTTTCTATAATTTCCTCAGAATTTTGTGTTATGGTCCTTTCTTCCTCTATACTAAAACCGAGTTTGATTTGGAACTCGATCGTTTTTATCACAATGCTTTGAACTATGCTTGACTATTTCAGGCTAAACCGTTTCCTAACTGTGTGATAAACATCGTCTACTAATATAGGCAAATGCAGCATATACGTTGTAAGATGAGCGATATATATATATATATATATATATATATATATATATATGTATATATATATATATATTTATATCGGTAAAACGGCTGGTCCGAAATACATACAAATTTGTGACAATGTGTATGTTTTAAAAAATTTGATTTTTTTGGAGAGATAATTCATTTTTGAAATTTTCTTACCCAGCCTAATGTTATGGGTTTTTACGAAACTTCGAGATGAGATTTTTCAAAAATGGTCCAACCGAGTTAACCCCAAAACTATACACTTTTGAGTTGGATACGTCTTCGTGTATACAGAAACAGTTTCGTGTTGATCAGTCGAACCCTGCGACCTGTGCAATGCTTAGAAACAAACAGTAAACAAATAAAAAAAACTCACAGACAAAGCTCCATAAGAGTGGTGTAGAGGTCTTCACTAACGCTCATTCAATTATTCAAAATGAACAATTCAATCATTAATATTTTTTATATATTCCATAAATACCTGACCTTCCTTTCGGCGATCGGTTCAACTATTTCTACATGCAATATACAAGAATCACATACGATATATGAGAGACAATTAATTTCATTTGGATAACAGCGCAGTATTTGAAGGACCTCATTATTAGTCCTTACATGCCCATATATTATACATACTTGAGAGTGATCATGGATGACTTTGCACTAAAGTACGAGGTAAGTAGCTTCGAACATGTCCCTCCCCCCCCCACCCCTTCCTCCCCTTCACAATAAGTTTATACACTCATTGTAGTTTGAGAAGCAAAAACTAGGCGGCTGTAATGTTATAGCATTATACATTTGTATGTGTTATATATAATTATAATTTCGGCCAGATGATCTCTTTGGTCACGAAAAAAGGCAGAGCAATGCAATTGGGAAAATGAATTGAATCGATAAAATTGAAAAAGTAATTGCACTTGTTTAGTGTCTTTATACAGATTATATACTATGGGTAAAAGACTACACTTATTATTTGATAATGAATGTTAAAAATGATTGTTATCAAGCAATTCATTCTTTTCACTTTCCACTTGATATTTCCTGTCTTTTCTGTCCTACGTCTTTATAGCAATATTATTGAATAACGATAATGATTCGTGAAAGATTAGAAATTGGGAAACTTATAATATGCACAAAAATCATATCATAACGGAATCAAACAAAAATTATGGATACTAATAAAATATAGTTAACTGCCTTACTTGAAACGAGAGTGGTATTTCAATTGTTAAAAATAACTACGGCGTGTCTTTTGTTGGTCGATTCAACACCTCGATCTATCGAACACTTTGTGCGTGTGTACTTTCATTACAGCAACGTCATATGTTTCACAGCATCATCATAAGTCCTCAATCCTAAGTGTTCTTGAAGTAACCGGTCGGTAGTCTCCCCTATCCAATACGATTAACCCTCGTTCGTCTCGACCCTCAGCACCAAACAGCTGGACAATGCAAATACGAAGACCGAGGTTATATAAGAACTGACCACTCAAACAGAATAAAATAGTTCTCAACTTACAATCATAATGGACGGTTTCATTAGTCCATCCTTATTCATCCTCCTTTGTGTTCTTCTTTGGAGTTTATTTTACTGGTTACCTCGACGGAAACTGTGGAAAGCGGCGGGAAAATTACCAGGACCTAAAGGATACCCCTTATTGGGAAACTCATTAATATTCTGGGGTAGTTTGAGGGATTCTTTTGAAAATGCGATATCTTTATCTCGGGATTACGGCCCGATTGTCCGGTTGTGGCTCGGCGGTCGTTTATATGTGGTACTCAATGATCCAGAAGATATTCAGTTGGTTCTCGGGAATGCAAGGATAAGAAATAGGGATGAGAATATGACGAGAGCGATTATACCATTTTTTGGTAATGGATTATTGGCGACTAGGGATGAACAGTGGAGAGTGCACCGGAAGCTGATTACGCCTACGTTCCATTTTAAGATCTTGGAGACTTTTGTGGATGTTTTTGGAAGGAAATCGCAGATACTGAATAAGAGATTGGAGGAGGTTGCGGATGGAAGAACTTTTGATGTTTATGATTATTTGAGTTTGTGTACTCTGGATGCTATTTGTGAGACAGCGATTGGTAAGTATTTCATCATATTTATGTCAATACATTTGATTAAAACATGTCCAAGTTATTCTATAGTGTGTATAGGCCTACCTACGAGTGAGATGAATAACCACATCATGCTCGGTATTGGACAAGAGCTGTTTAGGATTACAACATTTTTGTTTTTTTCTTGATATTTCCGATAGCACTGCTATCTCTGATTTTCTGAATTTCATTGATTTGAAAACTATTGTTTATGGTTTTCACGATTCATTTAATTTTGTCAATTTCGTTCCTGAATTGTTGAATTTTTTGAAAAGCATTTCTATTTCCAAAATATGAATAATCATAAAAAGATGCGAGTTACGGAATGGATAAATACATTGAATACATTGTAATCAACTTGAATACTATTGAGTACGTGATGAGATAAATTGTACAAAACATCAGTGAAAAGATCCGGAACAGTATTATATAAGTATAAACTGTATTTGTCCAGCCCTTACCAGCATTAATATTAGGAGTGAACCAAACACGAACGTTGATATCTTCCACTTTTAACTATAAGTCCCTTGTGCAATCACTTTTTTCCATTAACAGAAGATGTAAAGTTTGTCATAATACAAAGAAAAAAAGGGTAAGACCTACATTGGTATAATCAGGCCTATGACTCTACTTATTAAAGATCCCGGATAATTAGTACTTAATTCAAGCATTTTCTTCGAGAACTGTGGAAAACCACGGAGAACGACGTCAGAATGGGTTTCAAAAACGTGTAGAAATATATGGGATTTTCTTTTCAAATCTGACGGGAAGAGACTGGTATAATTTAGACGATGATGTGTTTGTGGGATTTGAAAAATTATTTGAAATTGTTCAAAGCCTTGGTACAGCAAGAGCGAGAGAATATTTAGTCATACAGGTATTAATAATGATGTCAATCTTTTTATGCGAACAACATTTTTTATGTAATTTAGTCTTGGGATCTGTGCCATTTTTTTTGTCGGTTCTCCACAGGTCAAACGGCTACAGCTATCAACTTCAAACTTTTTTCCATTATGGTTCCTTATCCAACTTAGATCTTTCTAATTTTGTGGCAATATCGGGCGGTAACTTTTATTTTTATGAATTTTTGAAATTTCAAAAATACCCATCAGAATAACACAGAGGAAAAAAAAATTCATTTGTCAAAAAAATGAAATTTCGCGTGAAGTTGGATTACATTTTGATACACATTTCTGGAACTTTTCAGCTTGATCGGGTCAGCCATTTTGAACAAAAAACATAGGGCCTAAAATGTGCTAAATTGGTACCACTCGAAGCAGTTTTTACCCATTTTTACCCATACTATTACTATCCGCTCGTCTAACAACGCATATATGACGTTTTTCTAGTGTAAAATAAATAAATATTGCAACTGTTTCATTGATGAAGATTGTTCCTGTTTTGATCGATGGGAATATTGTTTCATGCTCATGCAGGTACAACTATGAACGCTCAGCTAGTCGGTCACAGCGACTTCTTAGATGTGTTGTACGAGTCTGTGAAGTGTATTCACAACCGAGCTATGAAACCCTGGCTACTGATAGACGCGCTCTACTCTCTAACAGCTGATGGCCGTAAAGCTAGGCCCATAATCAAGGTAATTGTTACAGGTCGAAATGGCTTTTGTGACATGGAAACATGTGAGGTAATATTAGTATACTTGGTTGAATGTTACATCACGCTCTTACCAACAGCCAGATTATTTGAGGATAAAGACACATGTATATATATTTTATTATTATCCATTTATTTTATCTTCATCACATTTTATTTTCTCATTTATTTACCTATATTGTATGATATTCTCACATTCACAAGTATTCGTCACTTTGGTCTCAAATTAAATCTATTTATTTTGGTTCGTAGTCAAGTATCCAGAATTCTAGTATTGTGTTTTTCTCATCTTTCAAAGTCAACAAGATAATTTCAAGATGTTTCTGCTCCAACTCTACCTGTACCACATATTATGATCTTATACTATGATACTACATTTAGTCCTTATTCATTAATATATGTGTTCTCTTTGAATCCGGCTACGAAGAGGATAATTATTATTTGAATTTGAATTACTGTCAGCCCAAACACGAGAGTAGACCTATTCGAAGACGGGTTCCTCTTCTTCACATTGCTTTTTTCACAATATGTAAATGTCAATATTAATTGCCAACTACAATTTTTTTCATTCATAACGACGCACTGTACTGATGACTATACGATCTATTTACGTCGGTGAATGATATATTAGATGATGGGATAATGAGATGAAAAGCTATTTTATCAAGTGTTTTGGATAATGGTAAGGAGTCTGTCGTGGGATGTTGTTAAAGAACCATCTCAGTATTAGACCTTAAAGTCAGAGGGCAACCACGAAAAAAACCCTGTCAGGATGGTCGACCATAGCGAGAATCAAACCTCGGTCTCCTGAATGACGGTTAATAGTATGCTATTATTCATTCTTGCGTATTTATTTCCTCTTTCTTTACTATGTATTCTATGAATACTTGTATTCGATTGGAATGTATTCTATGAATGAAGTATTCTGAGCATTTATTGTCACTGTTTTTGTTTTTGTCATTTATGTATACCAATCATGTTTCGTACACATTGATGTTCTGAAACAGAATGAAAATGAAAATGAGAAAATGAGAAAATAATAAATAATGTGATGAGGATTTATTTACTATAATCGTGAAATAATAAATAAAATGTGCTACATTCGTATAGAGAGCATGTTCATGCACCCATCAATGGGAAATTATTTTTAATTCAGGGGTTCTCTCTTACTGCAAGAGTGTGTCGTTATACAATTGGTAATACATGATATATTTTAAGTGGTGGTCGATTAGTGGGATGGACAGCCATTTTTGTGCAGTTAATTGTTTTTTCAATGCTCCTCAGACCATCCGAGACTTCAGTGAGAACGTAATAATAAAGAAGTTGGACGAATACAAGCAAGGTATCCGTTCTTTTGGCATCGTTACGTCATCTGGAAAAAGAGTGTCATCTTTTCTCGACATGCTCATAGAGGCCTCCGAGAGCCAAGGCTCCATTCTATCAACTGAAGGTAAACCTTTAGCAGCAGAACTATGAACATGTAGTTGCTCGATAAGCGAACAATTACTAATTATTAATCTCATAATGATCTATACTTTCTTCGCCCAGAGATTCGTGACGAAGTGACAACAATGGCAGCAGCTGGCCTCGAAACGACAGCAACAACAGCATCCTTCTTCCTGATTCTCTGTGCCATCCATCCAGAAGTTCAAACACAGATCCAACAAGAACTTGACGACATCTTCGGCGACGATCTCACAAGAGCCGCTACAATCGACGACCTCCATCGCATGCACGTCATCGATCGTGTCATCAAGGAAACGCTTCGTCTCTTCCCCGTCGTCAACCTCCTACCTAGAGAAATCTCAGAGGATCTTCCGATCTCTAACGGATACGTACTTCCAGCAGGTTCTAGTAGTATTATCTTCTCGTATAACGTACATAGGAACCCGAAATACTTTCCTGAGCCGATGTTGTTCCTTCCTGATCGGTGGCTGTGCGGAAATCCTGCAGGTCATCCCTATGCGTACCTACCCTTCAGTGCTGGACCAAGGAACTGCGTTGGACAGAAGTACGCGTTGTTTCAAATGAAGAGTGTTCTCAGCCAAGTGTTGAGGAAGTTCACGGTGACGACGAACTATTCGATGGAGACGTTAACAAGGCTGGAGATGAGTGTCACGTTGTGTATCGATCAAGATATAAGATATCAGATTCAGTTGGCAAAGAGGTTTAAATGATGTATCCATGCCTTATGATATGCCTACGATCCATGGTTCATGAACCCTTATCGATAGTCGATATGTAGTCAGTGATTGTCTATTATGAAAATCATTTCGAACGGTAACCCTTCTTTGTAGTTTTTACTCTCTCTCTAAATTATGAACCCAATTTGTCTATATTTTTTTTTGGATTGAAAATTATCTTACAATTTACGCTCATATCGATAATCATTGACGTCGTATCGATTATCGAATACAAAATATTGATTATGTTGGATTGGATTCGATAATTTACGTAAAATAATTGATGATCGGATGAATGAATGTTTCTTGATTGTACTTGATTTCAATAGAATAATAATAAAATAATAATCCGTGAAATCACCCGAAAGATCTCTTTATTAAAACACACGCACATATATATATATATATATATATATATATATTGTGGAAGCTTTCAACAAAACATATATGTTACATACACACACGCACATAGTTTTTTACTTTAATACAAAATTATGTTCATAGAATTTGTAAATGCCCAAAATGTATAATGTCTCTCATAACACTTTATCCAGTACCTGATTAAGGTCCACTTCACTCGAGAGAAGGAACTTTGTAAACTCGTAAATGTTTATCGATACAATGCGATGGTCCACAAATAAGACAAGTGCAGCGTTCTGTGAAATTGTTCTGTAAAACGTGTCTTGAACTTTGAGTGAATATTTTCTGAAAGGGGATTTAGAAAATATAAGTTCGAAGGTTGTCTATAGAAAACCAGATATTGTGATGGCTATTCTCAACTAGACCCGGATCATTTCTAAAAACTATACACGCTACCTATAAAGCGTATATACTTATATGCAATACTTCTCTGAATTGTTCGAACCCCGTTTGAAGGGTCAGTTAAGTTGGCCCCAACCAAATGGAAAACACAAACACAATGTATACACCAATTTTGCACTCATTATGCACCATTTTGCACCCCTTGTTTTGATTTTTGCACCCCAACCCCTAACGAGTTATGACATACATTCTTGGTTGGGGCCAACTTAATGACAGCCCCAACCAAATCATGTAAAAAGAAAACTGAGAGCACCACAATTTTGCACCAATTATGCACCATTTTGCACCCCAACTTTTGATTTTTGGTGCTTTCAAAAATGAAATTTTACAATGGTTGGGGCTGGCATTAAGTTAGCCCCAACCACTTGAAGTCCGATTTACTCATTAGGGGTAGGGGTGCAAAAATCAAAAGTTGGGGTGCAAAATGGTGCATAATTGGTGCAAAATTGTGGTGCTCTCAGTTTTCTTTTTACATGATTTGGTTGGGGCTGTCATTAAGTTGGCTCCAACCAAGAATGTATGTCATAACTCGTTAGGGGTTGGGGTGCAAAAATCAAAACTAGGGGTTCAAAATGGTGCATAATGAGTGCAAAATTAGTGTATACATTGTGTTTGTGTTTTCCATTTGGTTGGGGCCAACTTAACTGACCCTTGTTTGAAGTAATTTCAGTAAATTTGTTCAGACGGGATTACATTAAAGAACATGAGTAACATGACAATCATAAATATAGATTCTAATCAATAATGACGACATTATATTTCCCTAATTACAGAGAAAACTGTAAATCATCATTTCAATTTCAGTAATTATCATACATTTTTTTGTCCTCCAGAGATCATGAGTCATGACGTAAGCATCACTTATTCTGGATAGAAACATAAACAGAATCGGGTAATGTCTACGTCACGACTCAGAAAAAGGGCCAGTTCCTGTGGGACAAATAAATGAATTTTCAATTTTTGGAATTGACATAATGATTTCTAATTTTTTCTAAAATTGCGAAAATAAACATCGTAATTATTTCTTAAAATCTAGTTTGAGGGTTGTAGCAGTAGCAGTAGTAGTGATTTATTTTTAGCAGATAAGTGCTATCTTCACATACAGTTATATCGATACAGTTTGTTACAATATAATGTTAATAATACAATAAGAATATAATACAATAATATACTCCAATTTGGTTCTCACAGATCATCCCAAAATGACATTTTTTCATCACCTTTGGAGTTGAGTTTACCATTCTTGATATATCTAGAACATTCTCTCCTGAATTGTGATGTCATTTGAGATTCAAAATGTGACTCTTTTGTTAGTACCATAAGTCATAGTGTTCTCATGGCTATAGTACCATCTTAGGCAGACCTCGCATCACGCACACCCTTCTTGTTCAACCTGACGAAATTCTCGTCCACACGAGTTTCTTGTTCCGCTCTTGTATCATCTTCAATGGTTCGCCGAAGTTCTTCTCCCATATCCTTGTCCCCATATCCCCACAAGCGATGCGATCCATCACCAAGCTGCTGTACCTTCTTCATGACGGTGTTTTTGGATGCTGAGCGCAGATCTGTCGCCCAGCCGTATTTGGCGCACAGCTCTATCACCCAGGCGTTGTTGTTGAAACGCATCCCGTGCTCGGCGCACTTGTAATCCCAGGGGAACGCGTGGTGGTAATTGTGCCAGCCTTCTCCTTGGGTGAAGATTGTTACCCACACGTTCTCTTTGGGAACGATATTCCTGTAATTAGTAGATGGATTATTTTACATGAAATTATAGTTTATGTATCCGAAAATGTCAGGTCGGACCTACTCGTGATTATTGACTCTACTTTACATTTCGTCGTCCAAAACTATACGATGAATTTTCCCAGAAGTCATGTTTTGTCACTCTTTGCAGTTGGGTTTCCTGCACTCTTGCTTGCATTTTTTTTTGTAGAAGTGAGCTAACTTTCGAGTGTGACAGTTAAATTCCTCAAATTCAAAGAAACCTGTGCATCTGACGGTAACAAATGCCATGGCGTCCCGATAACGTTAACGGTACAGCAAAGTGTAACACCCCTGGTTGGAAAACAGACCTGCCAGAAAGCGTATCATGTTCATGTCGGACAAACCCTGATTTACCTGTCATAGGGATTTGAGCCCCACAGGTGTGCAGCACTGTTGACACACCATGTGGCATTCAGCTCCACAATGTAGCGCAGCATGTAGGCAATCATGAAAGAGTTGAATAACGTCTCTCCCCAGCAATAGCACGGCACGGCAACAGGGAAGGCGATGGCAAGCAACACGTAGAGTGGCTTGTAGTACCTGGAGGAGATGAAGAGTTTGTAAATTAATAGTTGTAAATGTGTGAAGCCTGGTAGTTTATACTCTAGTAACACAAGGTTTTAGCGCAAGAAGACGACATACAAATTGCAAAAACTATTTTTCAACAACCTTCAACAATAACTTTTTATCCACTTGACCAATTATTATGATATTTTGATATGCGTAATCAGTTCATTCTTTCAAGTTTCCAGAGCAGAAACGCGGATTGTTGCGATCAAAAATGTACAAATTACCGCTTGTACGCTTCGCGTAAAAGATGTCGTTGGGGGTAAGGTATACGTAGGGTAGGGTGTCTGCTGAGTGTTGGGCTACCGCTCATTCAGACTTACAGCTCGACTAGCTCCTAACGTCTAGTTCCCTCGACCAGCAATGATACAAATCCGGACAATATAGCGTTTTGATAATAAGAAAGGCAACGATCTCCTAATGTCACCTCGTCTTCAGGAATGGTCACGTCAAAGATCTTCATATAATATACTTGGGTCACTTACTTCTTCTGGAACATGACAAGAGGATCAGCTTCTAGATCAGACATGTCTGTAGCTTTGCCAGCAGCGATGACGGCGGGATGTTTGCGAACCATCAGCCAGCCGATGTGACAGAAGAAGAAACCTCGGGTAGAGTCATGTGGGTCGGCGGCAGTGTCGCTGTACTTGTGATGTTGACGGTGGTCGCGTGCCCAGATGTAGCAACAATTCTGGATGACGCAAGGACATGAGTCAAAAGAAGACTATCGAGGGGTACAATTTGTAGTAATAATCAGCTGTACTAAAACGCGACTGTCTTTGTTATTGTTATTTGGATAGAACAGATTTGTAAAAGATGGGGATTGGCTAACTGTACGCAAACCAACTGGCCTAAAAAAACGACCAACTTTACTGAAAACCAACTGCATGTACTAAAAAACCAACTGATCCAAAAACCAAAAGACCTTAACTTCTATTTCTTGAGCCATCTCTACAGGAGTGAAATTAAGGGATTTGATTGCTCCCATTCACAAATACCACCCATCAAATGTTATATAGGCTCTAGTGATGGGTCTAGTGAGGTTAGGTGGGTATGAGGTTTGTGTTGAATTACATTACTGAATGCCACATTGACTTCTTTTAAAGTTGCTCATGAAGTTTGAGTTGCACAAGAAGTCAGCTGGTTTTTGTACAGTTGGTTTTTAGATCAGTTGGTTTTAAGTACAGCTAATTTTTAGGACAGTTGGTTTCTATTACAGTTGGTACCTTCTCGTGAAATATGATAATATACGCTTAATAGTGTTTTCCTGTAAAATGTCTGAGACTAGGAGTTAGTAGGCCTACTATACCTGTCCGCTCATGACTTGGAGCGCTAGTAACACAGCCGTTAGTACTCTGTTAGCTTTGTAAGCTCGATGAGTGAACAGGCGATGTGCTCCGACAGTGATACCAATCTCACACAGTGCCATGATTATGAGCATACCTGCAATATGTGTTTTTATTCATCATTTACATTACATAATATCTTGTGAGAATATTTAGACATAATTATTTTAAAGAATATCAACAAAATATATATATATATACAGTCATGCAGTGGGGCCAGGGCGGTCCAGGGCGGCGCCCTGGTACCTTTTTGGGGGGCAGGACGTAGCCCTGCCTCCAATTTTAAAGCTGAGGCAGGGCGGCGTAGGGCGCTGAGATTATTTAATATCTTATCATGGGACAAAGTAGATATTGAAATGAAAATCCAGTAATAATAGTAATAATTGACTTAAGCAATCCCAGTCTGCCAGTCACGTGCTAGAATTACCAGTTCCAAAAGTTATGCTGAATATAATTGTTTGAACAAACTATTTTCACATTTTTTACTTGTGGGGCGTTGTGGGGGGCCAACCCACCAACAATTAGGAAACGCATTTTATGCTATTTGAATTACATATCGATCTTTATGCGAAATTTTGGCGTATACCTCGTTATTTTTACGACGTCAACACTGCCGGGACAGACATTGTGATGCCACCGCCCTGGCACTTCATTTTTTACGACTACACCACTGTATATATATATATATATATATATATGTTATGACGGATGTTCTCGCGGATTGGATGACATGCTGTATTATGTTCTCGGGTGGATCGCGTTTGCTGTTTCGGGATAGAATTGCAGTCCCTTTCGGGACCTTGTCTTCTCTTCCTCTTCCGAAGTTCGAACTTGATCGAAGTTCGCCGAGCTGCAAAGAAGAATCCCTGATGATGGCAGGTCAGATCCTGCCGAAACGTTGGAAGAGGAAGAGAAGACAAGGACCCGAAAGGGACTGCAATTATATCCCGAAAGAGCAAACGCGGTCTACCCGAGAACATAATACAACATGTCATCCAATCCGCGAGAACATCCGTCATAATATATATATATATATATATATATATATATATATATATATATATATATATATATATATATATATATATATATATATATATATATATATATATATATATACATATGTATATATGATAGAATGTCGACCTACTGATATAATATTATATAATACTTTAATATGTAATAGTAATACCGTATGCAATATGATAATATAATATAAATGAAATAAATTGTCAAAATAAATTTTGATATTGTAAATTATACCTAAAAATCCTATAAATATCTTCATCCCACCATCTTATTAATCTTTCATCCGACGCCAATAGATCTATAAGTGATCTTTGAAGTGGATCTGAAAACCAGTTTAGAGCTAGTGAACAGTGCTCGTTGAAGGCTATTGGAATGATGAGAGTGATAATTCGATTCATTGGCGAGTCAAAAATCAATCAATCAATCAATGTAAATACATTGTTGGCAATAACTTTTGAATGGTATATATAGGCCTAAACATTGAAATTGAATCAGATTTACACCTTATTCCTCATTGATTATTTCACCTTATAGCTATTTGTAGTTTCCTATTGTATCTCAACTATTTTAAAGTTATGTTTCAGTTATTTAAGTTATGTCTCCCATGAAACCTGAGCAATGTAGTGTCATACACAAAAATGTATTTGTCTCACCCCAAAGTGTTGTGTATAGTTGTGCTGATGTCAATGCCAGATAGAGTCCATGAACTCCCATAATATGCATAATAAGGAAACCAATCGCATTCTTCCAAACAATATCAGCCTTAAACTTTACTGCTTTCAACTCTTCAATCGTCATCGACGAATTAACGACCGCTGTCTGTCCATTAGCTGGCATGGTGCTGGTAGGTCTCTGTTAAGAAGTATATTAGCCTATATATGCGCGGATGGTGCAGGCCTATGGACCTACTCGTGGGATATGACGTTTGACAAACTGAGGATTGTAGAAACATGAATGAAAAATACATACACACAATACATTTATATCTTTTTTCACAATATATATTATATAAGTTATATATATATATATATATATATATATATATATATATATATATATATATATATATATATATATATATATATATATGTGTGTGTGTGTGTATCATGTGTTCATGTGATCATGTGATGTGTGTTCATGTATATATATATATATATATGGTAGGTCTATCTTTGCGGAAATTTGCCCTTCTTTGATGAGTGTTTTTGGTTCTGAAAAGAACCCTTCTACTCTTTCTTTTCAGAACCAAAAACACTCATCAAAGAAGGCCAAATTTCCGCAAAGATAGACCTACCATCAAACACCGGCCCTCAAAACTTCAGACATCACATATATATATATATATATATATATATATATATATATATATATATATATATATATATATATATATATATGTGTGTGTATCATGTGTTCATGTGATCATGTGATGTGTGTTCATGTATATATATATATATATATATATATATATATAATATATTCATACATGTGAATATAATATACGGGAATAGTTATATTTAGTGCCAGTATTACCAACGTGGGAGTAGCTCTAACTGGCAGTTAAAAGTTGGCATCACCATGGTTACCCATGCTATTTGTTTTCACCAACTCTTAGATAAAGGCTAACTAGACTTGGTAATACTGGGCCTTAGAGGTATTTTAGTCGTGTTTTCTAAATAAGTAATTAGTAAAAAGCTCAACATTTCGGCAGCGCTATGGCTGTCTTCGTCAAGAGCCAAATTATTTATTTTATACTGAAAACAATATACAAAAGCAAACCAGATTCAAAATTATTAAAAAAAAATAGGCTTCTGTCAAGTGACGTCACCCATTGTTGGAAGAGACAGACAACAATGGAATGATATTCTACACTACTTTCACCTAAGCATATGCTGTGTTAGATAAGCAAGATATTTATATTGAATGCACTCAAGAGCTATGTAGAGAGAGCCTATATATTATGACAAAAGAGTGGACATATACTCCTTTTGGCAAAATCATGGCCGCCGCTTCTTTAATGGCTTTTAATGGCCTCTTAATGGCTCTTTATCTGTCATAGGCAGTTTCAGTGTACTATTTACATGCAAGTGATAATATACTATGAACGCATTTAATTCTCATGCCATTGGCGTGAGTAGTAAATTAATTTGGGATAGGAAAGTCTAATTGGCAAAGGCATATTCACTCTTTTTTTCATAAATACGTTTTCTAGGTAGGCTACACATCTTGATTTTTAGCATACTGCCTTCGTTATACAACCCAACTTTCGCTAATCAGCCCAAAAAACCTTAAAACTCAATATTTTACATGACCTTGGCAGGGGGATGCTGAAGAGCGTATACCGGAATAATGTCGACTCGGTCGTGTGACATGTGCTTTGGGGTACTTTTCAGTGGATGGTTCAATTGAGATATTGATATTTTTTCCAATGCTTTTCTTATGAGGATTTAACAAACATTACGAATTTTGCCTTGAAAAAAAATTGAATTGATTTTGCCCCAAACAGTAGGAATTTAATTTTGGTAAGACAGTAATCGTCAAAAAAAGTTCCAAGACTATTGGTTACTCTGTATCACCTATATACAGGTAGAAAAAAACACAGAAACTACGCCCGATGCTGTTCAGTATCAAGTGAAATGGAAGTCTTCACTACGCTGGTCAAATAATCTTAATTCAATTGTTATTTCAATATTTTAATAAATTAAGTCTATGAATACTCACTGTGCTTTACATTAAATCCTTGTCGATGTAGGACTGCTCACACCACAAATATGACCGTTCAATATCGGAGCCAATCATGAAGGCCTACTTCTTCACGGTAAAACAGCGCGATCAACCACCCATAAGAGACTGAAGCTCTTTGTCACACCAAAACTATGGTCCGTAGCAATATAAGTATAACTAAAACCATATATATACACTCCTCATTATAATTGTAAATTAATTTGAGCCTGAATTACGGCATGTCTATTGCGCTATACATCTAGATGCATGAGTATACAATGCAAATTGATTGTCAAATTAATGTCAAATATTTCAATAGAAATGTTTTGTAAATTAATTTTAAAGCAAATTTGATATTGTGTATAGTCGATGTCATGAATGGATAAATCGGTGTGTAGGCCTACAGACTGACTCGACTGCACAATATTAGTGTGTGAGAATTGTATTGTATTGTATTATCACGGTTTGTTAATTCGGGGAAAATGTACAAAATAAAGGTCAAGAGAAAAAAATGTCACTTGATGAAGTGAACAAATGTTGGATAATACTAGGATGAATTAATGGAATGATTACAGTTATTATGAATTAAGAGATGATACAACATGATTAAAACAAGAAATGCATGCTATACACTTTCAATAAGTTGAAGATGGTAGGCCTAGGTATTTTTAATATAATTTTATTTGTGTATTACAAAGATGACAGATGATAAATTGGGACTGCATTCATAGCGAATGTTGATAACTAGGAAAACGCCATATGCGTTGTTGGACGAGCGGTTAGTAATGGGTAAAAATGTGTAAAAACTGCTTCGAGTGGTACAAATTTAGCACACTTTATGTTTTTTCTTCAAAATGGCAGACCCGATCAAGTTGAAAGTTTCCAGAAATGTGTATCAAAATGTAATTCAACTTCACGCAAAATTTCATTTTTTAGGATTTTTTTTCCGCTGTGTAATTCTAATGGGTATTTTTGAAATTTCTAAAATTCATAAAACAAAAAGTTACCACCCAATAATACCACAAAACTATACAGATCTAAGTTAGATGAGGAACCGACAAAAAAACATAAAAAAAAAAAAAACATGAAAACGAACACCAGTTTTTTTCAGTATGTCAAATTTAATCCTAGCTCAGTTAAACACACTGTTTATTTGTCAATTTATGTTACAACTTTTCATAAATAGAAGATTTCACATAATTATCAATATGGCTATGACTAACAAAATCGCCTTCCTGAGTTTACTTCCTTTTTTCGCGAGGAAGTGCGTAGTGCAAACAAAGCGCTTGTACAACAATGCACTTGATGTGCAATGAAAACAAAAATAGTGGTTGCTAGAATTAGGTTAACCAGTGGATACTCAGGTACGATAACCAATACATCACGTGTGTCGTTGGCCAACCAGATGTGGTACTGACAGATAAACAGTTCTAAGGATATTCGACCGAACCAAGCAAAGAAAACAGAGTACCTAGCACGCACTTGCACGAACACATTTCGAAGAACTACGAAGCTAATAATAGGTATAAATACAATATATGAATGTATTGTGTTACATTCTTCTTTATTAGAACAATATATAGAGAAGACCGTAAAGCTAACTAAACCTGATACTGAAACGAACACAACTAAAAAAATATTGCGCTTAGCTGTCATATCTAAACTGAGATTATGCTTTTCAGATATCATGCACAAGCTGGAGAAAACCATGCCATACAAAATGCTATATCGATCTAGTTGCCATCGAAACCACCATTCATACAAGTATCCATTACTTGTCGTGAACAATCTCTTCAACAATGGAAACGAAAACACTGCGTCGAAGATATCTTTCCTGAGGTAAAGTATTGATATCACTGCACACAAGATACTAAACTTGACGCCAAGGTAGATGTATTGTCTTGAACTGTGCGAATTGGAGATGGTGATCCGGGGGGATAAAGCAAGGAAGATGTAGGCGATGGTGAACCAAAAGGACGCAAGGGGAACGTAGTAGTAATTCTGGTACGGTTGATTCATGCATAAACAAAGTAGAATTGTCAGGAAGTTCAGACGAGACATAACCTGAAACAAATGGTGTACGATTGTTATTTCATATGAAATCACATACTCGCAATGTACAAATAGTATCAATCACAATGAATAATAATTACATGCAAATATCTGGACAGAGTGATTTGTCCATCCTTCCAAACATAACAGAAGTGTCCGTATCCTGTGAGAAACAGGTAAGAAGAGACGATAGCTCTCAGGTGCATGTAGATCGGAAGGACCTTGCTGGCTCCAGTCAAGTGATATACCAGGATCACTAACTGCATCCAACCTGCAGGACAAACAAGATCAACAAGTAGCGCACCTCGATAGCTATCATGAAATCATACTTCTGTCTCTATTAGTCTCTATTCGTCCATCAGTCTATTCTGTCTCGAGTCTCCATTTTTTATTTTCTAGATACTTCTGGAAAATTATTATGTGTCGAGGTTAACAAAAGTGTTTAGATCAATCGTGTCCCTCAACTATATAAGGTGAGTATAGTCACATATTGTTTTGAGTTGATACAAGTATAGTATGAATATGAGTAATGAGTATGAGTTGACTTACGTATAGTGTAGGAGCTAGGACTTTAGTTATCTACGATGGACACGCAACTTGGACTTCTCCCATGTTCTCCCAGCTGAAACCTTCCAGAAACCTTCGACGCCACCTAGATCTACTATAAGCTAGCTACAGGGCTCTGATGACCTGAATAGTCGATCTCAGTGCTTTCGATCGATTTCATGTTTTCAGAATAACGTCGCTCTCAGTTGAGTATCCATCGTAGATAGCTCTAATCCTAAAGCTCTAAACTTTGGACCTGTGCGCTGTGCTGAAGCTGAAAATCTCTTTACTCCTCACCTTTCCACTCGTTGGTTTGATCTCTATTCAGCACGCTATCGTTTTCACACTTCTGATTGTAGATAACACCCAGTATTCCGAGAACACCGAGTGGTAACCAGAAGAGTGTCTTAGAGAAGTATTTTGGCTCCTTTGCGAACACATCAGTATTATCGGCAAGGAAGAAGAAAGCCATGATGACAGCCATCTTGGCAAGTGATGTGAAGATGATGTATTTGTGGTCTGCCTTGCCTTCTGGTTGGTCAGAAGTTGAGGGGTATAATGACGTCATGCGTAGAACGATCAGAAGAGCAGCTACCATAAAACTGGAAAGAAAAGGACTCAACGTTCATAGCGGTTCATAGAAATCATTGATGAATATGTGTGCCTATATTATCGTTTTTTTTTTATTGGAGTGAAAAAATATATATACGGTGATATTGTTCAGAATTATTCAAATGTATAATCCAGATATGTATATGTTATTAATAAATGGTAACAATACGTATAGAAATTGTAAAACATTCGCAAAATGTTTGCTAATTTATTCACTAGTATTATTTGCTTACATAAACATATGTACCAAGCTACATTTAGGCCTATAGTTGTATCCAATACATGAAGGTTCCGATGTGAAGGTCCAAACTGTACCAGCAATCAACTGTCCCAAAGCTCGACTGTACTAAAAACCAACTGATCTAAAACTTCTACTCCGTGTGCAACCTGTTCAGACGGTAAAATTTGAGGTTTGGCTATTCTCCTTCAGAAATTTCATTTGACACAAACCTTACCCACCTAACCATAACCATCACTAAATAAACTATACATTATTCAATGGGCGATAACAATAATTTTTGAAATTACATATATTTCATACATTTTGTAGCATAAATTTCGAAAACATTCAAATTGTAATCATTTGTAACGAAAAAAACTCATTTTTACCAGATTGCTAGTGCAGAAAATGTTGCAATTTGAAGCGACGTTAGTTCAATTGATTTATGGTTGTGACTTAACATCGCATTTCGAGCAAGTTCGATCTGCTGAGCGTACACGGTGTTGTTCGCTGCTTTGCTGACATTGGAGCAACAAGTGTTAACATCGTCGAAGTGTTTGTACTTGTTGCAGTACAAATTCAAGAATATCTGCAAGCATAACATAAATTCAACAATAGTTCCTATAAATATCTCACTGAGAACCCAAAATATTATAATTATGTTAGAAATAAATACAGTACAAGAAGAAGAAATAATCTCCATGTACGTAGAACCATGATGAGTAGAGATGATGATTATATAATTTTTATAAAAGGAATGAAGATATTTAGAAATTAAGAAATAATTGAAAGCATGGATTGTTCTTCAGAATATCTGTTGATTACACTCATTATTTTTGTTCAAGTATAGGTCTACATTCATTGTTTGTTTATAGGTTTTCCTTTTTTTCTGATATATTGTGTCCGCTTGTGAGGAAAAACTAATTATTTCAATGTGTTATTCGCTATATTGTATTACCAATCCAAAAACATATTTTTCTGTTATTACTTGTCATAATGTTTTATAATACCCCTAAAGTTACGCCACGCTGGAGGTTCGTGGGGCTATGAAAATGTGTTCCTATTTCATCTAACGTGGTGAAACTTCAAATCCAAGAAAAAATATCAATAACGTAAACATATTTCGCTCATCTTACAAAGCATATGCTGCGTTTCCCTAGTCTTCATCTCTCATTCATGATTTCATTTGGATTCAATTTTGAAAATTAATGAAAATCAATTGAGTTATGATTTCCAGTTAGAGTGGGGCATGAATAATATGCCACCAAATACTAAGGCACGAATGATTTAGGCTTGAATGCTTTTAACTGTAAAAAGACTCAGCGTGAATAGTAGAAAAGTCACATTGACGTTCGACAATGTGAAATTAGCTTACCTGAGTGTCTTGACGAAGCGCTACTTGACCGTGGTGTGTTCCATCTTCGCAACCCTGCAGGTTTCCCTGGGCAACATGTCGGAAACTGTGCCATAATTTCACTTTACTTCCTTCAAAAGCCTAGACAACATGAATACAGAAATCATATTTTTGTGATGGACGACATGAGAGATGGATGATACATTGTAGGAGAAGCTAGTGATATGAGAAATAATGAGGTGGGTACAGGTTGGATGAAAAATATAAGACAGAGCACAAAAACACACAAAATGGACTAGACATGAGTGCTGGGAGGTAGGTTTTACAAGAGTCAGCAAACTCAAGTTTCCCACTACCTTTCCCACGGACTCTGAAGGAGATAACTATACCAGGCGAAAATCACAGGAACATAATTCCATCTCTCATATCGTACATCACATCGTTCACATTCTTTAAATCAAGTCCAACTTTCCAATAACGAATACATACATCAGTTACTCATATTTGAGCATTATCCATTGTAAATGATTAATATAAAATATTAAAATAATTCACTTAAAATAATTCACTCTACAATAGCCAAACAATTGATTATTTAGTGTGATGAATGAAAAAATGTAATTTAATTGGAATGTACGTCGAGTGGTACGGGTAAAACCCGTCCATCCCAAATAATACACATTCCCAAGAAAAACTACAGCAGGTCTCAACTTAAAATCATTCATCCTGGATTGAAATGGAATCGAACATGTTCAAACTCTTTTAACAGCAGTCACACATCTTTATGATTTGATGAATGGAATTAATCTTCAATAAAATGTCCAAAATATTCTTGGCGCATCTTTTGATTGAAAATAATATTCATTCCATATTTAAAAACGCAGGTTTTGGTTCATATTTTCCTTATGTTGGGCCTACCTTCATTGCAGCAGAATTATACAAGTTAATGTTTTGGTTTGTATCCATCCACTTCCATGCAGAAAGTTTCTCAAATATAACTGGTTCCTGTAATGTCCATAATACAGACACTTTTCTTTCCACTAGCTCGTTTATTGGTCCCACCACTTCTCTCAGGAAGTTCATATAATTATTTGCACCTTCCATTGTCTTTTTTTCATATTTGATAATAGTCCACAAAGCATTACCAGCTATCACCATGTTGGGTGGTACAATTTCCGCCTGTGAAGAATAGGAGTCCAAAATAATGTAATACTAGGGAGAGTGCTTTAAGGGGGTGCATGCACGGTGGTTAACGCGCTCGCTTCATGTGGTCTGAGAGGCGAGGATTCGATCCCCGCCGCCGACCGTCTTTACAGAGGTTTTTCATGGTTTCCCTCTGTTCTAAGCTAATGCCGGGATGGTTCATACAATAAGTCGGCCATGACCGCTTCCTTCCCACTATCCTTCACATTACCCAAGAACCTTCATCTCGTCATCCCATCATCTCATTAACTATCTATCCGACGCCATTAGATCTCAGTTATCATAACAGTGCGTCGTTAAACCCAATATAAAAAAAAGAAATTCATCTTTACTATTTTTTTTCTTTATCATGAACAAGTGTATTTGAATAAAAATTATATCGAACCCAAGAAAATTTTATTCTCTCTAATTATTATGACATTCTATTTTTGTTAATTCAACTAGTTTTAAGATAATACGTCAATAAATATCAAGAACGTGATAACATTTATTGACGTATTATCTTGAAACTGATTGAATTCACAGAAATAGAATGTCATATTAATCAAAGAGCACAAAATTATCTTGGGTTTGATATACTTCTTATTCAAATACACTTATTCATGATAAGGAAAAATTAGTATCTCTATTTTTATAAGCACTGTGCATGCACCGCCTTGAGTGGAAAACCAATCAACTTCCAAATATCCCAAACACAAGTTTAACACCAAATTGGAGCTAGGCAGTTTCAATAACATCACCGGCCACACCCCTCTCGGAAATACTGGTTTGAATATTGACAAATAATCTGAGAAATATTTTTAAATTGTAAATTCTACTAAATTCATGCACGCAATCATTTCAATGGAAATTTTGATCCAAGTTTTAATTTTGAAAGTAATCATATCATAAATTTTGATTTTGAAGGTAAGCCATTTTCAAAAAGGAATAAAAGGTATCATAATGTTTCTACGTTAATCTCACGATGACCTTTTTGGCGTACTCGAAAGTGATTCGAAAGTTTAAAAAACGTACTTTCAAGTTCTTGAATAAGCTGATAAATTTCTCATTAGTAAAAGGCTCGAAGATGTAATTCGAAGTTAGTCCAATATCAGTGTCCAAATAAGAATGGTTTTGCTCCTTTTCCAATGTTTCATGTGTGTTACTGAGAAAGTTCTTCAAATCTCCAAATAAATATCTTATTCTTGAATCTCCAATGTAAACGAGAACATTGTTGAGTCCCATGTATGATCGATTCTTGAAGCAGGCTCTCGCTTCAGAACGAGAATACTGGTGCATTTTACAGCCGTAAGGTTGCCACTCTTGAAATTCCTGGAATCTTCCAGTGTTCAACAACATATCACAAGAATCTTCATCAGCTGTAAAAAGAAACAGAAATTGTCAAGTATTAGTTGTACGACTACCAACATATTTTGACAACACAATACATCTACAGACCTACGTATGACTATTTCTTCTTTTTCTCATATACTATTTTAACCAAGTGAGATGGAAACCACTATACATTTTTGTTTGTTAGTCCACAAGTTATTACATCACCTGGACTCTTACCGGAAGTCCTAGACCTAGCTATAGCTCCAAGAGATCAGGATTTGCATTGGTTATTATTGACTAGTAGATCTAAGTACTATGGCAACATGTCCAGTATTTGTGTATTTCCATTGTTGTTAGCAAAAAATCCTAGCACTGCTCTTGAGGTGGGCTAAAATTAATTCATATTTTTGCTTTCTAAGAGGCCGTGAATTTGTTATTATCTCGTATTGTCATGGTATTTAGCTCTCTTAGAGAACTTCATCTAATCAAAATCCTTTGGCTCCTGGAGCTGGCTAGCCCGAGCACGTTATTTTAAATGGCAGGGGCGGTAAGGGTCCAGTTCAGGCGAAGTGTGACGGGGTGAAATGTGTCTTCAAATATTTAAGCTGAATACTATTTCAATAATGCTAGACTGAAATTCTGAACACAAAACAAACACTTGGAAAAAGTATCTTACAAAATATATTCTTCACCCTCAAAGGTACAGTTATGCTCAGTTTAGCCGGTGTGGCCAATGTTTCTTCTCCATTATTCTTGACGACAATTTCATCTAAATGTGTTACTCCAGCCTGCACAGCCATCATCCATATATCGGTGCTGGACAGTTCTTTCACATACTTGGATCCAATGCCCACAAGATACTGTTTGGTAAAATCATCCAACTGGCTGATATCGTCATCCTGGCAGAAGAGGAACGTGTTGAATTTCCAATGAGATGAAAAATAGAGACACATTGAGTGAGAGAGAGTGAGAGAGAGAGAGAGAGAGAGAGTGAGAGAGAGAGAGAGAAGATGTGATTGTCTTACAATGCTGGCAAATATGAGTATCCTCCCATCGTGGACAGAGTTGAGAAAGTCGATGATAGAATCTTTGTGGAATAATTGTTTATTTTGATAGTAGACTCTGTTTACAAGTAGAACACCTGTAATTTGATCGAGGATGACGATGTTGAGTCCTCTATCTGTTCCAGTAAATACCTGGAGAGTCAAAAGAAATATTAATTCCTTCCTTTAGAAATATATAGGCCTACAGATGAAGTACACGAGTCAAAATGTCAAAGTGTTGGTTTGGCATACATTACAAAATACTCGAGGTCGACCATGTAACATGTATATAGGGTTGCGAATAGTGGAGGATAAAATAAGACAAAAGATATATAGGAAAACATCAAGTGAAGCTATGATGGATGCTTTGTCTTCCAGTTATGAGTATCCACCAAAACTACGAATGAATTTGAAGCCAAAATATCGAAATATGAAATCACCATGCATAGTCTGACTTCCATCCGATAAATTTCAATGACATTCTCCCAATACCGATTGAGATAGTAGAGCTTTGTTGTTGAAACGCGGTATTATAGCCCTATAGTAAATTAAAAACCAATATTTTTTTCTAAACCAAATATATTTAATATATTTATAAGTATATTTATATTTAAAACCAAAAATATTCATCGTAATTCAGTTCAAAATATTCAATTGGAATTACATTTGAATTGTCTCACCTCTGTTTCGTTGACAGTAACTGAGAATCTACCCTTAATCGAGAGGACATTGATATTTAGAGAAGATCCTTCTGCTAATGAGGGATCAATTGAGGAGTATCCTGGAAGAAATTGTATTTAAGGTTCATTTGTACGGCGTTGAAGTATTTTGTGTTGGTTGGTGCAAGTGTGTCATGAACTTGAAACTGAAAACTATATATATATACAATTCAGGGATAGCATTTTTTTATAAAAAAATACTGATGTGTAAACCTAATGACTTTAAAATCACTCTTTAGTCTATGTTAAAATGCTGACAATTGTATTATAAAATATAAACTTTTTATGCAGCCCAAACCTACGAAAATGCCTACAGAGGTTTTATAATGTTAACAGTTTTTTATGGAATAACTCCCATGAGACAAATGCATCAAATAAGGCAATGAAGTAAAAAGATCAAGAAATTGGTTTCAATTTTTTTTCTCCTCGGTCAATCACCAAGGCGATAATTAAGGGGGTGCATGCACGGTGCTTTTAATAATAGAGAAATTCATCTAACTATATTGATGACTGAATAAAAACTATATCAACCCCAAGGTAATTTTATGCTATTTAATCGATATGATATTATATTCTTGTGAATTCAATCAGTTTTGAGTTGATTCGTCAATGATACCAAGAATGTGATGAAATTCATTGACGTATTTTCTTAAAACAGATTGAATTCCAAAAATTATGATTCATATTAATTAGAGAGCACAAAATTATGTTGGAGTTAATATATAACTTATATATAATACATAAGTATATATAGTGAGTTATTATATAGAAATAGTAGAGATGAATTTATCTATTTTTTCAAGCACCGTGCATGTATCTTTTCGGGTGCTTTTAAGTAGAGATTCTCGTTCAAAGAACACGAACCTGATTCGCGTATTTCCGCCGCTTGAATCGTGTGGCTCGTGGAGATAACAACAATGATTGTTATCAGAAATGATACCGCATACATCGTACATTTGACGTTTTTATTTGAGGCTTCACTTGTTTACAGTCCACAGTCAGGTATTTGTCACCTTGCACCACAGCTGCTTCGTCTGAAATACAAATATATATGCATTTGAATTTAAAATAATGTAGAGTATTCATGGATGGTAAAACTCTCAATAGTTTAGGAAGACGAAGTGCCATTTTTCTACACTGCTATTTTTGGGGTGCATCTCAGGTCAAACGTATAAATCCATCAATTTCTGCATAATAATTGTATACACTAGCTTGGAACATTGGTTTCGGTGCAAATAACCTCGCTGTTGAAGCACCGTAAAACAAGACAATTCATTCATTCATTGGAACATTGGAAATCATTGCAAAAAAAGAAATGCCGAGATCTAGAATGTATGTGTCCATCGCGGCGGAACGTGAGATCTTGAACGTTGTTGCATATCTTTTTCAATGAACATAAGAAGCTCGAGTACTCCAGCTCCACCTCGAGCAGTCAGTGTGTTCGGACGTGTTTTTACAGTGAGCAAGTAGAATCTACTACTTATAGTAGTTATTCAAAATATTTACTAGTGACTATTTGATGACCTGAAAATGCCGATCAAGACTAAGAAAAATAAATCAGCTAAGTGTAGATTCGACACCGTAAGAAAAAATGAAGCGACGCAGAGAAAAACAAATTAAATACAGTATACAATAAAATAACGTTTTATTATTACCTTTCAGCGGTAAAATAACAAAACAATCGTTTTCTAAAGAGGAGTAAAAAGGTTAATTACGCCGGCTGTGTGTGAGACGTAACAGCAATTACCTTATTATCTATCTTACTCTTTGCTCTTGCTCTTTATCTAATTATTTGGTAACAGTTACGTTTAGTCATAAACCAAGATAGAGATAATGGCAGGAAAATGTTGCAGAGATGGATGGATTAACGGCTCTCTAGATTCGATAATGATCGAATCAAGTATGTTTTTTATGTGTAGTTTTCGATTACACTTTGATAGACATCTCGCTCATCGTACAACGCATCGCGTTTGCCTATAGTAATATATAATATTGAATATATAATATATATATATATATATATATATATATATATATATATATATATATATATATATATATATATATATATATATATATAGGCCAATGTATGTTTATCTCAGTCAAAAATACTCACGCTAATAATACATAACGGAACACTGTCAACAATTATGTTTTTAATCAAAAACAATGTGGTAATCGAAGGCCAAATTGGAACTGCTGAAATGTAATAATTGATTCGACAATCAAATGAAAACATGATATGTAAAACATTGTAAACCATTTTAATAATCCTTGAGAGAACTATATACAGGCTATAAAAGCGAAATCAAGAGTTTGCTCTCTATTCACGATTGCAGTAACGCGCGGATGTGAACGCACGCACCGTTTTTTAGTTAGTCTGATTTCAATGTTGGGGAGCCAAGTTAATACCAAGTAAATCGCCAGCTCCGCCCCCCACATTTGAAATGTATAAACTCTTCAAGACACTACACCTAAATGTGCTCGTTTTGTGCTGAAATGTGCTGCAGTGGAATCGTTTCGGCTGATACCAATTTCAAATTTTCCACATTTAGTGTGAGGCGAGGGAGGGGGGGGGGGGAGGATTCGAGCCAAGTTGACACAGTTAAGGGGGTGGGTGCACGGTGCTTACACAAATCGAGAAATTTATCTTTATTATTTTTTCTTCCATTTTCAAAAACTAGTGTAATTGAATGAAAAGTTCACATCTCCAAGATAATTTTATGTTCTTCAATAATTAGGACATTTTATTTTTGTGATTTCAACCAGTTTTGAGATAATACGTCAATGAATTTCATTACATTCATTCTATTCATCGACGTATCATTTGAAACTAATTGAATTTACTGAACTAGAATGTACAATTAATTAAAGTGCACGGAATTATCTTGGAGATGTGAACTTTTCATTCAATTACAATGGTTTTAAAAATTAATGAAGGTGAATTTCTTTATTTTTATCAGCACCGTGCATGAACCCCCTTAACAAAGTCCGTCAAATCGGAACTCCCAAGTGAAGGCATGCCTGACCGGATGTAATGACTGAATAAGAACACAAATGAACATAAAATTTAATTTAACATAGCATTTGAATGGCAAGCCTATATGTTAACGCTTGTAGTCCATAAGCTGGGTTCCCATGACGATTTTTTTAGGAGACATCCGTCAAAATATCGGATGGCATCGTTGGTATACTTGTATTCACTAGAGACGATGGCGCAAACCATCATTGTGCCTAGTGAGGTGCGAGATTTTTTTGCCCAAAGATTTCATATAGAAAAAAATTCCATGCACTCAATGTGGAATTACAAAATTATTATGAGTTAGAAGAAAAATATGTTGGCTTAGGTTTCAAGTTAAATGGTTACGTAGGGTAGTTTTATTCTAGGTGTAATTGATCTTCAGCGTCGTATAGCATGGACTCATCCCTATTATTCAACATCGCGTATTACACAGACCCGTTTAAATTCTGCTTAAAAATACTATCACCCGTGATAGGCGATTAAAACCTTCATATCTCGTGGTTATCAGTAGTGAATAAAGCTAATAATAAAAAAAGGGTTTTGACCTCATTTACGTCAAGATATGAGTGCAGAAACAATATAAAAAATACCTCACCACTCAATAAGTGAGGAAGGCATCATTATTTAGCAAACATAGGCCCACTATTGAAACAGTTCCATCATATACAAAAAAGTGACCTTAAAGAACAAGATCTCTGTACGATACTTTTAAAATACTTGAAATGTGTAATCATTACACCTTTCGAGTAAAAATGTGGCACCTGATCGAAACAAAAAACCGAAAATGTAAATTAATGTGAAAGATATTTCTTATGAGAACTGAACTTCATCTTCCCCCTCCCCCTCACTCTCTGTATTCCTCTTTCCTTTCACACCCTGGCATTGATGTCGCCTTGTGCTACGAACGAGGTGTTGATTCGTTGAAAGGTCAATCTAAACCTGAGTCGCCTTGAGGTAGGTCAAGAGAGAGCTAATTTTACCGAGCTTATTGCTCTGATTATCAGTACAAAGTAAAACCAAATAATTCAAATATTTCCAGTCGGCCACTGGACTCTGTACTAACTTCCCAATTTTATATGAACCGTTCAACACAATATGATACCATAAAGCAAGTTACTGATTCTACTATACTATGAAAAAATATCTTATGTGCATATTATTTTGTGGGTTTGTAAGAGGACATTGAAAACCCCATTTCGACAATGATGAATGTGCACTATTTCGGTACCTGTTTCTCACAAACTATAAAAGTTATACATGCACAACATTCTCACAGTAGTTACATGATACCTTTGTAACATGCACTGGAGAATGGAAAAATAAAAAAATTATTGTATTTTTTTGTAAATAATGTCTTAAAAATATTACATTTTCTGGCATACATCAATTTGTATTACCAATTTTATTTCACATAGATACAAAACAATCTCTACACAATTATGGAATACTTATATCTGAATGAATTGAAAAATTGAAGTTATCGTCTCCAATAGTTTCCAAGATTCAGTTACCGAAAATTAAATATATATATTTTGAAATATCTGTATTTGAAAATTATAGCATAAAAGTTAATCGCAACGCAAATGTGAGAAGTGGGCCTACAAATTGTTCAATGAGAAAATGTATATAGATAGAACCATTACGATTAATCAGATTAATCTGAACTTCGATTTGGATGACATATATGTGTGAATGTGATATATATAGTGGTATATAGTGATCCATACGCGTAAAATTATCCAACTTAAAACTGTACAAAATCCATTACTTTATCAGTTCAACATTGTGATACAGAAAAGGATGAAAAATCAAATCAAAATCAAATCAACTTCGAATCAAGGTGTGAATAAGAACTGAAATAGTAGAATCATATTTCAGAGAAAATTGAAAAATAAACAGATGTATATAATAAAATGAACAGGAAAATAGAAAAGGAAATTAAAATGAAATATCATTTTTCTATGCTGGAGAAAAATTCGAAAGAACATAATCCGTCCTCTCCGTTAAAAGATCTTATATAGACACACAAACAAACACACACTCACCCTCACACACATCAATATAGCAACTAGGTTTATGAAATCGTTTTTTTTTAAATATATATATATATATATATATATATATATATATATATATATATATATATATATATATATATACATCTGGGTGGATGTGTGTGTGTTTAAATACAGATTCGTAATAGATTCGTTAAACTAGTCGACATAAAATTACAAAAAATGTATCATCACAGGTCATGATGAAATTTTGCACCTTTGTGCTCCAATGGTATTAAAAATAATGCAACATTTCAGGCATTTTATATCATAAATATGAACTTCCTAAATGCACATAATTGTCAATGAGACCAAGATCGTTCCTCATAATTATACAAGTGCCATTGAAGTCTACCTTCACTTTTAGCGTTCTCGTGCACCTGAAAAAAAAGTATTATTCAACATTTGCTTGTTTCCAACCAATAAAAACAACTTATTAAGCAGTTATTCAACATAAACAGGATATCATGTGAATAATGGATTTGATCACAGGTTAGAGGGTAATCGAGAATACATAATTTAGAATACTGAATAATATAGGCTTCTTTCCACTGACCTATATACACTGTTGTGACAGCAAATATTGGCTTGTTGACAACAATGTCCCCTATTTTGTTGTCTCCAATCTTCTCTTCCAACTCTTACAGTTGCTACGGCGACTATTAGCAAAGCAACTAAATTACTAGAAACTATGGCGACTATTGAAAATATGGGTGGCCTAAACGGTTGCTACGGTTGGCTCTGGCTACCTCCCTATAGGAAAACGCCATAAGGTTACTTGTGCGTTGAGAATTTGGGCGAGTGCTCACAGTCACTCGATCAGCTATGGAAATAAAATGAAAAATAATTATATAATAATTTGTAAAACCTAATTTTAAACGGATGAAATTATTGAAATGAAACTTTCCTAAATAGGTCTAGAGACTAGCTGTACTAAAAATATATTGTTGAATTATGTGAAGATGTCGTATTTGCAATATGATATGAAAATTTCAATTATTTTTCCACTGGCTGCATCATCCTTCCTGCATTTGTCTGGAGTTTTCCTCCTGACGTTCCTCTAAATTTGGTGCGACAGATAAAATCCAAATGTTTGATGTAGCCAATGCTAGGCAGCATAGAGATAATGTGAAAATGGATTTGAAGCTCATTGGGTAGCCCAATTGGACTGAGCCAGTAGAGGAAACCAAATTGAATCATACACAGTTATATTTAATTGCTTGTATATTAGAATGTTATATGAAATTATTATTATATCAAACACATTTTTGTAGAACTTGAGGGTTTGAATGCTCAATGCAAGGATACTAAAAGTCAATGTTATTTCACGATTTCCGTTTATTCAGTTTAGTGACTTCTATATTCTTGCTCGTCTCACATTATCATGCTCATTGTCGCTAGCAATAGAAACTGAAGTCACCGTTGGGCGTGGGTTCGAGTCCCGCATGAAGCCTGGATTTTTTAAACATCCATTCTCCTATCATTACTTCATCGTTTCATTATCACCCGCTCATTCGTACCCCCGTATAACCTAGCTATTGGTGGGGCCGTTAAGCAGCATTTAAAAAAACGATACTCTTGTCGTTTTCCTGGACACAATGTATAGGACGGTCTACGTGACTTCCTTACTCCATAATAACGACAAAAACGAGTGTAATTCTCGTAAACCCATTCGGTGCTCGTCAGATGTAACATAATATGTTACATAAAACGATTCGCCTAATTGAAGTGGACCCATTTATAAAACAAGGTGACTGATTTATGTTGTTATTAACGTACGTTGAGCAACATACATCTTGTTGATTCGATTCTTATTACGATAAAAAAACAAACAGGAATCTTTGCCATAATGTATTAGGCCTATCCATCTTGTACCTTTTATCAAATGGAAATACAGTTTCAAAATCACATTTTTATTTCAGTAAAATAGCGGGAAAAATGAGTTCTAGTTTTCTTCGAAAAAATGAATATTTATTGATTTTAAGATTAATAATAATTGTTGAACAATTCACAATGTTTCATTTTGATTACTATCTTGTTTTGATACGAAATATATTCTTGATATTTGCATATCTCTCTATTAATCGCACAGCGACACTGTTGCAGTCTTTTTGTTCTTTAACCAGATTGCATATTTGAATATTCATTTCCGACTTTCGGATTGCCATAATATGTGCATGATCGATAATAATCAAGTTTTATTGAATACATTAACTTACAAATTCATCATATTTGTGGTTTTCGTACGAAACGGAACGGTTTAAGTGAAAGGAATGCCATATGAAAAAGTGGTGTGATATGACTTAAGAGGCGCCTTCATTAAGAATACTATATAAACACGAATGTAAAGTTAAAATATATCACTTATTATTTGTGTGCAGTGAGAAACACACATATAGGATAATGAAGAATCTGGTAAGTGACAAATCTCGTATATCACATTTTTATATGAAAGATTTTTTAAAAATCTTTCATACATTTTTATGTTATTACAACTCATTACAATTTCTTCAATCTCATGATCATAGTAGTATTGTAGTCATTATCATTAGTTTTAAAATGCTTGATTACATGAACATATATTACTACATAATTTTGGTCACTTTTTTCTCTATAAACTACAAAAGATAGATAGTTTTTGTATGCGTTTCTATACTTATTCACCAGTAGTGGAAAAAAAAACATGGATCAAAAGGTTGAAAGTCGTATTTCAATGGAGATAACAACTTACAATTAGAATTAATTTATTAATTAATAAGACACGGTTCCCATAATGGTGATATACGCATATTTATTCAGACTAGTCTCATATTATGTTAACCAACTTGGCTTCAGAACATTAGTTTTCTGATGATTTTCCGACATAGACTCATTGATAGCGACATGGCACAAATCATATGACACTTCGCTAGGATTATTAGATTATTACAATATATTGAATAAAACACAAAATGATTTTAACAAAATATTTTGAGAAGCGATCGTTATACTTTATTACATTTTCTCAATTTTAAATAATTGATCATACGAAATAATGAGAATTTATTCCCCGTCAATTATCTAACTTGGGAGGGCAGCTTCTATCCACTGAACCATCGGTGACAACTTACGAACGTTGCTGTTGTTGTTGTTGCGGTAAATCTAAATTAAGTTCAATCAACTCAATCTAACCAACTTAATCAACCAAACCAAACCAAACCAACAAAACATAACATAACCCAAACAAAACCAACAGAACAAACAACCTAAATTAATTTAATCTAAATTAAAACTAATCTAAAACCTACTTCCGGTTCGGTGAGTAGCCACTTGGGGGCCACCTAGGACTTCGACTTGGGAGACTTTCTGCTTAGGTGCTGAAGTACTTACACGATGCTTGGAAGTAGAGAAGTGAAGTCAAAGCACTTGATGGCCACTTATATATTAGCACTTTCTGTCACTAACATCATATTGAACATTAACACACGTCGGTCCACATTCGTTTACGACTGTTCCGATTTTCGCTTCGTACAGCAGTTTATGACATTTTCACGATAATGTTATCTTCGCTTTATCGTTGCGCTCCTTCTGTTGACTTAAAATTATGCACATATGAGAATAACGTATACTGTAAATGCCATATCGCGCTATTATTATTATTATCGCTATTGCTATATAGGAAACACTTGCCATTTAAAATTAAGCTGAAATAGAATTTAATTATCCGGTTTCGAATATTACAATTGAAGACCTCCAGTGCTACCAATTATGATTGCTGAGCGATTTTTTTTTTAGTGTTGTAAATAACAGGAAAATCCTATTGATAAGTTCATATACAAAATGATAAAAACGGTCATTCTGGAAATGTTAGTCATACGTTGTATGCTACTAACATGTAGTTAAATAAATGTAGTGTATTTAATAATTTCTAATTCTGGATATTTCTGATGTATTGCCGGTTGTACCATTTCATAATTGAATACTTCTTCATTAATCAATATAGTCAAGGTTCGAGAATGACATACCGAACCAAGGGTGATTGTTAACAAACAAGCTACCAACAACAAATTACGAACAAGTTAATTCGCTAATATTTGTCAAATTGCGTAATCAACTTGGTACAACCGGCTCTAACAATTCAGATGATATAGATAATTTGTTATGATGTTATGATGATCATTATGAAAACATACGATGCAGATTTGAACGATTTTCACCAATCACAATCTATCACTTTACAGTTATAGATATGTGCTACGACTTGACTGATAATTTTGAATATAATTTCAGGCAATTCTCTTTCTTTTCGCTCTCGCCGTCTCGGCTGAGCAGCCGGTCAAGCGTGGCATCGCCGGCGCTTACGATCACAGTGGCATCGGCCTCATCGGAGGTGGACATGGACATCTCATTGAAAGAACCGTCGGGCTACCCGTTCCAGTCGATCGCCCCTACCCAGTGAAGGTTCCAGTGGCAGTTCCAGTCGACAGGCCCTATCCAGTCAATGTGCCTGTGCCACAGCCGTACGCAGTCAAGGTTCCAGTGCAGGTTCCCGTTCATATTGATCGTCCCGTACCTTACCCCGTGGAGAGACGTGTGGAGGTTCCAGTTCACATTGACAGGCCTGTACCTTACCCTGTTGAAAAACGTGTTGAAATCCAAGTTCCTGTTGATAGGCCTTACCCTGTTGAAAGGCGTGTTGAAGTTCCCGTCCACGTTCCCCAACCGTACCCAGTTAAGGTTCTGGTTCCTCAACCTTACCCAGTTGAAAAACGCGTCGAGGTTCCAGTCCACATTGACCGTCTCGTGCCTTATCCCGTAGAAAAACGCGTTGAAATTAAAGTTCCCTATGAAGTGCGTGTTCCATACCCAGTGGAGAAGCGTGTAGAGGTGCCCGTTCACGTTCCTCAACCGTACCCAGTCAAGGTTCTGGTTCCTCAACCTTACCCAGTTGAGAAAAGAGTAGAGGTACCCGTACACATTGACCGTCCCGTACCATACCCCGTCGAAAAGCGTGTCGAAGTTAAAGTTCCCTACGAAGTTCGCGTTCCATACCCAGTAGAGAAGCGTGTCGAGGTACCCGTTCATATTCCCGTTCCACAACCGTACCCAGTTGAAAAGCGCGTGGAAATCCAAGTTCCTGTTGACAGACCTTACCCTGTAGAACGCAGAGTAGAGGTTCCTGTTCACGTACCAGTTCCCCAACCGTACGCTGTTAAGGTACCCGTGCATGTTCCCGTCGACAGGCCCTACCCAGTAAATGTACCCGTTCCCCAGCCCTACGCCGTGAAGGTGCCAGTTCAGGTACCCGTGCACATCGACCGTCCGGTACCTTACCACGTGAAAGTACCGGTTCCAGTTGATCGTCCAGTGCCGTATCCAGTGTACGCTCACCAACACCAACACACAGTCGTCAAGACTGTCGCTCACGGCCATGCTCCATGGCAATAAAATGGCGTCCAACATTATGGATAGCCTTCAGATAACACGAGTGATATCTTTGTGCAATTCAATATCTACAAATTGATTTAATAGTCCATTCTAGTTTGTTTGTAGACTGAAATTATAATTCATTGATTTACATGTTATGTAATAAATAAAATATCATTTCAGCGACATCGCAATTATTTGACATTCATTTGTAGACAGTTATTTTATTGAGAAAAATTTTCTATGATCTCTTCACCCATTTCTTTACCTATTCCTACCATTTTCTCTTCACATATTCCTGTGCACGTATGTTAACAAAATGATAGTGCCTAACATGCCTTTCAAGTCACATACCAACATCTGTGAACCATCTTATGGTCACGATTCACAACTATACCTAATTCTTAATTAATTTAATCAATCAATTCATTTATTGGAATTTTCATTGGTATAAAATATATAGCAAGAAGGCTATTGTAGCACATTCATTGATTCCTTTCCCTTTAACAGACTGCCAGGATTACAAGTGTGTATTACAAATTGCGGCAACGCAGGGACAAATATCGTCTAAAGATATTGGGAATAACATCCGTATAAATCAACGCCCATAAGTTGTATGTATAGATTTAATGTTTCATTAGGTTATAAACTATTTACATAATGATTATATAATTAAATTATAATAACGTTTTTGTCTTCAAGAACCCTGAAACAATCAATGGAAATATGGTGGTCCATGTGATTTTTGTTATTGACTATACTCGTAACTTTGTGAAAGATCAGAAACATAAGTCCCGAAAATGACAAATATTTTCATGATCATATGCCAAAAATGTCTATCATATAATAAGATATAATCATAGACGATACCTCAATCGTTATTGTTTAAAAAATACACTCAGAAAGTTACAAGCAGAATATTATATTAGTTAAAAGGAGTATAATCGAATACTCTACACAACACCTTGACTGATAAAATATACTTCATTCGGTAAATATAGAATGGGCCGCTATAGAAAGCCGTGAATCTCGCCAACCAACATAATTCTATCAACAGTTCTATCTATTTGATAAACAAAAAACTTTAAAATTAAAAAAAGTTTCAAATTATTTAAACAAATTTGTTATAATGTGTATCATTTTTGTAACCACATTAAAAGAAAATTTTAATATTTTCGTAGAAATTTTATTTTTAAAATTTTCTTGAACAGGCTAATGTTATGGCGTCTTTGAGACTTTGAGATGGTATTTCTCAGAACTGCTTCAACCGATTAAACCCAAAAACTATAGGGCCTACAGTTCCAAGTTGGATGAATTTCATGTTGATCAGTATAAACGTGCGACCTGTGCAGTGCTTACAATCGAACAGAAAAATAAAAAAAACAGACAAAGCTCCATAAGAGTGGGATGGAAGTCTTCGCTAACTCTAACGTAATGTGCTACCAAGCAACCCATCAAATCCTTCTTTTGTTAGTGGGCACAGCCCAACGCGGAGGTAGTTCATTGGTTCATCCAATAATCTCTTTGGTTCCATATTCACCAATCCTTATTCAATATGTTTACCTCATTTTTGTGGTAGTCCCTACGTGTATTTATTCCTTGCTAAGTTATGAAGTATAATAAATAAACATACCACCAATAATAAACTACCGTATATTAAGCTTAAACTCCTTCAATTCTTATATTAAAAAATTTAAGTCACCTTCCATAGATCACGATCCCACACTAAACAGGTATAAAAATAATACTATACATCCCCGTATATCAATTTTACTAACGAAGGGTCAATGTAGCAATTAGTTGGTGGATAATCGACGGGTTAATATATATTTACTGGATCTGAGAATATAAATAATCTTCATGTTCCAATGCTCAAATCTTTAAGCCAATCGGTTATCAAATTGATTGGAATAGGAATTATCTTACCTATACACGCCCACCTCAGAAATATAATCGAATCGTGTATATAGCTAGTATAATAAATTTCAATTTCAAGATTATTAGAGTCTTGTTAGTGTATTAATAGTTTACTAGAGATGTTCAATAATGTGACAATCAGGTAATATAGCTAGGACTAGAACTAGTTTTGGTTGCCTACTGTATATATTTTATGGGGAATAAAAAGCCAAGCTACGTAGGATTGCCGTTTGTTTACCTCCTACTGACCGTAACCACGAGCTTTTCTCTGCAGTTCCTGATTAGTAGCTATATATTCTAGATTATCTTCGCGAAGATCGAGAGGCAATAAATATGCCTCATTATATAATACATCGTTGTTCGGCTGACTGGTCTATTCTGAGGCTAAGAAAGGGCAAATTGGTTTTAAATTCGTATAACTAATATATTTGATTTTTCAATTTATCGAGATAATTTCAAATTTATACATTTCTTAGGAAATCGCCCCTGCATGTTTTACTTACACATTCGAAATTGTGTAGTTTATTGTTGTAATAATGAATTCACACATTTTCAATTGTATGTTTTTTTGGGATGTATCAAATTTGATTATTTGGAAAATAAAAATTTCGAACAGGATTGTTCTCTAAGTTGATAGTTTCGCGCTCTGCTGTTGGTCCAGTTTTTATGGAAGCCGATTGTGAATAATAGTATACTTATTTATTGGATGGCAGTTGAAGCCATGTGTAGGCCTATGCATGTTGTTTTGATGTACTGGGAAATGTACAATGAAAATTGTGTTAACCTAGGTGATATGAATGCCTTCCAGGGACATTCTTTTCTCTGTACATCGTTATTAGGCCTACAGCAATCAACAGCCTCAACAGCGTCGCAGGGAATTTTTTGGAATTTATAGTCTGCTAGTCATATTTTCGGTGTTTTTTCTTGTCAAATATAATCAAGAAAATATTTTTTTCTATATAGTAATTGCATACAACTTCAAGTCTTAGGATGCAGCTCACACATGTTCATGATGAAAATACAGTTATTCGAATTTGATGTGGAATTTAAAAATTGATTCAACAAGTCTTACCAGTTTTTTAAAGAGTCTGAAAAAAACCCATTTATTTATATTTCTTCCGTTTTTCAAAAACCAGAACATTTGTTGGTCGCAAGAACATTTCTCGGGACGCTGGGACAGGAAGCTAAAAATAAGGACAATCCCGTTAAACCGGGACGCCTGGTCACCCTACATGAAGACGACTGAACATATTCTTCGTATTGATATTTATTGTTATATTCTTGTTATTTATAAGATAATAGGGAATGTGCTACTGAGCGAATGACAGAGAGAATGAGAAACTGGACCAGCAGATCCAGCTTCTGCATGAAGAGCTGGATGTTCATACGTATATGTACGAGTTTATTTTAATAATTGATACTATTTATTATTGGATTCATTTCTTTATCATATTTAATGCAAGTAAAACTATATATAACCCTCATCTCATCCCAAACAAGAAAAAGAAACAGTGAGCTAAGCAGAATGTCTTGGAAAAAAATGCAGTGATATAGACCTACAAAACTTTCTCGCCATATTGGTAATCAATATTTCTTTCTTCCTGAGATTTGGGAAAATACTTCCGAATTTAATTTCTTTTTGTGATGACTGAGTAATAATCTTGTGTCGTTCTAACAATGGAATAACCTATTTATATATTCAGTAAAATACATAAATTTCCACTTCAGTTTCAAACTACGTTAAACTTGATTTCATTTCTCAATGTATGACTCCCCCCCGTTTATCTTTTTTCTCTTTTAAATTCCGGTAAGTTTAAAAATCCTGAGTAAAGAAAACATAAAGCATCCTCACGAGTCACTTGATTGATGGCCAAAAGGTCATTGACACGTTGAACTTAAATGATTTGTATATTGACATAACTAGAATTACTTGTTTCGCCGAAAACCAGATTTTCGTCTCAATTGGTGGCTGGCTGACCATAATGTTGAGAATGTTGACCCATGGTAATGGATGAACGGCACAGTATTATATAAGCTGGCGATGAAACAATTCGATCGCATTTCAGAGCGACACGAGACGAGCTGAGGTGAGTCCAGTTTACTATTCAGAACACTGATCAGAGAAAAACTATAAGAAATGGTAGTAGTAGTTGAAAAGAAATATGACATAAGAAAGAGAAAAAATAAGAAATAAATAGTAAAAACATATTATATAAACATGTACTGAATGCATGTACGGAATAAATATAGTATGTACCTTTTTCGAACAATTATATATCTAGGGTTGGGAAAATAATATGAATAAATAACTTTCAATTAATTGCTCAATTAATCATGAATTGATATTTATATATTTATAAATATTTTTAAATATATATATATATAAATATATATATATATATATATATATATATATATATATATATATATATATATATATATATATATATATATATATATATATATATATATATATATTTACAAATATTTATGAATATATAAATATTAATTCAAGATTAATTGAGCAATTAATTAAAAGTTATTTATTCATATTTTTTCCCAACCCTAGATACATAATTGTTCGAAAAGGTATATACGATATATATTCAGTACATGCACATACGTACATACGGAGTTTGATTGATCACTATAGACGATGATGCTGAAACGTATACTGTTCAATTAATTCAATCCGACGTCAATTCTGGATGAGCGAGACGTTCGATGCCATGGTCGTATAATATATTGGATAATATCTATCACATAGTTTTCAAATAGTTTACGTATTAAAATGTAGCAAACATCTTCTGTATATTATTTCTTTAATTCCATCCATTCATGTTATCACAATAATTTAACAATTTCATGGAAATGAAAACTCTTTCTTTAGTGATGCGTTAGTATACTGTACAGGCATAACTTTTGTTCATTTTTTACTTCATAGCGCCGTTTTAAATACTATTTATTTGTATGATGATGATTTTTTTTTCAAAATGGTAAGTCAAATTGTTGGTATGAAGATGTTATTAATCCTCTGGTGTGATTCAGTATCTTACCACGGTATCAAACCACATTTTGGTTCTCAAATGTGCATGCATACAAATGTATGGCTGCTGAATTGGTGTAGAAATTTGACTAATCTTCAATGAATGGCATTCAACTCCAAACTTGAATGAACTAACTTATACATTGAAAAATATGAAATAATTTACAGTAAACGTTCTCATCATATTTCATATATTTTCTAACTGCTGAAGTGTGTGTATAATCTGAATTGGATTTTGCTGTTTTCAAAACTTTTGAACATCGTTCGTTTCCATTTTCGTTTTGTTACAATTACAGAACAACGTCTGAATATATATCAAAGAGATAATGAGATTCGATACAACAGAATATATATAAATATATATAAATATATATATATATATATATATATATATATATATATATATATATATATATATATATATATATATATATATAATTAAATTATAATATATGTGTGTGTGTACATAATATATAACATAGCTTAAGTCATATTAGGTATTAAATTATGTATAAGACCATATACAAATTTAAAAAAAACTATTAGTAAGTATTATAGAAAGTGTTGATGATCCACAAAATTCAATGAAAAATATCTCCTGCTTACAGATGGCTGCCATTATGTTGCTCTTGGCTGGAGTGCTGCTAATTGCTCCTAGCCTAGTAACGCCTCAAAGTGTCTTCCATTATGTGCCAACACAAATGCAGTTCACACCACAAATCGCTGGCTTCAGATCACCACTTATGAGTGTTCAGAGGTAAGTCCATAATCGTTGCGTTAATAGATAGGCGAGAGTGAGTGTGTTTGTGTGCCTTTGTGTGTGTGTGAGAGACAGAGAGACAGAGAGAGAGAGAGAAGATTTTTGGACGAATGTCATCTTTTTCGAGAATCAAAACGGAAAAACAAATTCGGATTTTTTTTTCCACTACACTTGGCTCACTCAGCTAAGGCACTGAGCACTTTGGAAAATCAACTTGGTTCGAATCCCTCATAAGGTGTGGGTTTCTTAAAATGTGCTTTCACTTTTCACCACTTCATCGTTCCATTATCTCCCGCTAATTCAAACTTCCAATATAATCTAGAAGTTAAATTCGTGGAAAACTAAGTGTATGTACTTGGAAAGCGCAGTTTATAGATTTTGAGTTGTAAAATTAGCGAAATACTTATATGAATAGAAATATATCCGTCCACATTAGGTTTGAAACCGCTTACCTGATTTTCGTTCATTATAATCATCAAAAATATCCGTCAACCGTCACAACACCTTGATACTTATTTCAGTTTAAAAACAAAAATCAATCTAGGACCAATTCTTTGGGTGTATTTCCAGAAATTATATAATTCAATTTCCCCACATGTACTTAACTATTACCATAAACAATACATTTCCAAGTTGGTAGACGATTAGGCCTATGCCTAGAAAAAGTTTAACATATAGATCGGATTTGCTTACGACCTGTGAGGCGATACAAGAAAAACCAAATAAAGACAAACAGATGAAGACCCAATTGAGACCGATTCTTTCGATATCTTTCATCAAATAACATTAGATTTTGTGGTTTTTGCCACTATTTCACTGTCTTACTCTATTCTGGTTTGCTTTCGCAGCCCGACGCAGCTGGATATTGAGAACATCCTGGAATACACCGCTGATGCGTCTAAGAATGTACAAGAAGACGGGAAGGCCGCTAAACACATCACTCTCCAATTCGAGAAAGATAAAGAGAAAGAGAAACCGGAACCGGAACCCGCAACTCATGACCACTACTGGGACAACTACTACCACAATAAATATCATCAGCTACAACAACAGCAACCACAACAACAACAACAACAGGTTGAGCATCACCATCATTATGAAAGCGCGCCCCCTACTAACAACTACCCCAGTTACGCTCCAGCTTCCTACCCTGCTTCATACCCTGCTCACAGCCATGTTTCTTACCCTGCTCACAGCCATGTTTCTTACCCTGCTCCCAACCCTGCTCCTTACCCTGCTTCTTACCCTGCTCCCAACCCTGCTCCTTACCCAGCTTCTTACCCTGCTCCTCAACCTACAGCTAGCTATGTGTCAAACTACTACAACTACCTTGCGAGCAGACCTTCATACCAGTACGGGTATCCCTCACCCTCTGCACCTGCTCCATCCCCTCCACACTCTCACCCAGGGCACTACCATTCCTACGGTGGATATGGCGGAGGTGCTCCAGGATACGCTCCAGGATACGCTTCAGGATACGCTCCAGGATACGCTCCAGGATACTACCAAGGATACTCTCAGGGAGGATATGGATCATCCTACCCGTACTACGGTGCTGGATATGGAGGTATGTACTCGAGACCTAATCACCACTGGGATAACGATGGTCATCGTCCTTCACATCATCCACATCGTTACAATCCATACAGGGACGTTGAAGGAGACGAGAGGAGCGAAACCATTAAGAAAACTGATAAGCAGTGAAGCGTAGGATTATTGTTGATGACTTCGAATTGAATGCTGTATTATGATAATTTATAACTATTAGAAATATAAATAAAAATAAAATGTATTTAAAAATGTTGTGATTTAATTGCTTTTACCTACATATTCGATTCCCGTACAAATGATTAAGTTTATGTTGTAGGACCTTTACTTCAAAACATGTACGAGATCAAACAATATATATATATATATATATATATATATATATATATATATATTATTTATTCTATCATATATTCATATAATATATCAAAATATGAAGAAATATTTTATAGTTTTTCATTCTATCATAATATAATTTATTGATCTATTATTATATTTGTTTTTATAAAAAAAATGAATGGAAGATGTTTATAGCTTATTCAATCTTGAAATATTGTTTTTAAAAATTGAAATTGTTTTCAACATTCATTCGGGTGTCGTGTTCAAGAAATTGGGTAAACAGCCAACAAGCAAAAAAACATTCCACAATAGCAGAAATACAAGAAAAAAATGAATCTTCCCCTTATGAAACCAACGTTTGAAACCTAAGCTTATAAAGTTGGTTCACGATTTAGTGATACCAACAGACTTTATCATGCATAATGATATAAAGAGAGGCCGTACTCGGTGGGTCCACCTTGAAAACGTGACAAATATATGTTTTTTTTAAGGACCATAATAATGAATACCAGCTTCCAAGATAATTAAAAATCATCCAACTAGGTTTCAAATCGATGAGAGATCACTTAAAAGATTATATATTACAGCTACAACTCCATGATCATGTATGGTTCATAAAAATCCCCGAATTCTCAATTTTCAAGAGTGGGTTTCAATTAAAACCAACGCCAAATAGCTGTACAATACTTTTTTCTCATCTCACTTTGCTCCACTTTGACGCTATGTTGGTAGACCCATCCTCCCCCCTCTTCCCTCTCCGCGGTTCCAAAACTAGTTGGAGTAACTATATCCTACAATACCATGAAATTTGCATATTTCATGTTGCATGTCTATTTGCCCAAGGAAGTGCATGTTTTTTTTATACAATATTGAAGAGTACAGTTTTCGCAAAGGATCTTACAATGAAATTATAGAGAACTGTTTGAAATGGGCTATTATAAGAAAGTCACGATTTAGACAACACGAACATTCCAGGCTGTAGAACGATTGGAGCAATACTTACATGCTTAACAGTGTGACCAAATTTAATACTCAAATACACACCTCGTGTTGAAAAAAAATGCTGCGAAAATCAATATGAATAAAGTGTATGTATATACATATATATAGGAATAGATGTTCAAATGAATATATATACACATAAAATAAACTGAGAAACACTGCATACAACAGTCACACAGTTAGATTTCAATTTTATCAATTATTACAGTGAGGTACGGGTACTGATATGGTATATATATATATATATATATATATATATATATATATATATATATATATATATATATATATATATGTGAACTTTTTTGTCAAATCTTAAAAATGTAACCAATCTAGGAGTTGAACCCAGGACCTCTAGGTCACTACCCAGACTCAAGTGGAATCATCGATCATCGATCAAAGATTCATCGGTCATGACCGCAATTGCAAATTAATTGCAAGGAACGCCATGGAACAACCAGGAACAATCTGTATATCAACTCCCATTCAACCTTCTGTCACTTGACACATATAATAATTTTATGTTATATCACCCTGATTTAGAATAGCATAAACTGATAAGCTGAAGAATAGACACCTATACAATAGAGCACACGAGACTGAGATGTATTTTTTGTGGCGTACATGTAAGAAGAGAAGAAAGGTCCACGATGTTTGATAAACTATTATGATAAAAAATGTTTGTCGTACAATTGCAATGATGTTACAATGAGAGAATATGTGAGAATGTTGTTTTCTCAGATAAGATTTTTGCAGTGAGGTGTGTTAAACTAACTAATTGATGCTGATATGTCAATCATTTCTGAGGTTGATAATTCCCCCATTTCAAATAAGCAGAGTTAGAGATTTCTTCATGACCTAGTTACGCCTATACAGACTGTTTATGTTATTTAATCGTTTCTTAGTTCCTCCTATAGGGTACTTTGTTGACCTCCGTTGACCGAAGTTAACGAGCAACGTTAGGGAAACATAATATTTGTTTTACGTCTGAAATAAGCTTTTATTAGAACATGATAAGGTTTGAAAAATATGGTATTTTCTACTTCGAATTGATTGATATGTTGAGTCCCCAACATAACCTAGCTGTTGGTGGGGCCGTTACACAACAGCCATTGATTTAAATATTGTAAATTCGCTATACGCGGATATTATTGGATTCAATAAATACATCACGGAAGATATTATTGTATAAAACTGAAGAAATACATTTCTTAGATACTTGAATAAATCCTTAATATATATTTATTCACGAAGCAAACTTGTCTATACATTTGACATCAATGGTCCTCTGGGGACCTCAATTTCACAGAAAATATCATTTGAATATAATAACGTCCATCTGATGTCATTAGCTTCCTTCAGAATCCACACTTGAGAAGTTTGAAGAAATTTCAAATTTTTTACTTGTAATTAAATTGATTTTTTCAATTTCATTTCAACAGACATAAAAAAATCATAGTGAGGGAATTAATGGGGATTTTTACCATGTGTAAAAGTATTTTTTCTGAAGAAAATGATACCCAAAACTCGAATTTTGCAATTTTTCCTAGGTTGGCGTGATATTTTCCTTAATTACTTAGAATCTTAAATCATATGTGGGAAAGTTAGTTTGTTTGTGATTGGCATTTCTTACAGACGATTGCAACCGACGATTGAACCGACGATCGTAAACGACGATTACACCAGCCATGCAATACGAACTCGTCTAGCAACTGAAGTAGAGCCAAGAACGGTAAGGTCTAGACTTGAATTTAGGTTTGTGGATTTCTATTTGAGACATATTTGATATATGTATATATTTATATATTTATATACCGTTTTTATATATATTTAACACATTTTATATATTCGATGAATGAGTTATCTCATTATAATTATTCTTTGGAGTGGTAGGCTCGCACTTGTGGCGCCCCCGTACAAACGACCCCATCTTTCATTCATAGTCTTAATTGGAGAATAATGATATTGTATCAAGTCTCGATGTTGTTGAATTTAAAATAAAAAATGAGATAAATCCCAGTGAAAGTAAAGAATTGCGAAGTGTGTAGTAAAACAAGTGTGTATCTGTTTTCTATGAACGAGGTAAATCCAAGATACTGGACATACAACATTTGTGTTTTACTTGTCCAACAGGTGAGTCAGAATGTTTGAGTTTCTAACTTGTCACTCTCCAACTGACAATTTTTCATTCGTCACTAGTGCACTTACATCCACGAAAGTAAAACACGCAAAACGCGCGCTCTAATGGTGTAGAATAGGGGAGACGGTCACTCGGAATATTCTTCTTTCGTGGATATAAGTATATATTATAACATCATACGTCCTTGAAAACATCTCTTGTTATTATCTCGTGTTATCACACTCCGGCTGACCGCTATAACACTTGAAGATAAAGTAAAACACTTTAAAGAGCAGGTCGTGAAAGACGCCGATTATAGGATTTCATTGTGCGTGACACAAACTATTTACATCACATGACCGCATGACATGAATATCTTTTAGGTGAATGTCAAGTGATGAATCATTTTCTCATAATGGTGGGGAAAATGTTTGTTTGTGTGATTTGTTTCATGTTCCGCAGAACATCCAGAGAAACCAATTATTTGCATAATCATCATCATCACTTCATCGGTGCATTATTATGTGTACCTCCGTAGCCTAGCTGTTGGTTGAGCAGCATTAAGAAAAAAATATATAAATATATATAGACCTATATTTATAAATTACCAGATTAAAACCAATTTCATATGTTTTCAGTTTGTAAAAAAATTGATATTCACCAACATTTTATTATAAAATAGATAATACTCAGAATTATGAAAGGGCTTCATAATAGATTGTGTGATATATTCAATCAAGTCATAGTTCTTGCATTCCCTAAATTAGTCTCATCAAACGAAACCTGTGTCATCGATTATTACACAATTAATCATACGTAAATGATAACAATAAGTGATAAATGTAGTAATCCTTCGTGCCGCTGATTACAGTGATTGAAGCGGGTGATTAAAGGCTTTTTTCTGATCGAAGCTTTATGCTGGGTAATGCCTTATAGTGAGTGATAAGGTACAGCATGATACTGACCAGTCTTATCAAACACAAATAATAGTGTTTTTAGAAGAGAACACGAAGTTTGTAAGTATTTAGAGAATAACTAAATGTAATATGGTTAAATAATAACACAATTTCTCCCCACTGCGGTGAGTGTTCAAATGGTTAATTTCTCCCCACTGTGAATGTTTGTATTATTTTCCAAACCTTATTTTATTACCCTAATATGTATTGTCAAATGAGTTATCTCATTTTTAATTATTCTTTGGGTTGGTAAGATTTGAGTATTACATTTCATTCTTGACAGTCACACTTTTCATGTAATAGTAACTTCTTTAACTATACGTAACCTTGGAAAAAAGAATATGATTTGAAATAAATATTCTTTATTGCATTTTATTATTGAACTTTCAAATTAATATAAGGTAACAACAACGATACCCTCCAGCGAGAATTTTTCTGCAAGTCAGTTTTTAAATGAGACTAGAAAAATTGTTAAAAATCATAAAAATTTAAATATATATATTTGTCTTCTCTATCGGAATTTTAAGATAGCATACCGTCTAAAAGTTGGCATGAGAAACATATTTTTATTACCAAACTTCAAAGTTATTATTATGGGTACCGGTATTAAATATATTAATTTGTCTTCTCTGTTATAATTCTGAGATCTCATACCGTTTTGAAGTTTGCGTGTGAAACAATTTTTCGTTCATTATAAAAACTTGCACGAATCCTTGAAAACACCACTTGACGGAATTTTTGTGAAGTTGAAATTATGTGTTTAGGTATTTATTTATGTATTTTTTATTTTTTGAGTAAAATCGAAACTTGATACAAAATCATTGTTCCCAATTAAGGCTATGGATCAAAGACTAGATCGTTGGTACGGGGTACCACGAGGGTGATCTTACCATCCCAAAGAATAATTAAAATATGATAACTCATTTAACCAACAAATCAATTCTTAAATAAGATAGTTATTTCAGGGTTAGAAAACAATTCAAACACTCACAGTGGGGAGAAAATATCTTGAATATTCTTATAATCTTGATCTTCTTCTTCTTCTTCTTCTTCTTCTTCTTCTTCTTCTTCTTCTTCTTCTTCTTCTTCTTCTTCTTCTTCTTCTTCTTCTTCTTCTTTTTCTTCTCATAATTATAATTATGAAATATAAGTTTTCAAATTCTATTTAAACTAGCTGACGACTTTGATTAATGATTTTGCGATTTCAACTCATTACAATAGAAGTCATTTTCACCGGAAATGAAACAATTATGCAACACATTCAAACAACAAAACGAACCGTGTACAGCGTTTTTACAATTACATAATTATTCATTATTCAATGTTGTTACCTACTTTCGAGTTCTAATCACACTCCTCAATAAACATTATTAAGGTTGGTCTAGCTAAGCTTCTTCATAATAAGAAATCATATTTGTGCGTATTTGTCTCGCTCTAATTTCCACGCTCTAACTTCAATTAGCATTTATTATTTTCAATTTTCAATTCGAAAAATATGAATTATGAAAATAAATTCCGTTCCATATTATTTATTCTCAATTTTCAATTCAATAGCCTTGGTTTTTATAAGTTGTGTATTAGCTATGTATTAATTTGTATTATTAAATAATATCTAATAACATGTTACGCATTATAGCAGTGAATGATTATTCAACCAGATATTCTCGAAGGATTTTATCTTTTATCAATAATCTTTAAAAAAATGTCATAACAAATCACGTCACTATAATGTCAAATAACGTCAAATAATGTGAGTGAGGTAACATTACACACTAGGAAAACGCAGATATGTATATAGAATCTATTCGAATGCTATACATTTCTAAGCCTTCCGTATTCATTCATTCAATCATCATTTCATTCTTATTGGTAATAGCAGCTTGCAACCTGTAGATTTTTACTGACCAACTTCAATCTCAATATTGGTCATTTGTCCAATATAATAATTTATTTTTTCGAAAACGAATCATCCGAATTTTTCAAACTTATTAGAAATATGTATTAAAACAATATCAACATTCTGTGAAAATTCCATGTCACACGAAATTGAAAAATGAAATGAAAATGAATTGAAAATGGAATTGAAAAATTGAAAATTGTATCTATTGCTATTCTCATTAGGGGATTTTTCAAAGTTATCAATTTTTTCTACCATAGTAGATTTTTTTATGATGCCTACTCTCATAACTTAGTTGCACAAAAGTGCTGTGGCTAGGCCCTTAACTATATAAAACTTGAAATAAAAACATAAACTATAAACATGAACAATAATAAGTGAAAAAAATTCTGAGAGACCTGTATTTTATCGGGATGAAATTGAAAAATTATAGGTTTTTCACATTTCCAGTAACACCTTCCGAAAAAAGTGCCCAACCGATTTGGTACAATCCCAATCTACTCTGATATAACACCAATGTACAGAACAAGTTTAGAGTTGACCAGTTACATGGTCTGACCTATATGCCTTTCTTATGAAAAAAAATATATAAGTACAAGCCCTATTTTTTTCAGTATCTGTAATGGAACCTTCGCAATATAATAGCAACAGCAACAGGCTGGCCAGAGTATTCGAACATGCTGGCATAATATACTTATTTCACATTTTAATTAGCTACTTGATGGAATGCGTTTAAGCGCTGCAACTCCCAATTAGCCTATAGTAGGGAAAATCCAGTTCAATCGATCCTCCATTTTTGCATTTCAAGATGGATTCAGTGTCAATGACCTTTTGGCCAACAATCGCGTGGCTCGAGAGTAATTTAATCAGGGACTATATTTGAGGGGCACGAGCTAAATCTAAACAACCTGCAAGACACAGTGCTGAGATAATAAGGGACTGAGACGAGTCGATCGCTTCGAGTGGATCAGTCGCTAACGCGCTAAACCGTCATTCAGGAGACCACCATAGAGAGTGAAATCTAGGATTATAGCGATCGTTCCTATGGATAGGCATCAGCGATCTAGAGCTATGAAATCAGCCATGTACTGAAATACAAAAATTTGTTTTTTCTTGTATAATGCATCACGCATTCAACATATAGTTGGAGATATATTCTTTGCAACATTTTCATGCAAAAAAAAGGAAAGCCTCATATACGTATGCACGTAATTTTTTCGAACTGCATTTGTCTTGTCCTTATTGAACTCTCTTTGTAGAATATCTCTCGCAAAAATCGGAAAAAGCCATACACTACTCGATCAAGAAAACATCAAGGATAACAATAATCCAATTCACAATATGATTCGATGTTCACCACTCAAAACTAAAAGATCCAACAGTTTATCCTCAGGTTTCTTAGCTCTGGAAAGAAACCGCATTAGAATTTAGGAATGAGCAGGAATTGAGATCCATACAGCAATAATCCAAGGTGAAATACATTAGTAGGTCTGTAGGACGCAACAGCGCTTCTGTGCATCTTGCAAATTGAAAGGTGCCATTTTGGTGGCAACGCATTGGATATGTCTTAAGGACTGTAGGCCTATACATTTTTTTAAGTTCTCCGGTTCACTAGTAGCAGCGTGCCTGCATCTTTTAGAGGTTATGGCATAGATTAAGGAGGTTGTGGTTACGGTACGTTTTACTCTTCTGGTTTGTGCTACGCGGAACTTGCTTTGAGCCGCTTGCAACGTGCATGGACCAATCAGAAAACAAGTTTCTCCTAGCTGCATGTATTCACATGCTTCACGCGCTGAGAGATGGACTAGGTTCATCTTTCCTATACCTGCAACGTGCGCTGTGGCCCACAACGCATAGGGCAGTTCGTTATATGGTCTGAACTGTCATGCCTAATTGTAGACTGCTCTTCACGAACCGGTCTGCAGGAAATATAATATCAGTTTTTGGCTCTGTTTAGAAAATTCTGAAGAAATATTACTGAAGAAATATTATGTAAACTCATAAAGTTTGGTTGGCGACATTTGGTGGAAGTTTACATTACATAACCACAATTTGAAATCCTAGTTTGGCGTCGTCAAAGTACTCGACAGTTAAGGGATTCATACACCGAGTGCATGTTGCCTGTTTCTCAAAGCATATTGCCTGTTTCTCAAAGCATGTTACCTCTTGCTCAAAACCTTGAGAAATGATCAGTTGCCACCGAAATGGAAATCTTCAATTTACAATCATTCTCCCTGCTGTTCTCTTACGAATTATACAAAAACAATTATAAAAACTTGAAGCGTGCGTATATATATAAATATATATATATATATATATATATATATATATATATATATATATATATATATATATATATATATATATATATATCAGTGCTATTAATAATGGATAACTCACGCGTTAGAGAGTCAAACTTCAACGCGTCTCCAACTTTTATGAAAAGTTTGAAGGTCCTCAAGTAAACTTTGTAATCGGCATCATGTTTTCAGTTCGCTTGCATGGTTCCTTTTGATTTAGCTAGTTTTGTTTCTTTCTATTTACAGCAAGCTGTCTCTATTATTTACTGTTGAATTCGAAAATCGTGGCACTATGTTGATGTAAAAACTAGTCTATCACACTTGAGTTGGCTTCGGGTGATTATTTGAAAACTGGAAATTCAAGTTGGCGGTCTTCGTTTACACCCTGGTTTTTTATATTGTTTTCAATACGGTATGTCCGTAGTACCTTAAATTGCTACATATACACCATTGGCATAGCATCAACCACCATAACAACCTATTACGACGAGAAAAAATTTAGATGCAAAATATCTTTTTTTTTAAACTATAAAATTAAATCAAGTTTCATTGGGAGTAATTTCTGATTCATATTAGGCAGCCCCGAGCTATGTAAAAAGCTATACTAACCTAAGTTCATACCATCCGAATCGGTCAACTAACTGCATTGGAAACTGAATTCTGTATCTAGAAATCAAGTTTGATCTGAGTTCAGGTCTGACATAAGTCAAGTTTTTGTGAACATCATTTATTTAATCTATTATCCGCTGATTATTCGTAGCCCCCAATCACGTAGTCACTAGTTGAGTCGTTAAAACACAAAAATAAATCAATTTTAATTTTTTCATGATAACCTTTATATTGCAATTATAGTACAGTTACATAAATGCATTCCTATAATTTAACAGTTTTTCGACGCCATCATAACAAAATGTATTATACTGTATAAATTATTTGAACTAAAGTATAAATAATGAATTTAAAGAATTTATAAATATACAAATAAAAATAAGAATTTGTTATTTTATATTATTATTGCAGTGTGGTTTTATTGTATTAGTACAAATGAATAACTTGCTTTGAATGAATAGACTTCGACATCCTTCTAAGAACGACGGTGCCCCCCAACCCTCCAAACCCGCATCGTTGGATGGGAGATCGAATAGATTACATATGAATAATATGAATAGAAATATGAATAAAAATGGAAAATATGGATTCAATTCAATATGATGGAATTGAAAGATTTATAAACTTATGCCTGTTTTCTCCATGTTTTGTAGAAGCTGACGACGTCGTCAAAATGGATTCCAGTAGAAAACATCAACGTAAGAATCCTAAGAAATCAGCGAATCCATTAACGAAACTCTTCTTCTGGTAAATACTAGTTGATGAGACACATTATTATTTCAGTACTTTTATCAAAATGTTAATTTGATGTTCTGATAATTAAAATGAAATATTTTAACTTTCCAACTCCATCCCACTATCCAAAAATACCTATGATAAAATAACCTTTCATCTCATCTCTCCGTCATCTCATTCATCATTCACCGACGCCAATTGATATAAGTCAATATAAAAATAGTTTCTTAGCAATTATAGATTGTGAATGAATGATGATTGAAGATTTGATTATGTGTATGCCCCTGAATGATGCACATTGAACTTTTCTGTCAGATCAGTATAGGAAAATCGATAAGTATGAACACAATTATACAAGAATTTCACTGGATCTGTGAAGTACAAAAAAATCGTAATTCAAAACATTCATCTATTATCAATTAACTATTGTATCATCGTACCTCTATCGTACCAATGAATAAATAGGCAACAGCGTTCTGTATAACCAGCTATTTCCTCAAAACATTTTTTTTTCTTACCACGGTACAAATTACACTAATTTCTTCTATATTGCATATACGCATCTAACGTTTAATCTTTATTATTTTATACTTTATACTCTTTTCATGCTAAACATAAAAGCAAAAATACGTATCCTCATCATTTTTTTCGCGGAGCATTTCTTCTGTCTTCAAGAAGTTCTTGTTTGTAGAACATGATCTCGCACAATTCGGAAAAACAGTACACTATCCAACCACGTAAACGTCGACAATCAGTCAATCACAATGATCCAATTTACAAAATAATTTGAACTTCAATCACCACGAAAAACTTGATGGATCTAAAACCTCACCCTCATGGAGGGTGATCATTACGGATAGCATGAGTTGCATAGATCCATAAAGCTATGATCCAAACTTCATTATAATTATGAATTGCAGTACATTTCAAGCTGGACTATAATAAAATATAATACTTATCTAAAAACTGGTCGTACACAAGCACTATATGTTATATGTCCATTTCATATTCTTACATATTACATATTGTCTCATATTACAGACTCTTAGGTATTTCATATTGTCACACATTACATATTCTTACATATTACATAACATATTACATTATTTCTTACATATTATTATTATACATATTCTTGTGTCCACTTAAATTTGTATTTCGAATTTGTATTTGTATTGAAATTGTTGTTCTCTTGGTATAATTGCTGCCCTCACTCAAAAGGTTCTTCTTTTCACCAGGTGGTTACGAGGCTTATTCTGGAAGGGCTACAATAAGGAGCTGGTACAGGATGATTTGTTCGATAACATGCCTGAGGATCGGTCAGAATCTGTCGGAGGAGAACTGGAAAAGTAAGTTTCACTCACTTTGGCTTTTATGCTATAAAATCATCAAGTAGCTTAGTCAGCTAAGGCATCGCTTCGGAAACTGAAGTCACCTTTGGGCGTGGGTTCAAATTCCGCATAAGGCATGGGTTTTTGTAAAACTTCTCTCACTTATCATCACTTCCTAATTTATAATCCCCTACTAATTAGTTCCCCCCTTTAACCTATCTATTGGTGGGGTCATTGAGCAAACACAATAATCAATCAAAAACTTGCATGGAAGTAACTACTTGAATAGTATTGAACCATTTCAATTCAACTATACTCAAACATCTCCTGAAAAACCATAATGTAGTGTTAATTCAAAAATTCCAAGCGAGGCGGAAGTTTAACCCCACCCCCCTTATTTAATATCCCAACTGCTATGTGGCCAGCTCAATTTGAGAGGCTTGACCAATGTCTCTACGTCTGAGATTTGAATGGTTCCCCCCCCCCCCTCTTTGAATATTCTTCTGCCAACGCCCATGGTAACAATCCAACAGAGACGATGACTATAATTATAAACAGCGAATAGTAATTTGCATATAATATGCAATGTTAGACCGTTTAATTAACTCCTCTACTGTTATGAACGTGATGGGAAACATATACGCCCGAAGACTTGCATTTGAATAAGCAGCAGCTGCCCGAGGTTCATTTTCGTTCCTGACTATAGGTCTCGACCAATGATCTCGGATTTGTTGCTTTGTATTTGCATTTGTTATTCAGACAGATCTGATCGATATTAAGATATCATCTCGTTTTGGTTGCTGCACGCAGGTTCTATGAACTCGTCAAAATATTTTTCTGCAATGGGTTTAACGACGCACTCTACTGATGACTATGATCAATTGGCGTCGGTTAATGATGTACGAGATGATGGGATAATGAGATGAAAGGTTATTTTATTGGGTGTTTTTGAAGGAGTCGGTCGTGGCATGTTTTTAAGGAACCATACCAGTATTGACCTGAATGACAGAGGGAAGCCACGAAAAACCCCGGTCAGAATGGTTGACCATGGCGGGAATCGAACCCCGGTCTCCGGAATGACGGTTCAGTGTACTAACCACTCGGCCACACGTCTCAGTTGGTCAAAATATACACTGATATATGTGTGAGTTTAGGAAGCTGATTCGACGGTCAAGTATTTGAAAATAATATTACTACTTCATATACATATCTCGATATTGGATCGTATCCAAGAAGTTTAATGATCACCTTATTCCTCATGCCTAGGTGAAGGTAGAAAAGAGTACACAAGGGACCTGTGGTAACGTGTAATCGTTACACCTTGGGTGAATCTAAGCCCTCTATAGGGTTAGCCCCAGGAAATGTCGTCACTCGAAGTATAGGCATGACATAAGAGTAATATCTCGGTAGCTCAGTGGGAGAGCACCTGGCCGGCAATCAGAAGGTCCCGGATTCGAGTCCCGGTATTGACGTATATTTTATGACATGACTTAAACATCCCACATATCTCGATGTTGGATCGTATCCAAGAAGTTTAATGATCACATATAGATATATGTATATATATATATTATCTAAAACTATGATATCATTCAGCCAATCAAGTGGTCTAGTAAAAGTACTATCATCCCCAATATGTTTATCTCTTCCAGGAACTGGTTCCTGGAGATGGAGCGCGCGCACAAGAAGGACGAGAAACCAAAACTGTGGCGCGCAATTGTGAAAACGTTCTGGGGGTGGTACTTGTTCTTCGCCTTCGTAATGCTGTTCAACCAAATCGTACTCAAGTATGTATATGCAAATGAAATGACATGCCATAGAGTATCTCATTCAGGAAGTTTATGCGTGTAGGATCTAAAAGTGCAATTGTAATCCATATTTAGGTCTTGTTATTCCAAATATCAGGATAATATGAGATGAATTATGGTTTCTCCTGAACGCCTGGACTCGTTCACCTCTACCACCTCATAAGTCACAGTTCACCTCTACCTTAATTGTGAAAGTGAATTTCATAATTGTTATTTGTTCATATATATATAATAGGTAATGCTATCAATGTAATGCTATAGGTAATGAGTATCAAAATAATTACAGTTCTAACGATCGCTTTATTCCAGGATCTCCCAACCACTACTACTCGGCAAACTCCTCCAGTATTTCATGCCTGGAAGTGATATTCCCATCGAGGACGCTTATTGGTACGCTGGAGGTTTGGTTCTCGCAGGGTTCTTCATGCCCTTCTTCTTTCATCAATACGCCTTCAACGCTTCCTGCATTGGCATGCGCCTTCGTATTGCCTGCTGCTCCCTCCTGTACAGGAAGGTATGTATTCCTATAGGCCCAACTTCATGCCAAGTATATATGGAGCTCATTTTCACTGTCATTTAGAAGACAGTTTGAACATTATAATTTAACAACTGTACGCATACAAAAGCACCACAACCAGCACAGTGGTTAACGCTTTTAACGCTCTTGTTTCATGTGATCCGGTAGATGATGTTTACAGAGGTGTTTCATGGTTTCCCTCTGTATAGTCTAGGATAATGCTGGGATTGTTTCCACAATATAAGTCACGACCGCTTCCTTCCCACTATCTCATCATATGATTAATCATTCATCCGACGCCAATATACCTTAGTTAGTGCGTCTTAGTGCGTCCTTAAAGCCAATATAAATAAAAATAAGAGCACCACGGTCTTACGTGGACTTCTCATTTTTTAAACGCAATTTGTTCCAATTATTTTTGTATTCTTATTTGTATCCTGATTTCTTATTGTTTCTTATTGAATGGCCTTGATATGTATGGACTTGTTCGTTTGAGAATAAAAGATTGTAATCATTTACTTATGCATGAGGAGTAGAAATAATATCGTAAAATAAGTGGAGTATGAGTAAAAAAAGAGTCTAAATTCAAGTGTGAATGAGATAACTAGATTCCTGTCGAGACACAGATATCGGACCGGTATCCCGTTTTGGACATCACCTGAAGAATTTAATTAGTTTTATGAGTAAGTTATTCAAATTGAAGACATGTAAGACAATTTTGGTTCATATGTTTTTTCATCTCATCATACTTCACACGTTTATAAGGTCCAGCTATAAAAGAATACTCTCCCACTATTATTACATTTTTTTTTAACTTTTCAATAACATATTTCGTGCTATACCAACAGATTCATCGGGTAAATGAATAAAGTGCTCCTCCTCTGTCATTATCTTCTAGGTGTTACGCCTCAATAAGGCGGCAATGGGTCAAACAGCGACGGGTAAGATTGTCAATATGATGTCCAACGACGTAGCAAGATTTGACATGTGGTCGTGGAACTTCGTGTTCTTGTTCATCACGCCGATACAGATACCGATCGTGGCTTACTTCTTGTGGCAGTACGTCGGTGTCTCGTCGTTAATTGGACTGGGATTCATATTCGCTCAGACTCTGCCAGTGCAAGGTAGGATCATTGGGACCAAATACAGATGAGACTGTCCTCCAACTTTTACAGTGATGTTTTCTCGTAAACTTGAACGACTCATTGTATAATGATATGATTTTCAAGATTTCTACGAGTTTGACGAGAGTTTCAGTTCAAGAGTTCATATAGACCCACATTGTTGATAAGAATATCTCAAAGATATATAATACGAAGAAAAAATCGTGAATATCTTTTTTTGTCATGTAGATCCAAACTCAAATAGAGTGGAAGAATCTCAAATTCTCATTAAGGCAAAAAAACAAGGTTACAAAAATATTAGTTTTCTTAAAAAAATGACAATTCCCAAATATTTGAATATTTCAGATAATTAGTAATGAATCATTGTAATTATGTGCCACATTTTATATAAAATAATTATGTTATTAGGTATACATGTTTTAGATGTTTTTGTGATGTGAAATTTACCACCGAATATTTATGTAGGCCTACATGTATTATTTAGGTGTATTGTATTCAAAGTAAATAAATAACGATTCATTCATTTAATTACCAACTAACCAAATGTCACATGATTGCTAATTTTCGAATATAAAGCGTAAGCCAAACTAAATGACATGATGCACCATATGTGGAGGTGCCGTGTTCAGGAGTAGTGGGTCCAATTGGTAAACAGTGGAACTTGAAAAAAATCACAAAATAAAGCGCGCGGCTATCTCAACAATGATATTTATTGAAAATATTACATTGTCGACATTTTATTTGTAGCTCTTTGTCGGCCATATTGGCATTTAGAAGCGCATTCTGTTGTTATTTTTAGTGTCGAATAGATGTACACCTTGTGTTTTGTGCGTAGTTGTGGTCGGCAAGCTGACCGCTCAGCTGCGGATGAAGATTGCGGTACGCACTGACGAGAGGGTGAGACTGATGAGTGAAATAATCACAGGCATTCAAGTCATCAAGATGTACGCCTGGGAGAAACCATTCTCGCTGCTCGTTGAGATGGCAAGAAAGTGAGAATATATTCAACAGTTCACCCAAAAATATTTTATTGATAAATTCAATGTGATAAAATTGAGTATATTCATTCCAAAAGCCATACATTACACCTGATTGATCATATAATTTAAATGACAAAATATGAGGAAATATTTCTGTGAAAATGACTTGCTTCATTATAAAAATATGTAGGCCTATACATTTACGGCAGAAGTATATATAAATTTTTGTATTATCAACATCGAAACTTGATACAAAATCATTGTTCCCCAATTGAGATTGAGCCTATGGATGGATGGAAGATACGTGAACTATGAAGTATATTAACTAAAAGTGAATGATAATACTTGATTACTTGATTTCAAAACTCAAAAAGAAAAATATGTATCGTTCATAACGCGATATCCCATTATTTGTGCCGAGTATTTGTACTGACATTCCAGTATTTGAGTATTATAAATTCCAATTTCCCTTGATGTCTCATTTTCAACTTCTCTTTCCAACATACATGTTCGAGCAGGAGGGATTTATATTTCCACCCACATTTATCTAAAGTGTCGGCTCAAACTTTCTGAATGCTTATTTCACGAGTTCAGTCCGACTCATCTGCTTGTTCTGTCTAGACGAGAGATCGACGTTGTTACCAAGACGTCTTATTTGAGGGGACTGTACCTGAGTTTCATGATCTTCTCAGAGAGGTCAGCGCTATTCGCTACGCTGACGGCTTACGTGCTATTCGGTAACGACATTACGGCTGATAAGGTAAATTGTTCCATTCAAACCAAACTTTCTTCACATATTCACAATCAGAAAGCACAAGAGAAGAATCAAATAGCCTTAAATTAGATACTGGAAAATACCGACAGAAAGAAAAATAATAACGAAATAACAAAATATAACTATATTGTTGAAGTCTAGTTAGGCCTACATATATTCACTATTATTTGAATTTCTTAAAAATTGTTTCAAATAATAATTTATCGTATTTTTTGTAGTATTGCGCATTGTCCTACATTATAATTATTGTGGTTAGGAAAACGCAGATATGCGCTGTAAGATGCGCTATATTTGTTTATGGAATGGAATCGAAAGCTTTATTTTGAAACCATTGAGTGTAGTCACTGCTTGCTGATCATCCAACTTCAACAAAGCTGACTTGTTGATCATCCTTAAGAAGAATGAAACTTCTCCATTCAATATTTTTACAACATGATGCATTCATTTTCTTAAAAAAGACCAAACCGAAATTCTTTATGACATGTATCAGAATAATATTGACATACTGTGAAAATTCCATTTCAATCGGATACAATTGAAAACTTTAAATATTCTACTCAATGCCATATTTATGAGTTTCAGATTTTCAATATCACATCCTAGCGACAATCCCAGTCTATTCTGATAAAACACCAATATTCGAAAAAGGTTTGAGTTGATTAGTTAATTTGGTTGATGAGTATGCCACTCACAAAAAAGCACGATATATTCCAGTATCTGGAATGGAATTTTCGTTATACGCTTATCTAATACAGTACTGATTTCTCAGGTGTTCGCATTGGCTTCGTTCTACAACCTGTTGAATCAGACAATGGCCATCTACTTCCCAACAGCTGTGACTCTCACTCTGGAATCGGGCGTGTCAATCAAGAGGATGGAGGTGAGATCATAGACATTTTAATATCTAGACTAGGCTAGACGCAACATGTAGCACGGGCAGCATTGAGAGTGGCTGAAGCCGGGATAGCTACTATGCGCTGGGTGGAAATGAGGCAACAACCACGTGACACAGGGATAGGGCGGTAGACCAGCTGAGATTGCATAGCTATATCCGCACAACACCGCTTCATTTTCATCCTCAGAGGATATTGAATACAAAAACGGTGGTGGGTGTAAGTCACAGGAAAAGACGCAGACATATATGGCGATTATCAGAAAGTATATTTCTCAATAGAATTGCAACATCAGTCATAACAGTCAATGAATAAAGTCGTTTATTTGGTCTGATTCGGAGCTCCGCCATAAGGATAACGTGTAACGAAATATTCCCAGTCAGGCTAGGATCACCGCATCACGTGACTTACCTCCACCCTGCAGACCCCGCCCCACCAAGCATGATGGCTTCATGTAATGCGCCCTCAGCTAGTTTTCTTTAGGCTCTTCTATGGCTGAGATATCAACATCGTTACTTATTTTGAATATTTTTGTGAAGATTCAGCGTACTTAGTCACTCAGCTGAAGCAAAACATATATTTTTCTCGCAGACGTTCCTGCTGCAAGAGGAGATTATAAAGCCTCCTGTGAAAGACACTTCTGCTGAAGGAGTCGGTTTGACCTTGAAGAAAGCAACTGCTAAATGGACGACAGATCTTTCTCAAGACACCATCAAGAATATCAACATCAGGGTCGAACCTAAACACTTGTGTGCCGTTATCGGACAAGTCGGCTCGGGAAAGGTGAGTATTTTATTTTCATTTTCAGATTATGAATGTTGAGAATATAAAATTTGTGACGCTTGATCAAATTCACATCAATAATTCAGTTTCATTATCTGTATGTATCAAGTCAAAACTTGTATAATACATATCAGCAATAATTCAAGTGATCTTCTTTGTTGAGGCTCGCATATTTGACTTTGGTATCATGACTACATATTATATACATCTATATTACCATTAAAAAATTGAAGAAATCCTCTTGAACACACACTAATAATAAAACCGAAACGAATAGATTTTATTTTCTTGTCATATTTCAAGTATTTGTCAAGTTCAGAACCTTCTTGAGGATGATGATTGAAAACTAACCCGTAATTCAATTTGGACTTCACTCTTCTACTGAAGTAGAATGAGCAGTGATTGATACCAATTAACTTATTACCCACAGAGCTCTTTGCTGCACGCGATCCTTGGTGAACTTAACCTCACTTCTGGCAGCTGTCATTACGGCGGTCAGATCTCGTATGCCTCTCAAGAACCGTGGCTGTTCGTCGGCTCAGTCCGTAACAACATCCTGTTCGGTCAGGAGTACGACGCCAAGAAGTACCGACAGGTAGTCAAGGTCTGTGCGTTGCAGCGTGACCTTGAACTATTCCCATATGGCGATCAGACGATGGTGGGGGAGAGAGGTGTGTCGTTGAGTGGAGGTCAGAGGGCGAGAATAAACCTGGCAAGGTAAGGAATTGACCACTGCAGTTTTGATATTTCTATCGTGAACGACAAGGGAGTCACTTGTCGTCATAAATTGAAGTAATTCCATTATTTTCCATTAATTTCCAATTATTTATAATTTCCAATAATTTTCATAATTCCTACAATTCCAACCACCATAGTAACATAATATACATATTACATATTGTGTAATTGTATGAAACTAAAAATCCGATCACTTAAATAACATGGGTGGAGGTGCCATGTCCACTTGGCTTATTCCTAATTATTTAGAAAGGTGTAGAAAATTGAAGATTTTTTTTAAACATGATTATATTGTTTCCTCTGTTGATACTCCAGCATACATTATTCACTCCCATCATTATGTAAATATGTTCACTTTACTATAACATTATCCTACACCTGTGTATACGTAATTACGTAATTATATACGTAATTATGGTATGCAATTCCAAGAATTCATTGTAAATTGTGATTATTATGACTAGAGAAGACACTGAGCTCATTCAGTTGTACTACAACAGCCATCTTGCTGTACTTTCATACAGCAAGGAAACCATAAATGAATGGATATCGTTCATCTTTCACAAGCTCATTCGTATTCCTAAATAACCTAGTGTTGGTGGGGTCTTTGAGCAAATAATTATTACAATACCACAATCATGATCTTTCACACGCTCATTCGTACCCTTAATAACCTAGCTGTTGGTGGGTTCGTTAAGCGAACAATTATTAACAATAGCATATTCATCTGTTGTAGGGCTGTCTATAAAGAGGCCGACGTGTATCTGTTGGACGACCCTCTATCAGCAGTCGACGCTCATGTTGGCAAACACATGTTTGACGAGTGCATCAAAGGCTATCTGAAGAACAAAGCTGTTGTCTTGGTTACGCATCAACTTCATCTGCTGAAGAACGCTTCACATATCGTGGTCATGAATAACGTAAGCTTATATACGGAATATTTGAATTGTCGTTTCAATTTTTATGTATAGCTTTATTTCAACATGAAATGGAAAAAAATGTTCCACGGACGTAAAGACACACTGCACTAATAGCTGAGATCTATTGGCATCAAATTACTTCACATTCGTGAAAATCATTGCAGTATTACCAACTTTGCTCAATTTAAGTATTAGATTTTGCCAGAAAAATGTATAATTTTATATCAAGTCATATATGCGAATATCAAACCGGTTCTGTATCCCACACCTATACATTTTAATGATCGAATTTCAAAATAATTTCAATTAAATTAATGAATTTGACTAATTACATGACTGTTATACAAATTCGTATTCATTCAAAAGATACTTTGAAGGATTAAATACACAATTAGTATAAATACAGTGTATTCTACTGATCGTGTGTGTGATAACAGGGCGAGATTGTGAACCAAGGATCATACAAGGAGGTTGTGGAGACTGGAGATTCCTTTGCTCAGCTGTTAGTCGCTGAAGGTGACGACAACGGAGATAGGAAGGTGTCGGTGGCTCTGTCGAACAGGAAAGTGTCGGTGGTAGATCCAAAACTGTCGTTATCGCATCCAAGAACCAAGTCAGTGTTATCTATAGGAGTAAGTTGACTGAATATAGATATATATTTATCAGGTAATAGAACGAGAGGAATGAGAAAAGCCACCCCCGTGGCTCAGTCAACTATCGCTAGCGCTAGAAGCTGAAGTCACGTCGGGCGTGGGTTAGAGTCCCGCATAAGGCATGGGTTTTTCTGAACGGCCTTTCACCTATCATCACGTCATAGTTTCATTGTCACCTGCTCATTCGTACCCTCGTATAACCTAGCTGTTGGTGGGGTCAGTTGGGCACTTTTTACAATTGCATCTGTTTTCCTTTCACAATTCATTTATTATTATTTCATATATATTCAGAATTTCTTTGATCGAGTTGTAATTTGACACGTTTGTAAAAATTCTACAAATTGTTCGACACGTCAACGGTTTTTTTAGTATTTTTTGTGAAGATGTTAAATTGCTGTCGTCACTTGTATTATTGGTGGTCAATGATGAAAGCAATATCAAAACATCATAATATAAACGTGAAATCACCGATGGTGAAACTTAAAACCATCCCAAAATTCAGGATCTCTGAACAAGCAGCCTGAATGCAAACGCAGAGCACTGGTATGAGCAGCTTTGACAAACACGGCCCTTCCACCAGAAAAGCTCTCTAATTTTGTATCATTATTTTTCTTCGTCTCAAGGATATTTTATACCATCATATTATAATTTAACAAACAAACTCATCTACCTAATCAGAGAATACCTTTTATACGAAAACTAACATAATTTTTCAATATAATAAGTGAAAGACTATTCTCAAGAGATCATCCTCATTGTTGAAAGATAGACAGCATTGTCTCCTAATTGATATATTAACTATTCATGAAGTTTTTATCACCCCACTTATCTGTGTTTCTGTGGAAAATAACGTAATTTGAATTCGTCTTCGTATTGTTCTCATGTTCTATGTAGATGTTAAATAACAAACCTGGTGCTGTTTCTGTACGTATACACACGGCTGAAATTAGCTTATTCTCTATAGCAGATTGTGAAATGTGATGTTATTTGTTTGTCTTTTGTTTCGTATAGATGTTCGTTCTTGTGTTGTCATAGTTACCGAATCAAAATGATAACCTCGACACTAGCACCAGGCCAAATAACGAGGAAGAAATTGTGCTCGAGGTAAGGCACTCACAGCGAAGTGGCTATTCACCAAACCGGAAGTAGGTTTTAGATTAGATTTAATTTAGATTTAATCACTTTAGGTTGTTTGTTCTGTTGGGTTAGTTTACGTTAGGATAGGTTGGTTCAGTTTAGTTTGGTTCATTAGGGTGGTTAGATTCCGTAGATTGCGCTTAATTTGGGTTGAGCTGAACAACAACAACAACAATCGTATGTTGTGACATACACCGATGGTTCAGTCAATAAGAGGCTGTCCACACACAGATGGCATTGTAATCATTTGTGTACGGTATACTCTGCTCTATTGAATAAACTGTGTTTTATTGAGCGTGCAACTTAGAGTGATAATTATGAATTTGTTTTACTGTGAAATCATTTTGGCAGATGGAACAAAATGTAATGTTCAATTATTAATTCAAAAATTCAAAATTAGTGATTAAATACAAATGAAATCCTACTAGCCCCTGTATATGATGACACTGTTTTTTTGTGAGTTCTGTTTTTTGTAGTGTTCGTTCATTTAGTTACTTTTTTTTTTTTTTTTTAATAACATCGAAACTTGATACAAAATCATTGTTCCCCAATTAAGGCTATGGATGAAAGATTAGATCGTTTGAACGGGGCACCACGAGGGCGATCTTACCACCCCAAAGAATAATTAAAATATTATAACTCATTTAACAAACAAATCAAATCATAACTAAGGTAATCATTTCAGGGATAGAAAACAATTCAAACATGCACAGTGAGGAGAAAAAATCTTGAATCTTCTCATTATCTTGATCTTCTTCTTCTCCTTCTTCTTCTTGAAATCTTCTCTCGTCTCTCTTTTTCTCTGTTCTTGTATCATTAACAAAATTCATCATTCTGTTTCGTTTTTTTTTATATTGTTGTTTTATTTATTCGTTTTATCAGTATTCGTGTTTATTCAATTCGTGTGTAATATATACATATATATATTTTAATGGTCATGGCTGATCGAATTTGTGAATTATACCTCACGAAAAACCATCAATCGGGATAAAAAATGTCAAGTTGTTGATGTTGAGATAGTGAGGACGCACAGATTTTTCGGATACAACTCTCCATTGGACCACTTGTCGTGCAGACTTGATGTGCCAGTCCAGTGGTCCAAGTCTCAGGGAGCTATCCGAGAAAACTATGTTCAATCAGCAATGCGGTGTAGCTAGTATTCAGTTACTTAATGAATAATGAATTAGTGTACTGAAATACAACTTGTCTTCGTACAGAGCAACTTGATGGACGATACTGAGTACAGCACTCCAGACGCCGTGGATGAGTCTCGAACTACAGGCACGGTCACTTGGGATACCTACAGGTCTTACTTTGGTGCCGGAGGCAGTGGCTGCTTCCTGTTTACAGTGGCTTCCATGTTGTTGGTCGGTCAAGTAGCCACCAGCGGGGCCGACTACTGGGCATCGTTCTGGTAGGAATAAATACATTTCACAGATGTGTCATTTTCACAATACTTGCAGCAGTGACATTTTGCTCAGTTTGGTACCAACTCTCCTTTCTGAAGTGACGTTGAACCGGTTTTGAAAATCGTCTAACGAAAGAGTTTCTTGCCTTTATCAAAATTTATCAAAAATGTAAAAGGACTTCCTTCATAAATGTGACTTGTTTCGTGGGTTATTCATTTCATTTATTTATTTTCTAATAATGTGAATTTTAGATAATTTTACCAACGGATATCTCTGGGAAGGAGGGGGGGGGGGGGTGGTGATAATAGCTTGCGCGTGCAGAATTGTGGTTACCATACTTTTTATCACGTCCACCGTGCGAACAAAGGCATTTAAAGGAAAACACATTGTATAACGTTACAATTTCAAAGTCACAGGAAAAGACGCAGAAAAATATGCCGATTATTATAAAGTATATTTCTGAGTATAGAATAGCAGCATCAGTCATAACCGTCAATGAATAAAGTCGTTTATTTGGTCTGATTCGGAGCTCCACCATAAGGATAACGTGTAACGAAAGAGTTTCTTGGCTTCAGAGAATGGGAATTCCACGGCTGGGACTTCTGCCACAGAGCCCCTCTCTATATGCTTTACCCCATCCTTCTAAATTTCTTCCTCCCCCCCCCCCCCCCTCCCTCCTTGGGAAAATTGACTTCCGATGGCTCTGCACACAGGTAGCAAAAGCAAAGACCTTAACCTGGGTATAAGCATAACAATGACAAATTTAACATAATTAAAAGTGTATGGTAATTACTATTGTTCTAGTTATTCATTAGGGCATTTAAATGAGTCTGGACAAGGAATCTAGTTCAATTGACCCATAAAAGAGTTTGTAATCGTGACCTATTGTGGAGTCTTTAACTATGTGTTTCCAATTATAAGGCTCGATCATTCACGAAGGAACTATAGACTATTGCCTACAGCTGTACTCATGAAGATCGAGTATGCAACATTGTCTAGGCTTTCACAAGGTGTGTTATTTGAAATCTTGAATGAGTACAGACTTATATAACATGCTTTGAACTCCCAAATTAATTTTGAAAAATTAAATTAAAACATAATTTCACGAAGATTGTAATCTTTCATTATGAATTATTGACAAATTATCGTTTTCATACACAAAATTGTTCCAAAAATTGCAAAAGCTCAGAACATGTATAAATTAAGACTTATTGTGAAATATTTCATTCTTGTCAATGAATTGAAACACATTTTACATTGACTCCCATTTTATAACATGATGGTTGAATAATTTCAACTTTCTTACTTTTTATAAAAGTAAAAAAGATCAGAGTTGACTTCAAGTGTGAAGTTGAATATTCTATTCTTGTGAGAAAATATACGTGCAGCACTTGCTTGCAACAGTCAAAACGACAAAACATAATGAATTTTCAATTCTTCTTCTTCCGGTTCAGTGAGTTCACCAGTTCCTACAATTTCCCTTGTTTTTTTCATACTAGGACGAAAGAAGAAACGCTATCTAACGCCAACACCACCCCGCCTTACGATCGCCAATTCTCCACAACCAATTCCATCATCATCTACGGATGTATCGTGATCGCTTGCACGAGCATCACGATAACGCGGTCCATGCTGTTCTTCAAGATGTGCATGCGCGCGTCGATCGGTCTGCACAACTTCATGTTCAGCAACATTGTCAAGGCAACCATGTACTTCTTCGATACTAACCCGTCGGGCAGGATCCTCAACAGATTCTCAAAGGATATGGGCTCAGTGGACGAGCTTTTACCCAAAGCTATGATTGAGGCTACACAGGTAGGCCTACTGAGCATATCAGTAACGCTTGCCATGTAACACAAACAGTTTTTAAGGAGTCTCCAGTCACCATAGGGTAAAAATTTCCTACCAGGGTGATTATTTTTGAAAATATTCCGAATGTTTATTATGGATCGATAATATTTCAGCATTTAGGTGTGAAGCAGTTTAATAACAGTACGTTCATCCGGAAAACCAATAGGATTGTTAATGCTTCAATTGCCACTAAAAATGGTCACAAAACATGCTTCTTCGCACAAAACATGCTTCGTTACATACATGATTTGAATACTTCTTGAGATATTTTATCGTGTATGGTATGGTTGTGCTCGTAAAACAACGGTCTTTGAGATAAAAAAAATTGACAGTTCAATCACATGCGCTTGGCATTCAAAAACAGGGATAGTCACACCAATTTTTATTGTAAATCAAGGTAACAGAAACTATTTATTTGTATCAAAACGGTTAGAGGTATGATGAAATTTAGTTCATCTGATAGGGATAGTTCATTCAACCAACCTATCAATTGTCATCTTTATGCTTACTATCTACTGGTTTTGTTGTATGTAACAGTTTAACGAATTTTTCAGCTAGTTTTTCTGAAACAAATTTGAAATTGTCAACTTTTTTTTCATTTTAATTTAAATTTTAAATTTTCAAGTATACCATGCAAATACCACTTATCAACTGATTCTAGGTGTTACTGGTGATGAGTGGTGTCGTATTGCTGATTGTCATTGCCAACTACTGGCTGGTAATACCGCTAGCAATCATTTCAGTCCTCTTCTTCCTGATGCGTATCGTGTACCTGTCAACAGCCAGGAGTGTCAAGAGGCTGGAGGGAATAAGTAAGGATTAGTAGTACTCTTTCACTCTTTCGAGGATATTGGTACACAAATGACATATTTTACAATATAACTTATAAATAGCATCAGATGATTCAGTACGCCAGTAAGCCATCATTCATAAATTATCAATAAATTGGTAATTACAGCATATCAAACAAGTAGTACAACAAATAATGATACATTGAGAGAACTAAGATTAATTGATATGAAATTTAGATAAATCAATGGAATCGAAATTATTCTTATCACTTATAAAACAATATAGACACTTTAATAGATATATGTATATATATATATAGAGATAAATAATACTATAGATAATCAGTATAGACTAACAAAAAAACAGAATCACTGAAAAGACATACATAGCAAGGAGTAAATTTAAGTTTTTTCAGTTCTTCCAATCGTCACACCATAGACGAAAGATACTACAATAAGATGTCACGCAATGTGAAAATATAACTGTGAAACCCTCACTTCTTGGTCACCACCAACGTATACTCCCCTCACCCGTAACACAAATAGTACCATAAAGTTTGTACTGGGAATAAGGGATGTGTAAGAAATAGGGGGGAGACTGGACAAACCAAATTATCTAGGCAGGACAGGCCATACTTCCAAATTGGCTATCAAATCAACTATCTTGGTAGTACATCTTTCGTCTATGGTCACACGATACCGGCCGTTGGAACAGATCTCCTGATGAACAATTTTATTTATTTATTCATTTTATTTTCCAGCTCGTAGTCCTGTTTTCTCCCACTTGAGTGCGACACTCGATGGTTTAACGACAATACGTGCTAACAACGCTCAAGAAATGGTTCGGATAGAGTTTGACGACCACCAGGTGAGTTATTAATTCGAATGTATAGTTCAAGCGAGGACACGCGTTATCGACCGTTCGCTTAGCCAGTCAAGAATAGACGTCGGTGTGAATTTTATCAAAATACGGTATTGGCGTGAACCCTTTGCTCATTTATTTAGTGATAAAATTGAAACAAAATCACATCTGAAAAACGTGGAGAATTCGGTTCCATGCCACTCCTATAGCAGAGGCCTACTGCCTCTCAAATCGTGTATTCTGCATGTAAAACAGTACCTCAATTATTTGCAACATTCATATATATATATTGTTTTTTCAAAATGTGAAATTATTAATAAAAACCATGAACATTCCACCAGTTTGCCAGAAGTATCATACATGATAGTTATAAACTGGCGTTGATATCACCACATTTTTTCCAGAATCTTCACACATCTTCTTGGTTCCTGTTTGTTGGAACGGGAACTGCGTTCGGCTTCTACTTGGACTTGTTCAGCGCGTTGTTCTCCGCCGCCGTAGTCTTCAGCTTCATCCTTCTCGGCAACGGTGAGATCGCAAAATATAATTCACGCTCAAGTTTCATATTAGTTCATATAATTATTCACTATAATTATGATTAACAGCAGAAAATGTACGTCAACAATCGAGAAGGTACCAACTGTGCTGAAAACCAACTCTCCTAAAAATCAACTGCGTTAAAAAACAATCCAACCTAAAATCCAACTGAATTAAAAATCAACTGACCCAAACCTCTACTTTTGACCAACCTGTCCAGAAGTCAAAGTGGGAAGTTTGGCTCCTCCCGTTCAAAAACTTCATTTGACACAAACCTTACCCTCCAAACCTCAACCATCAATAAAGCCCATAGAACATTAGATGGGTGGTGACAATTTGTGGAGTTGAGGAGCCGAATCTTTCAATTTCACTTCGGTGCTGGTTGGTCAAGAAATAGAAGTTTAGAGAGAAGAGTTCCCCGGTATCAGGCTAAGGAGTGCCCAACTGTCCGCTCATCCGAGGCCTATGGCTGCCTGGTTTGTCAGGTAGAAGAGCGTCATGTTGTTGTTGAGAAAAAAAGGAAGTTTAGGTCAGGTTGGTTCTAAGGTCAGTTGGTTTTTAGTACAATTGGTTTTCAGTACAGTTGATTTGCAGTACAGTTGACGAATCCCGAAAACAATCTTTGTGTCATGCGAACAAGATTTTGAAGCCACCCTCGGTAGCTCAGTCAGCTCACTCAACTGAGGCACCACTTCAGAAACTGAAGGGTTTTTGTAAACGTCCTTTTACATATCACCTCTTCATAGTTTCGTAATCACCAGCTCATTCGTACCCCCGTATAACCTAGCTGTTGGTGGGGTCGTTAAGCAAGCAATAATCATCATCCTAATCGAGATTTTAGAAGGTGGTGTTTGTTTGTGCAGATAACGGTGGTTCGAATGTCGGCCTCGCCATCTCACAGTCTCTCCAGATGACAGGATTACTTCAGTACGGTATTCGTCAAACAGCTGAGGTTGTCAGTCAGATGACGTCCGTAGAGAGGGTGTTGGAGTACACGAATATCGAGAAGGAGTCACAAGACGGTAGGTCGTCAAACAGTTCTTCGAAGTCGTTGATGTGGGTCAATTAAAAAGTTGCGCGAAATGTAATTATCTTTTTTATTTTTCATATGATCACACGTTTTCATATTATACTTATTTTTACAATAATAACAAGACAACATTAATTTTGATTGGTTTGATTTTCTATATACATTGAGGGTTTATATTTTTTTTTTTAAAAAAGGAAAAAAATATGAGTATTGATAATAATTTTTTAAGTTAGATTGAAACTCTGTCCCACAAAGCCCGGAAAGACTTATCTGTGATTTAAAATAACAGAGAAGAGATATCATACTAATAATTATTATCATTCCCAGATTCCAAATTATGGGTCAGGGGGTGGAATAAATTGTACCAAATACTAGGGCCCCGGATCTCCAGGAAACAAGTTGGTCAGGCCTGTTTCATCATCTTCTTCATTTCTTTCTTTTTTCCGAACCAACTCCGTCCACCTTGTTCTGTCTTTCCACAATCTTGCTTCTTCCACTGCATTCCATCATTCTTGTCTTGCAGCAACATCCTCCTTGATTAATTCACTTCACTTCTCTCTTGGCCTTCCCACCCTTCTTTTCCCAAGTAATGAGATTTCAAATTCACGCCTCATACTAATAATAATAATAATTCTTTGGAAATCCCAATTGATCACATGGCGATGTTGGACATGCCCGCTATATACACGTTGTACAATGTACAGTGTACATAATATTAATATAAGTAAAAAATACAGTTTCATGATGTAGGCATCTCTTTCAACAAACATTGTACGTGTTGAAGTATAAAACACTTTCATAATTGGTCTTTGTTAAAAAATTCGTCAGAAGTATACAAACATTTTCCAATTGACCATGCTTTCAATGCTTACTTGAACTGCGAAACTTAAATTTCATGTTACTTATTTTGATGTGATTGTATTTTCTGTAATTAGACACGAAGCCTCCACCGAATTGGCCGTCTAAAGGAGAAGTGACGTTCAATAAGATGTCGCTGAAGTACAGCCCTAATGATCCGGCAGTGTTGAAGAATCTGAACTTCACGATACAACCAAAACATAAGGCTAGTACTCGGTCTATATTTCAATCTTTATATAGAAGTCGATCATATAATATTTGTGATGTATTCATTCAATTTTATTTTTAACTTCTCTGAAAAGATCTATTAAGGTAATGCTAGCTTTGAAATATTTTTTAAACCTACCAAAAATGAGCGTACACAACTGATTATTTTTTGAAGTGTCAATTCAAACCTTTCTCAACAAAGAAAAATGCGTAGGTTGACTGAGGTAAATTAATTCACAAGAAAAAATTAACAAATATATAAAATGGACTTATTAGGGAAGCATTAACATAATGGTCACTATACACTACTAGAGAGAATGATCATCTTGATTTGTCTGAAATTTAGAATATTCCATTATTAAAACAGATAACTAATATGTGTTGTATGACTGGTAACACAAGTGCAAAGATAATCATTCAAGAAAAAATGTGTTTTGGCTAGAATTCTTAGATTATGTGGCCTTAATTGGGAAAAGGACGTTCTGAGTTTGAACCATTCTTTCACACATAATAATAGTCATACATTTTCTCTCCATTTTCAGATTGATTTTCACATATTCATCAACTGTTTATGAATGAAAACTTATCAACTTTAATTGATAGAAATATGTTGTATCGCTAAACGTAGTCACATGGAATTAGATCAGCTCTTCTGAAATTGATCTCGGTCGATAAAGTGTTGCCAATAATCCTTCAATTCTTTTGAAAATTGGTACACTATAGTTGCGTTCGATCCAAGAATTATACCAATATCGCTATTTCTCTGCAAAATTAACAGAGTCAGTCAAAAAAAAGAGGTAGCCTCAATACTTTCAGTGGCCTCAAATGGTAATACCATATTCGAAGCGTGAAGAAATCACTAAGTTACATAATGTATGTTTTTTGAGTTTCAGGTTGGTATTGTCGGCCGTACAGGCGCCGGAAAGTCTTCGTTGATCGCAGCACTTTTCCGCTTAGCGAAACAGGAAGGCCAGATCCTGATCGACGGCGTGGATACTCAGACGCTAGGACTGAGTCATCTCAGGAGCAACATTGCCATCATCCCTCAGGAGCCGGTACTCTTCTCAGCGACCATCAGGGATAATCTGGATCCGTTCAATCAGTACGAGGATCATCAGCTATGGAACGCTCTGGAGGAGGTGTGACACATTGATTTGTCATTCTCTTGAGATATTGGGAAATTTATTTTCTTCATGTTTATTTTTGTATCAGCGTAAGCTAGAATTTTTTTCGGTCTGTTTTTTTCACCTTTTTTGCATGTTCCACATGCTGCAAGTCGAACCAATCTACGTATCATTCTAGGCATTATTGCATAATAGGTAACAATCATCAGGTAGACTTTAAGAAATTGATAGTTTAAATTTCAAAATAACCATAATAAATAACCTGTTAAAAATGGAATGGTGGTTGTCCCGATTGAATAGAATATTAATTGAAATCAAGCAAGTTATATAACCAATCTCTGTTGATTTCGAGTATATTCCATACAAATCTCGCTCGATCTTACACAGCATAATATACTGTGTTTCCAACTTTGCCTCTTACACAATATTTACATTTTGATGTGATGTTTTGTCCTCCAGGTTGAGTTGAAGGAAGCGATGGAAAGCCTGGACTTCCAAGTGAACGAAGGTGGTAGTAACTTCAGTGTTGGGCAAAGACAGCTCGTCTGCTTAGCGAGAGCTATTCTACGCAACAATAAAGTGCTTGTATTGGATGAGGCCACAGCTAATGTAGATCCTCAGTAAGTAATGTTCCCTCCTCGGTTGAATTCAAATGAAACTGAGATTTAATCATAAATCGTATTGTATGTATGTTAAATTGTTTATCAACATGAGAGATATCTATAAACCAGGTCAGGAGGAAAAAATCACAATATAAAGTAAACGAATGTAAGGTGATACTAAGATGAATTAATAAAATTATTAGAGATATGAAAACAAGAAAAATTAATAAACAAATGCCTAATGTACAACACGAAGGCAATCAGACAACGGCAGGAAAAGGCAGTCAAACAGAATGATGAATAAAACAAAAACCAAAAATATGACATCAAACAAAGAATTCTTCCACACTATTAAAAGGATGTTCCAATAAATGTGTTCTTAATGCCATTTTTAATTTGTCTCTTCCAAACACTGGATTCCATGTGGAAAATGGTTGGAGTGTCTCCTCCCGGCTTGGATCACTGACTTGTACTGAACTAAAGCTGTGTACTTATATTTGTTTGCAGGACTGATGCACTAATTCAAGGAACAATCAGACGCAGGTTTGCTGAATGTACTGTTCTTACCATCGCTCACAGACTGAACACTATCATGGACTCGGATCGGGTGATAGTCATGGACGCTGGCATGCTAGTGGTGAGTTGCACAGAGTTCACCACGGTTTAGACTCTAGACTAATGGTCACCAAACCGCGGATGTTGGTTTTGTAGCTCGTCGAGAGGTAGAAGAAATCGAAGTGCTTTATTGACACGAAGTTTTGTTCTCGTATATCTTGATTTTTATGTTTCCTATATGTAAAGAAGAACTTTGTATAATTCGAAGTACCCAAATTATGCCGAACGTTTTCAATACAATTCAAAGTTTCAAACATAGTGAAATAACGAGATTTATACGTAGTCCTAGTTATTTCGTCTTCGTACGAATTAGTATACGACGTTTGGGATTAAACTTGGACCAAGTCTTTAAAACTGAAGCCTCCCCCCTCCCCCGTGGCTCAGTCAACTATTCACATTGTAGTAGAAACAAACTGAAGTCAGGTCGGGCGTAGATTCGAATTCCGCATAAGGCATGGGTTTTTGTAAACGTCCTTCCACTTATCATCCCTTCATCTTTTCACTATCACCCGCTCATTCGTACACCCGTACAATCTAGCTGTTGGTGGGGCGTTAAGCAACATTAAAAAAAGAATGATCTCCCCTGTTGTACAAGCATGTCATATGTCTCATATTCAAGTTTGTGTCATATGTTGTGTTTCCAGGAGTACGACCATCCTCACTTATTACTTCAGAAGAAGAAAGAGGGCAACTTGTGGTCAATGGTACAAGAAACAGGGCCATCCATGGCGGAACAACTTGCTAGCGTCGCACTAGAGGTAGGCCCTACACGTTTACTTTTATTATTCATATCATTCAAACTGCGGTTACAAATAATAATTTGGTTAGAAAGTTCGTGAAGTAAGAATGGATACTCAACCATATATTTTTCGATTTCAAGAAGAAACCTTTATATTTCAAGTATATATAGGCCCTATTCAGAGATTTACCAAAGATTGTAATTCAAATAAAACCATTTATAATTATTAAGACTATTTGACCTTAACTTACCAATGTACACCATGAGCTTATTCTATACCACGAAACGAAATTAAAGTTACCCATCTTCGTTTTGTTCCGATTGACGGGAATCGAAGCCCGTTCTCCTGAATGACGATTCGAAGTGCTACCCACTCGACCACTCGTATCAGTACTGGAGTACAAATCTGTTGAGATTTCAGGAAAGCTTGCACGCTCATCATACACGTGCGGTCATGTAAATTATTCCACGTATGTTTGAATGACAAGTGTGTGACAATTGTGACAACTTTCTTATTCAGACGTACAAGAAACTTGGCGGTGTCGTTGAAGCTCCTAGCATCAATAAAGAAGCTGTCACGAATAAAGAAGCTAATGTTGGTGAAGAAACGAGCTCCTTAACTCAAGGAGCTACCACCAGAGAAGATGTCACTTTTAGTGGAGACGCCGATAATATCAGTGGTGATCTAGATTCCAGAAAACAATCCATTACTACTTCTTTGTGATACTAAATTATATGGATTTTACAAAACTGAATATGATTATTTATTATTAAGTCAAATAAGTTATTTTTAGAATAATATGAAGAATGTGTATAAAAAGTAATTCCTGTAATTCAACCCAAGAACAGCTGAATATATTTAACTTATCACAAGAAAGATAAAGTCAATGATACATTTTGATATACCTAGTTTAATCAATCCATTTTCTTCGGAAAACAAAATGATTGCTGTTATGATGACTTTTGAAAACGAAATAATAGGAAATTTGAAAAATAAAAAATAATAATAATCCTGGATTATGAGCAACTCTCAGATGACATCACTCATGGTTTTAAGAGAAAAACAACAATGTTCGCCATTTGATATGTAAACCAATCACAATATTTGACAGTTTCCCAGTCCACCGTATTGCTAATTGATGTGCTAATGATTTTAGTACTTTGTTGTTTGGGAGGATCCCATTGAGACGGATCAGTTTTTCAAGTTATACATTATATTTGATCAACAAAGTGAACATTCTTAGATCAAGTTATTATATGTTTAAACTGTGATGAACATTGATAACAGTTCTTCTACCTATCATATGTACCTTCCAACTGTCACGTGGTACGCCAAGGCCCTGTTACCATAGCAATAAGAATAACACTTTGAGTTAAATACATTGAATAAAAACCATTGTGATTTTATTGTGACTGTTTGTTTGCCATGCCAAGCAAAACAAGAATATTATGATTTATGTGAAATATTTCAAACCATCTATAGTTTAAGAATAAACAAGTTCTACAATTTTAGATGTTTTATAGTTTTTATTTTTATTCATCTGTTCATATCATTTGTCTTGACAGAGGATGTACCTATGATCATTATTATCTTGACTTACAGACACTCCGCTTCATCTGTTCATAATTTTCGTATACGATTATAAATTATACCAACCAATGAGGAAATATTTGAGTTCATGCATGAAGTAAAATTCGATGTGATCTATTCAAATTTTATAAACACATTGCAGTCATGTAATTGATTTTTAGTTTCCTACCTTTCTTGTAAGTTGGCTAATTAATACTTAACCAAGTGTTCGTACAGCCGCGTATCTAAATTAAATCAATACATCACTCATTTTGATGGATGGAAAAAAGAAGCAATGTGACAATGATTAAAAATATGAAATATCTTCAAAAAGAATATAATTTATAAAAGTAACATAAAATTGAATTAAATTAAAATTAAATTAAATATACATTCACAAATAATCATCATGGTGTGATCTTTTCCCCTCTGGTGACTCGGGACGCATGGAATACAATTTAAAGATAATATCTCCAGAAGGTAATATTCTTGAAGGTGCTTTTGCTGGAGAAAGAGTTACTTATTAGCCTTCTTCTCTATCGGGTACAGCTTGTTTGCTGGAATCAGTCCCCACAACATTTTGTGTCTCTTCACCATTCCAGACCTGACAAACTCAGAATCTGTATTGTGAAGGCGATCCAGCAGACCGTACGTGCCGAAACATTGAGTGAATCTGTAATAAAACAAAACACGAATATTGTCAATTGTATATTTGTATTATTGGCACAAAAGAGAATAATGAGTTCATATCATATACGCATTCGCAGAAGATCTATTAAGCCTATAAAATGCTTGTCTGTAGGATATTAAATTATAAACTGAATTAAACAAATACAGACAACTCATGGTGAACAATGAAAAAATTACAATATCTTACTACACTTTATCAACTGACAACTATTAAATTGAAACAATTTCCATTATTGATCATGAGAATATAATACTCTGTAGTGATATGGCTACCCTTGTTAGTAATTTCTCTCTTAGATGAGATAGCTTTTCTCAGACCCTCACCTCGACTGTCACTTAACATAACGTCCTAGGTCCAGCTAGCTCCAAGGAACTAAGGATTTTGATTCGTTTCTCTTCACTAATACAGCTAAGTACCATAGAAACATGTCCAGTTCTTGTGTTCTTCCATTGTTGTTAGCATAAAATCCTAGCACTGTTCTTGAGGTAGGCTTCAAAGACGGTCACATTTTTGCGATAGTGTTTTTAGTCGGATCTAGCTATGCCTAGGACGTTATTCCAAGTGACAGTCGCTGTAAGGATCCAGTGATGTCACCAGTTGCAACAGACATATGACACAACAATGTCATCCAGGTGATATCAGCCAATCTTTGTCACTTCCCCAGCTCACTGTACATTGGCATGGCAACGATTTTTATTTGTCGCCTAATACCTTACAAGAAATGTATTCGCAAGTGATGTCACTTTGGTTGCCAGAGACAATTAATACCACAAGACACAATAATAGAAACAATGAACTTGATACCAGATAATATTAACCGATCACAATCTGTTAACTCTCTGGTTTGCTGCTATTACAACGAATGTTATTTATTTGACATTTTTAAGAAGATTCTCTCAAGTGTTGTCAGAGACAACAATGTCTACTATGTAATATTAACCGATCGGTTAGTTCTCTAGTTCGCATTGCTGTTTCAACGATTATTTAATAATTGATTGTGCAACATCAGTTGTGTGACATCATCTGCAACAATGAGTGGCGTCAATCAAGAGTTTAGCAATTGTACAAGTGACTTACTTCAGATGGTGGAAATCGTGGAATTCTGATGAGATGAGAAACGGCATGTGATAACCAGAGTGATCTGTGAGAGTAGTTAGTAGAAGCCAACTGTACCAGATCCAGGCAGTAGTCACGTGGGCGCCTAGGAGAAGCACCTGATGCATGGAAAAACGACGTGAATCAATGTGAATCTTACTGCATTTGCCGCATTTACTTAGAATTGTATAACAGTATGGGTTTTGACGATGTTCTGGTCTGCCATTTTGTATTCATTAGAAAATCAACTCACATCCCTTGATAATAATAATCTGTTTGTAGGAAAAACCTCATTATTTTTTTTTTTCAAATAGTAACTTGTATGCCCTTCAGCATTTTGTAAAACAATGAACTCATACGTTTTTCATATCGTGTGCAACGAAGTCGAATTGTTAATTGGATTGTTCAATCACTGTAGTGGCTTCTTTACTGCAATCGAAGTGAAAGTAAATGAATTGTACTTACACCCATGAATGGCGGTAGTATATTAGAGAGCACGTGTTCTATTGGATGAGCGTACTGAGCTGCCACTGCTATCGGCGCTGTCCACTCATGATGTCGCTTGTGTATGTACTTGTAGAGATAGCGGTGATGTAGAAGTCTGAAATCGACAACAATACCACTCATTATTGTGATGAAAAATCAGATAACTATGTACTTTTGTTTTGGGTATGAATGGACGGAGTGGAAAAATTAATTTGTTCATTTATTCTTCAAGTTATTATATTTTTTCTATTCAGTGCGAAGTTTGTGTGGCTACAGGATCCCTTACGGTGACTGTCACTTATCCTAGGTCCAGCTATCTCCAAAAGACTAGGGCATTATTCGGATAATGTTCCCTTGGAGAGCTAAATACCATGACCACACAAGATAATAGCAAAGTCTCTGTCTCTTGAATCGCAAACACTTGGCATATTTCGTAGACCATCTCAAAAGCAGTGCTAGGATTTTGTGCTATCAACAATGGAAATGCACAAGTACTGGACATGGTGCCATAGTATACTTGACTCACTAGTAAATATTTACCAATCGAAGTCCTAGCCTTTTGGATCTAGGGCGTTATTTTTAGTGGCAGAGTGAGGGTATGAAAAACAAGAAACACAAATTCTAACAAAATCTTACCCAATCATTTCTCAATAGTTGGCATTTGAATGAAGTACCTAATGAACTGGATTGGCATCAAATCACTACGTCTCTGAGAGACATATTACTAAGTTCTATTTTTCACTATCGTTGCATTTTTTCAATACATTGACAGAAATGAAGCCATACCTATGTGAGTAATAGAAGACAACTTCTTCTACTAGATTGCATACGATCAACGAGAAAACGATGCAGTGAAAAGTAGGTAACTCTCTGAGAGGAGGGAAACCACGCCAGGCATGTAGATCTACGAATCCTCTGTATGACAAGGCACCTGATACCACTGTCTGGTTGAACACAACGACAGCAAGCGCCTGAAGAAGAAAAAAGTTATACAAAGAAATAAACTTTGAATAAATAGTATTTTAAAAATTAGCTTATTCACGGTGAAACTTTTGAAAATATTCAAAGAATGGCAGCAAGAAACGTAAAGGGAAAATTAGGAAGAGGAAAATGGATAATTGCAAAAATGAGAACTGAGAAACCCGGCTGAAATTAAAACTAAAAAGAATGCCATAGAGTAACACTGAAATTATTGAAGAACTTGGGCGGGATACGTTACAGGAAAAAAGAAAGACTAAGGACATTTGCTACCTGTATTTAATTACAAATTAAATAAATGAATACTATTCCTGAAATAGCAATACAAAGCATAGATACATTCTCGGATGACTCTGACCCACATAACCTATATATATATATATATATATATATATATATATATATATATATATATATATATATATATATATATATTATATATCTACCTTGAACAGTTTCTTGGTATCAACAGGTTCATTAGTACCCGGCTGAACTTTGTACTTCCTCAGGACTTCCGGTTTGAGTGTGATATCGAGGAACATGTAGAACGCTCCGAAGAACCAGTAAACAATGAACGTGATGATCAATGTTCCCCACACCCAGTACGTCTTCTCGTCCTCACCGTAGTAGTCGAGCACGTGATCCCATTGGGACTGCCAGAAGTCCCCAGACGTTGTCCAGAACCGCTTCACGCTCCTGTCAACATTTCAGACCCGAGATTTTTACCGGTCGACAATGATCTCCTGTACAATTTAATCTGATTTTATTGTAGATACGATGTGGTGATACCATAGACTTTAAAGAGATATTAACACTGTTCACCTGATGTTAAATTGAGATTTATCCCCACTCCTTTGTCTCTACTCTCCCCACACCCATTACCCTGTAGTACCGTCAATCACCGCTAAGAGTGCTGAAAATCGTTTAGGCGATTGTGCTTCAGTCGACGGTTAGATGGATGCTTGCCTGTGTTGTGTGCCAAGTCTTCAACTTGACTGCTAGCAGCGCTCTGGGAATGTGTAGCGAAGATTGACGTATCTTCAGGTAATAATGAAAGGGTTTTGAATCTCTTTGAATGCGTTGGATGTCTTGAGTATACCTTTAGTCAATGGTGATAAAAACAGATTTTATCATAATATAAAAGTGTACCAACCTCTATACTAATAACAGGCAGGCATTTGTGGTTTCTTGTGGTCAAATCAGAGCCAAAGGTCCCATTTGCCTGTCGTGATTTAGCGGATTCCCTTGTGAACTATATGTAGATAAAAGTGGCTACGGTGCCGGCGACATTGTTGAACTTACAAAATCTATAATTTTGGTGAAAAACAAATGCCAACTCCAACATAACAGTTTTTTTTTGACAATAACCTCAAATTATATATATCTTATATTCACAAATATATACATATAGTCACTTCAGTTTTAGTTTTTATTTCATGTTTCATGTATATGTAATTGAATTAGTCGACTTGGAATTACGATACAAGAACTTACTGTGCTATTGGATTACTGAACGTAGCAACAATAATTAACAGCGGTACAATCAAGAGCAACACTCTTAGTGACGTCATGAGTATTGGTTTCACTGGCTTCGAGGGCGTCGCGACGTCTGATATGCTCTGGTCTGGGCGTCGGCGCATGATCCAGCCTTCGACATACACTTGAGATCTACAAATAATGTATGGTTCCAAACCTATAAGTCAGGACCCAAAATAAGGTCGTGTGCATATTATTGTTTTTTCTTCAATTATATAGTTTGTTTACACCATAGAGCTGTGGTTACACTTACAGATTTTTTTTTCACTTTGTGGCAATTTGATCATTAGGTGCCGAAATACCATTATGGGTAGGCCTATAGTTAGTTCTACCTGGTAGCTAAGTTTTATTGAGACCATGGTTACTTACGCTATTTGTTTTGACTAACTATTCAAATACTAATGGCTACTTCATAATACCAAGTCTAAACAATCATAAAACTCATCTTTACCGTAACCGAGAATACATCTCTTTTATCATCAAGTACTCCGTCAATAGCATAACTCATATTAATTCCTTCATATTTTACGGTGCAGCATAATAATACAATATATGGTTGTCTTACCTTAATTTTGACACTTGCTTCAACTAATCGAACATCTGTGATACTGAATGTCTGTTTATCTCTGGAGAAATACAATATTAAACAACCAATGTGACCTTGCAGTTCGTCAAACTGTGTAGTAGAAACTTTGTTATCATCAGTTATTGATAAACTAAGATTGTTGATATGAGATTAATAGATCATTAAGACGGCGCACCAATGGGTGGAATATGAGTTTTTTTTATTACTAAACACGAACATTATATTCACTTATCCATTTACATTGGGTGTAACGACGCATTGTAATGATGACTAAGATATATTGGCGTCGGATAAATGAATAATGATATGAATGGAATGAACGTTTCTCATGTAATATGATGGATAGTGGGAAGGAAGCGGTCGTGGCCTATATTTGGGAAATAATATTAGCCTATATTAAGTAACTAAAGCAACTAGCAAACTAGCAACTAAGTAACTAGGCATTATACTGAACAACGGAGGAAAACTACGAAGAACCACCTGTAAAGATGGTCTTTGACGTCTGTAAATTGTATTGGCACAAATCAAGAATGTCCATCCAATAGCATAAAGAAATGAAAATCAAATAGATATTTTAAAAACAGGGAGTCTATTTGGCGAAATATCAGTTTTTGATGATACTTTTTTAACGGTTTATTATATCAAAATTATAATACGAGGGAATCACAGATATTTTCAATACCTGCTAGTAAAATCTATTCAACTTATGTCGCATAATTTTCTCATATAAACAGCTAAGAAAAAATACATTATTTAGCTATACCTATATGAGAATGTTAGTAGATTATCTGTGTTTATCCCTTATTAGAATTTTGATTTCTCAATAATCGTTCAAAACTTATCACAAAAATATATATATATATTGCTAAATCGACTACCATGCGCTCTTAACTACGTGTATCATATATCAAAATCTCTGCTGTGTATCTGATTACAACATGCATGTTATTATCATCCCAATATGACAGTATTGAATCAGAGTCGATTGAAAGATATCAACAAGATGAACGAATCGATCACTTTCCAAGTTTCCATCATTTAGTTATTAATTTGTGTCTTAGAAATTAATGTTTTCAAATTGACACATAGGTCTATAGCCCAAGAGCCAGTGACTAAAAGATTATCTCTTAGGGTAGATATATATTATGCTCATTGGAATCGATGCGGATCAATGAATATTTACACAATATGCGCTCCAAACAAATTACACAGGCCAGGGGGAAAATTTGGCCCCAGCGGTTGGTAAAAGGGTATAAAAAACGTTCAAAATCTACCTCATAGAGGTACATACATACACTATTTTGTTGAGGAAAAGGCCCAGATTTCGAAAACATATATATCGTGAGACGGGATCTTGGAGATCTTCGCCCGTTAAGATGCGTTTTACCCAAAATGAGCACTTTTTCAAAGTAATGATCCATTTTTTTGTAAATTAGCCTACTTCAAATTTCTCATGCGGTTTTCCAAAATTCCAATATGTCTCGAAATGAATGTATCTTGAATCATCTATCACGCTAGATAATGATATCACAGTTTTTGTTTTGTGTTTTAGTTCAACCTGTGAATCGCGAAAAAAAACGTTTTTCTTTTTTTCAAGTAAGTTCCTATTGAGTCTTCTCTCATTTAGTGACAAAATAATAGTAAATGTATATTGAACAAGGGTTGCCTGGAGATATTCAGGGACGTCGTTAGAGAGTCCAAGGTGGGGCGCGCGCCCCACAAAAATGGTACACAAAAATACACTGTGGGGCTCCAGACCCCATTTTAGCGCGCGTCTAGTGCCCAACCTGCGCCCCCTCAATACACAAGTCCAAGGTGGGGCGCGCGCGCCACCAATCGTCATTTGCGCCCCACCAATAATTCATCCTTCTACAAAAAAAATATATATAGGCCTATGTATGTTCACTCGTGTTGACCTACGAATAACACACAATGAAATATTTTGCTGGGAGATATCACGAAAATAACTTCGAAAATGTCCAGAATGCTATCATATTGATTGACAATAACTTCGGAAATGTCCATAATGGTTCAACTATTAACCTCCAAAACTGCTTGTAGATCGCCACAATCACTTAAAAAATACCATATTTCAAGAAATTCCCTGCGGAGATTTTAGTGCGCGTCTTGTGCTCAACTGTGCCTAATTGAGAAAACAAGAGGTAGAAAAATTACAGATAAACAAATTTACATCGCACATTCACAAAGCCATGTAAGGACTTGACTTAGAAATAACAAAAAAGAACAAAGAAAAAAAATGTACAAAAGAATAAAAAAAATTACTATATCACAGACAGAAAAGTATAAGAAAGACGGAAAAATTGCTGCATAAATTTACAAGTTTTTCACGAAGGAATTACAACACATATGCTGCGTTGCCTATTGTTTCGGACGTCATGCAAACAATCATCTACCATACGTCAACATCACACAAAGTGAAGAGAAACTATTTGCAAAATATGCATGAATATCGACCTATATTGTGTGAACTAAGTCAATTGATATTCATTTAATTAACATTGTTTATTTCAATAGTCCAAATTGTTTCGTAATTATTGCCGAATCATTAGCATGAGAAACTATTGTAGTGGTTAAGCACACTATGTCAGCGAGAAGAATATTTGTAGCTCACATGGGTTTTAAGAATAATAAATTTAATCCGAATTACGTACGTAATTCATTTTTAGGGAATAAATTATTATTATAATAACAAATTTTGTATTCTCCACAAAACTATACTTATTTTGAGAATATATGTATAATAAAACTGTATATATATATATATATATATATATATATATATATATATATATATATATATATATATATATATATATATATATATATATATATATATTTACATACATATGTGCGTGTGTTTTTTTCTTTTTTTTATCTACATCTGAACTTTAATTGCAGTCATTGTTTTCCAATTAGGGAGAAAGATGGAAATTTAGGATTGTTTGACCGGACCACCACAAGGGCGATTTGACCACTCCAGAGTAAAAGTTGGACATAACAACAAATTTCATTCAACAAATTGTAAAAATTATAGTCATATGTTGGAATGATGAACAATTCAAAAGTTATGTTCGGAAAAGGTTTTCAATCTTCTATATATCTTCCCTTTGTTCGATTCCTTCATCATCTTTCGTTCATTTCTTCCAAATCTTCCTTTCAATTCTTCTCCTTGAATATCACAATTCGATCCCGCCGCCGTCCAGATGATGACACTTGTGTAAGTCAAGTTTCAAAGGTGCTTTCGTTTGACCAGTGAAGTGCGAGCAAATATGGGTCGTTTTTTTCGAATAAGACAAAATTAAATTTTCACTTCATTCATCCAATTACAAATTTTGTACCATAGTAAACAACTGAAACATCAATCCGTGATGGAAGTAAAAACCACGGCACCAATGAATATCAAATAGGAATCTCAAATATTTTTTGAATACACTCAATTTGTATAATTTTGACTTTTTACAGACTAGAAAATTCAAGCAACTCATTGAATTTTGTCGCATACCTTTATTTAAGAGCAATTCACTTACTTTAGTCGTCTTCTTGCATTTCATATAAAAAGGCATGATACCAGATTTGATGAGTTGATTCAATATCATACCTGAGGTACTTATTGTATATTTTCACAAAATATCAATTCAAATATAATCATACATTTTATCATAAATAAATAGTGGAGAACTTTAAAGATCCATAGTACCATAATAATACTACAAAGAAAGAAATAGAATTATGTATCTTCCCGCTATGATTTTACCTTTTTATTGCATCAGAAAAATAAATAACGTTCGACATATTATCTTCAACAAATCTCATATTCTCAGAACACCATAACCATAAATACGTGATCCGTAATAATTAATTTTTAATCATATAATTGTACGACTTTAAACAATATTTTGCATGCTTCTAACGAATATGTGCTGATGTTATGCTTCTAACATTATGAATATGTGATAAAAAAGTTATAAACTCCTATGAATTTCCGGTTTCAAGCTTTGCAAAATCTTTTTTTTTACTCTTTATTCTTCATTATGTAGACAATTTATACAATTTTTTGTATATTTTTTGTATTTTTTGTATTTTTTTTTTGGACCCACAAAGTCATAAAAGATGACTTATCTGTGGGTGTAATAAGACAAATCTTTACACAAATAATGTATTTGTGATAATGTGTAGTCTTATAGGACATATAAGTGAGATTGTCAGTCACTTCATGAAAATGATGAGAAATACACATATATATATATATATATATATATATATATATACATATATATTCCCTAATTAATTAATTAAGTGAGTAAACATTCATTTATTCAATAAACAATTGAATAAAAATCTCTCTGTCTGTCTCTCTCGCTCGCACACACACACACACAGACAGAACTCAATTTCGTCCACCCACAACTGATTTCCAAGTAGGCCTATAATGACGTCAGGTTCCTGCTGGCTGCTAACAGTCGAAAGAGTGGAAGGGTATGGTTTAATCAACAGTATAAAAACTGAGTGTTTGTTCGAAGTGTGCATCACAGTTCTGTGTCACCGCAGAGGTCACAGGTGGCAACTCCAACCTGGATTATAAACAAGTCAGTAAGTATAAAGTACGGTACTGTTAATAATTTATTAAATTCAAAATACTAGATTACTGTAATAATAATATATTTATAATTAGTATTTTAAAACATATAATACGTAATATAATGATAATACAGACAGATTAGTATTTCGGTAATTTAATGTCTTATGAGTTACCATATTGTAATACATTTTTTTTTTTGATAACATCGAAACTTGATACAAAATCACTATTTCCCTATTAAGGTTAAGGATGAAAGTATGTTACAATAAGTCAACATTAATAATGTATTACTAGGCGAACTTGGCATTCATACGTACAATATGATGAGCGAGATATTTGTGTGAGATGCAGTAAAAATCTACACGCTTTGGATTTTCATTAAGTTTTAAAACATATCCATCATTGTTGTTTTAAAATTTCTGAAGAATTTGGAGAAAATTTTGATGGAAATATTGTCTGAATGAATCCAATTTTTTTATTTTTCATCACGTTTAAAAAATAACAGAGAAACAGAGAATAAGATCAGGAGTCCCAATTTGGATCAAAAGGATGCTTTCGCCATCGCTCAACCAAATGTATCCAAATATTATATATTGACCTGTAATAACATAGATTAGATACAATATAAGAAACGATCTGGGGTTTAGTGATAGAATAGTGACAAATGTATCACTTACTCAGAAAAAATAGTGTGACCATTGACCTTTTGGGGGCGGCTGGGGTGGCAATTTGGGTGTAGGTCTTCATCGAATGATTTTATTAGAGAATTAATTTGATTAAAAAAATCTTATTATGTATTAATATATCGTGAAAAAATATCCAATCGACAAAAAATCTTACCGATACAAGAGAATGATAAATTATTTGACCTTTGAACTCGTGTATGGTATAATGTATAGGGACTAGAGCAATCCGCCCGTGTCACCATTGAAAATGAAAATACTAACTTCTTCAAGCTATCTTGACTATTGACCTCAATTATTAATTCAATTCAAATTTCAATGAATACACACACAAAGTGCGGGCAGTAAAGATTAACTCTTCAAAGATTGGGATATAAACGAATAAACTTCACTACAGTTCAGAAAAATTACTCAACAAAATAGACAACGGAGGATGGCGACTCACCTGGAGAGAGACTACTCCCAAATTTCCACCTTCGCCACCCCCCAACGGCCCCAAAAGCTGCCAACCTCCGTAGCTTATATTTTGTTGGGATTTTTTCTGAGCATGTGTGGTTGAAATCTGAAGATCTGTTCACTCCTACCCCTCCTTCAGATATCCGTTGATGTGATCGTTAAGCAAAACAATCATCAAGATTGTAATATGGTGATTTAATTATTACTTATTCTAACCATCATTACATGATATATATATATATATATATATATATATATATATATATATATATATATATATATATATATATATATATAAATATCTTTATTGAATAAAAGTCTGTCTTATACACATAAGATTGCTTAGAAAACACAGAATAAGAATTAATTAATTGAAATATCAGAAATAACCATAGTAAAATATTTGAAAGAGTAATACAATAACAATAGGATGAGTACCAAAACACAAGTTAATTAAATCTAGGAAAATATATACGAAACGATCTGTTTCAAAAATTATACAAAAATGTGATAAGTAGTAATAATAATTTAATATTACGTACTGAAAAAACTTTTCATTGTAATTTAACAAAACTTGATATTCGTCTAATATAATAGTAAATAGAAATTGTGATCAAAATAATGATATAATGAATTCAAAATTTGTTCTCAGTAAAAAAATATCAACTCTCAAAACAACGAGATCCTACAAGTCCAACAATATGGCCGTCATCAAACCAACAACAGTCGTTGACTCGTCAATGACACTTGAAGAGTTGAAAGCAGTGGAGTTTAAAGCTGATATTGTTTGGAAGAATGCGATTGGTTTCCTTATTATGCATATTATGGGATTTTATGGACTTTATCTGGCATTCGCATCAGCACAACTATCCACAACACTTTGGGGTGAGAAGACATAACATCTTATTATCAATAAGTATTTTAGGTGACGAAATGAACTCAGAATAATGTTTTACGCACCTTACTCTATCATAAAAAAGCAAAGTATTTTTAGATGCATGAAATAGAACTCTTTCAAATAGAAATTTGCCAATTTTAATAACTTTTAATTTTAATAATTTTAATAACTAAACTAAAAGCCAATAAAAAAATGACATTTTTCCTATTTTGTGTAACTTTCAAACAATCAGGAACATATGCACTCTTAAAGTGATAACCCGTATTCAATTTTGTATCTGAAAAATGTTGAAATGGAATTTTATGGCGTGAATAAAAATGTTTTGTAATCCCATTTCAAATGTGGAAATTGTAGGTTCCATTATATCAACCCTTACTGCAGGAGTTTTTACATTTTCATATTTCGGTTGGTAAGTCTTGGAACATTCCTTTTACATATTATTGCGTAAAAAGTGGTTGCTATGTCCGAAATGAAGCTACTTTGCATCACGACGAGCTACGACCAGCCCACTTGGAGTGTCTTCTGCGTAGGGACCGATAAGAAATTTAAAGAATTAAAAAAATTAATTCCACTATTTTCCAAGTATAAAAGTTGGGGCTACTGTAATATGAAGTCTGGGTGTCCCATTTTACGCATACAAAAATGCAGGAATTCATGAATATTAAAAAAAGGGGAATTTGTCATATTTCATTTCATTATACCTTGACATCCAGACTTGGATTTATTATATTCAATCGAATATTATTGTGTCCTGAGTATTCTCTAAGAAAATATTATTAAAATCAATTTTTCTTGAGATTTGGAGAGCCACTTTCACACAGCATTGTGTCTAATCAGTCCTATATTCAATCATACCAACTCAACAGTAATACAAATATTATTTCAGTATTTTCCCACACTTTTCATCTCAAATGTTATTCACAACTTCAGATCGGATTGAAACTTATTTGTGGCGCATTTTCAGGGATTGCCGTCGCGTTACACTGCGGCGTTGGAATAACTGTCGGTGCGCACCGTTTGTATACCCATCGTTCCTATAAAGCAAACACGACCATGCAAGCCATCCTCATGGTGTTTCAAACAATGAGTGGCCAGGTAAAACTACTATTTACCAACTTGTTACCAATTAATTTAACCAACTACATGCAGGATAATTATATATATGTTCATATATGTACAGAGAGAATAATATAGAATATAGTAGTAGTAGTAGTAGTAGTAGTAGTGGTTATATTTATTTGCAACTTGAGAATACAATTAGTAACATTTTCCGGTAGTTGCAAGAATTTGTTTAATTTGTGGCGGCTGCTAGTTCCACTCTCTGATGATTCTGCCTATAAGAAGGTGTAGCGCCCAATGTTTGTTTTGTATCATGGAAGTCTTATTTTACGTTCGTGATAATTTTTTCCTATGAATGTTGGTAACTTAGATAAATCAACTATTTCTACCCCCACTGGTTGACATTTGATTGCCTTCCTCAGGCACTTGAGGCTAGCGTGTTTTCTTCTATGTGCTAGTAATAGAAAAAGAACATTTGGTTTATATATGCCCGAAGTAGTGGCAATATAAGAAGATGAACGGGGACTAAAATTCAGAAAACCAAACAAATCTTTAAATCAAAAATATAAAATATGGGGGATTTCAAAGTTTCAAAATGAGTTTTCTCAACAGAGGTTGGTCGTCTTTGCCCAAATACTTTTCAATTTTGTACTGGCATGGTATGTTGATGTTATTGACATTTTTAAATTTCTCTGTTCTCTCCTTTTGACATGAAAGACTAAATGAATCTCTAAGGCAAGGCTTGGTACTTTCATGTAATGAAATACCTGGTCTTTGATTCCGCCATGTTGCTATAGATGACTTCCAATAGTAGGCCTACACATACTTAAATGTAATAATTGTTTAGTTGGCTTTCTGCTATTTCCGTTACGTTATACATTATTCGTGCTGTTTCCGTTATATATACATATAAATTATTCGTGAAGGCAAGATAATTCAGAAAAATAGAATAATACGAATCAAATTAAATCATTATCTTCAGTCTTGAGGAAATGTAGGTTAAAATCGGTTTTAGAAGGTGAAATAAATTAAACTCCCCCCATTTGATTGATTGAATCCATTTTTAGGCCTTTAATAAAGTGAAATAAAAGTTGTCTCACTGAGATTGATGATGCGTCTCTACATAGCGTATACATTCAGATTCAGAAGTAAAAATGTGAATTTTGAATAGAAAAAAGGAACACATACTATCGTATGTGTATTGTCGAATCATTTTCTAATATAGGTACGCCAACTTAATTGAAGCCAGTAAGCTCTCTAGCTTCATGGATCTAGTTGATTGAGGATAAATGCAAAAATGTACTTATAAACGATGTAATTTGGATGAAAACAAGTCTGCGAGAGATGAATATTCGTAAAAGTTTCACATTTCATTTAACTAATATTTGCAGAATTGTTGCTACATCTGGGCACGCGACCACCGTCAACATCATAAGTACAGCGACACTGCCGCCGACCCACATGACTCTACCCGAGGTTTCTTCTTCTGTCATATCGGCTGGCTGATGGTTCGCAAACATCCCGCCGTCATCGCTGCTGGCAAAACTATAGACATGTCCGACTTGGAAGCAAATCCTCTCATCATGTTCCAGAAGAAGTAAGCGCCTGCAATCATCGACTTAATCTTTGACACCGTACTGGATTTAATTCGAAATTTACATTTCAACACTTTTTCAGCCAGTTGTTTCACACATTTGCACAGAACCAGTAACACATTATCTCTTATTGCAGATACTACAAATCTCTTTACATGCTGCTCGCTATTGGTGTCCCTGTATTTGTACCGTGGTATTTCTGGGGCGAGTCTTTCCTCAACTCCTTCATGGTGGCTTACATGATGCGCTACATCCTCCAGTTGAATGTCACGTGGTGTGTCAATAGCGCGGCGCATCTCTGGGGAAAACAACCGTACAACAAGTACGTATGATATCACAACTATAGGAAAACCCGAATAATTCAAATGTACAATAGTCATAAATATTTTCCATTGTTTTTAAGTGTAGGAAATTGTCTGAAGTCTTCCTTACGATCATCTGAAACCGCACATGCAGCGCAGTGGTTAACGCGCTCGCATCATGTGATCTGGGAGGCGAGGGGAATTTCGAACCCAGTTCGATCCCCGCCGCCGACCATCTTTTCAGGGGCTTTCCATGGTTTCCCTCTGTATAGTCCAGGCTAATGCCAGGATGGTTCCTACAATAAGTCGGCCATGACCCGCTTCCTTTCCACTATCCTTCCCATTACCCAAGAACCTTCATCTCATCATCCCATCATCTCATTAATCATCCATCCGACGCCATTAGATCTGCGCTATCATAACAGTACGTCGTTAAACCCAATATATATATATATCATTTGATATGAAAATACGAAAAATGTAAATGTAATGTAATTAACTATTCTTGTTTCTAGGAAACTTGCCCCTAGAGAGAATGTCTGGGTGACTTTCTTTGCCCAAGGAGAAGGCTGGCATAACTATCATCACACCTTCCCCTGGGACTATAAATGCGGGGAACATGGCATGAAATACAACAGCAACGCCCGCATCATCGAGCTGTGCGCTAAATACGGCTGGGCAACAGAACTTCGCTCGGCCTCCAAGGATACCGTCATGAAGAAAGTACAGCAATGTGGTGACGGATCACATCACCTGTGGGGATACGGCGACAAGGACATGAGCGCAGAGGAACGTCAAATGATCGACGACAGCACGGAGTTCGGTGACGGGTCCACGCACGTCTGGGGATACGGAGACGAGGCGATGAAGGAGGAGATTCGTCAACGTATTGATGAATGTGTGGAAGGAAAACACAGTTTGAGGGAAGAGAATTTGATGAAACGTACGACAAACAAACGCAATGCCCGGTCTGCTTAGGATAAATATCATTGGTTGCATACATATGTCATGACAACATTTTGCCGTAGTATTTACTAGATGTTCGAACCATCTTGAAATCGATTTTTAATGAACATATTCTTGTAATGGGTCAACTAAAGTAAACTGAAGTAAAGTAAAAATATCTCTACTAGTAAGGCGGGGTTTATAGCCAGAGGCTTCGCTTCCATCAAACAACCCAAATTTCAACTTGGCAAGCCAAGTTTGATACAATTAGGCCTACTTCCAACGGCAAATGTTGAAATTTCTAAACGATTTTCTGTTTTGCTGTTGGCCTATTGTTGGTTCATACTACACGATAAGACGGTATGCTTATACCAAACATAGTCAATGGGCTCTGACGATATATCGTAGAATTTATTTATTTGTGATTGATTTGTAAACAAAGATTTTCACTCGAGTGAGGCCTACATGGATACATAAATAGTCAAATAACCATTTCAATCAGATTTGTTACTGTGTAAAGAGGTAGTTCTCACAGCAGTCCGGAGTAGGCTGTCACACCATTTAGGCTTAATTCTGTATTTATTGTATGAGTGATATTTATAAAGAAATAAATGAATACAAAATAATGAGGGTATGCAAGATTTTAATACATCACACCTACTTCTTAATCATAATCAACACTATATCCCCACCATATTTTAATTCAAATGAGATGTGTTGGTGGTATCACCAACTCAATGGATTCACTGACCATCACAATTTTTGGAGCACTTGAAGAGCGTATACCGGAATAAAGTCTACTCGGTCGTGTGACATATGGGTTTGGGAGTCTAACCTTACCCGAAACCTAACCACATTTTACAATCATTCATTCATAAGTATCCCGAATCCCATGCCACACGACCGAGTCGACTTTATTCAGGTATACGCTCTTCAGCGTCCCCCATTTTTGTATAAATAGTGTTGTTCAGTGGTAGTAGGCTATAATGGAGTACGGTATGACAAATTGGTACGGTACTCTAGTTTTTAGTTTGTACTAGGCCTATAATATGAGCTGTACTCCACTCCACAATTTTCAAGCAATTCATTCATATAAAATTGCGAAAAGGAAGTCTTAAAGTGAAGATTTAAATTATTGAAGAATTATTTTCATTGAGTGAAAAAACATAATTAGGCCCTACTTACAACAATATTTAGATTTATTCACAATAGTTGAAACTACATTACATGACATACTCGGAAAGTCACAGGTCAAACATCCTTCCTCTATATTATGAGAGTCAACAGTTAATCTGATTTCTATTTATGGTAGGCCAATATGGATATAATCTACTGACAACTATTTCTAATTATATAAATAATTAAATATTCATTCGCTAATTTTTATTCATTCCTATACTATTTACATTTCAACACACATAATTTGACCAAAGTTATGTCGAGAACATTGAATTCATAGTATTTTGTAGGAAAATAAAATATCCTTCAAGAATATTTGGGAGCGGAAGTTAATGTACCTTGCCACTTTGACCTGTGAGAAATATGGCACTAGCCCCAGCTGGTTTCTTTGGTACGTCACTATGACGTCACGGTTTGCCTAAAAGTTGTACACACTAGCCTAGTTCCCGCTCTTTTATCAGCTGTTTTGTACAGTGTCCGAACCTCTAAACATGTTTATGGTTAACTCGGATTGATCATCAACAATCATGAAATATTTGTATCTCATTGTATATCGTAAGTTGGCCTAGGCCTTTTAATCAATAGGTTAACGCAAATACTAGTTGCGACATAAAACACATTATATATAGGGCCATTATAGGGCCTAGGCTACAGTTGACAATGTTATCGAGTGGTCGAGTGGCTAGCAGCTGAACCGTCACTCAGGAGACCGGGCTTCGATTCCCTCCATGGTCGACCATCCTGCTAAAGGTTTTTCGTGGTTCTCCTCTGTGGTTCAGGTCAATACTGGGATTCTTCCTTGACAGAATGCCATGACTGACTCCTTCCCACTTTCTCAAAAAAAATCAAGTAATCTCGTCATCGAGCGCACGTCATCTCATAGGCCTACATCATTCACCGACCCCAATAGGCCTAGACCATAGCCTAGTCATATATACAGTGCGTCGTTAAAACCCAATACTGGTATAAAAAAATCCCAACCTACTTTCTGAACTGTGAAGGCCTAGGTCTAGTCATTAATTACATAGTGTATGCCTAGGCTTATTAGCCCCTATAAAAGTCAATGACACTTTTCATAAACCTTTGCATTCAGCTTGTAGTTTGTAATTTAGTACAGCATGTAATTTCACAACTATTCCTTCATACTGATTACTTCTCGACTTGTACAGATACCGGTACCAGAAACGTTTGAACCTTCAATCTGTCAGCACTGCCTTCCAGCCGTGATCATGCCTGAATACACTATTAGTGGAGTGCCTGTCAGCTTCCCATTTGAGCCATATGCTGTACAGAGGACATATATGGAAAAAGTTATTGAATGCCTTCAAATGGTAAGTAAATTTTAATTTGAACTAGAAGACCACCCGGCAAATCGTTGCCGTGATAATTATGACCCAATTGCATCGTAAGAGAATATTACCAGTGAGTCATACTTGTACACTTTGTGGACAGAGAAAGAGACAGAGACCCAGAATGGAGATAATACGTCTCATAATGTGATAATATTCTATCCCCTTCCCACTATCGGCACTGTGACCATCAACTCGTCGCTGGCGGTGTCAGCTCCGATGTTTATTGCTGCCAGTTGACAGTAAACAACATCTCTCACGCAATTCGTTTTTCCTGGTATCCAAAATTTTGACCGAATGTCGACCTTTTTTCGGCTATTTTCGGTCAGAGAACGATGGGGCGTCTGGCGCGTCTGGTTTGGGTAGACTCCCCATGCAGCTCATCTGAATCATTCTGTGTATGGACTAGGTCTTCCGCTACTGTTCCAATTTAGTCAAACAATATGTATCTTATGAGGGGAAGTGTTATGTCGCTGGCTCTTGGACGATGGCTCTTGGAAAATCACTAGGCCTACAACAATTAGGCTTATACTCTTGGCACAAAACGACAATTTTCCTAATATATTTTACTGTTGTTTGCTTTTATTGCAGTCACAGAACGGAGTGTTGGAGTCTCCTACTGGCACCGGCAAGACTCTGAGCCTGCTGTGCTCTACTCTTGGCTGGCTCATGATCAAGAAGGCTCACTTGCAGATCAACGCGCAGGTTGGATGTGACGTGCCCGGTGTTGACTTCCTTGCGGGACTTCAGAGTAAGCTCAACACCGGCGCAGGAGTGGTAAACAATGGGGAACGAAGTGGCACTTGGGGTGAGTTAGTCGGTTGAATTTAAAGTTTTCTCCTTTTCATGTAGGGCCTTCATCAAAATGTTGGTAATCCTTTTAAAAATCATCAATTCTCAATATAGACCTAGGTCTAATGTAACTTGATAGACTTGGAAAATTATAGTTGGCCGCCCCCGTGACTCAGTCAATTACATCGCACTGTGTTAGGAACTGAAGTCAGGCTAGCGTGGGTTCGATTCCTGCATATGACATAGTTCTTTGTGAACTTATTCTCACCTATCATTACTTCGTTTCATTCGTACCCCCGTATAACCTAGCTGTTGATGGGATCGTTTTTTTAAGCAGCATTAAAAAAAATGAGATGACTCTTACCACTTCTGCTGTACTTGAATCCAGTAAAATGTAGGTTCTGCATTCTTTCAATTTGCTAGTTGCTTTATTATTTGGAATATTCAAATTTGAACATCATTTTCTCCAGAAGCCTTGAAAGAAATTTTGCCCCAAAACTATACTTCTGTTATTGGACTATTGTTGGGTAAACTATACTTATTTTGAAGTATTTTGAAGTAGATTTTTGTCTCCATTAGGCATGCCCAAGATAATCTACGCCTCTCGGACCCACGGACAGTTGACACAGGCCATGCAAGAGTTGAAACGCACGACTTACAACCACATGAAGGTAGCGGTGCTCGGTTCCAGAGACCAGCTGTGTATACACTCTGAAGTTATGAAGGAAACCAACAATGCTAACAAGGTTAATAGTTAATACCAAGACAGCATATTGCATTTAAACATTTCAGAGCTTACTTCCTATATTAAAACTCTGACCTGTCTACCCCTGGCACCACTTCTGGTTAATAGACCTAATGTTGTCAAATGATTACTCGAAGATTAAAGGATATATCACACAGTTGTTGAAATTTGAAATTGTCGGTTAGAAGTCAGCCGCAGTGCGCATGCGCGGAGACCAAAAATCCCCAAGGTCATGTTGTGTTGATAGTTGGAAAGATTTATATTTTTCTGGTTTGCAGTCGTCGGTTAGAGTACCGCGTGACCGAATTTAACCAATCGCAATCAAGTGCTGCAATGTGACAACCATGTCTTGTGTGTGTCTTTATTTGTAGTAAATCTTTTCGTTCGGAAGTGAGTTGAGATCGAATCTTTACCGGTAATTTACAATTTAAGATACTCATTTTGAACTGCTATATCTACTTTTTATTCACCCCTATCCACAGCCAACAATACTCAGTCGTATCTGTCATATGAACCATGCTGTGGGCCAGTGGTGGTGGGATAATTATTTTGTATGTGATTGACTTTTCCAACAGACGATTACAAACGTCATGTGAAATGTTCTACTGTGACCAGGTACATCTGTGTCGAATGCACGTGTCTGCTCGTACTTGCGTGTTCTACAACAACGTAGACGCGAAGAAAGAAGATCCCGCGTTCAATAACGCTGGTATTCTTGACATTGAAGATTTGGTGAAAGTCGGACGTAAGTTACGCTGCTGCCCGTATTACGTGGCAAAAGACATGAAGACCCGGGCTGACATTGTGTTCATGCCATACAACTACTTGTTGGATCCTAAGACGAGACGGGCTCATGGCATTGAACTAGCTGTACGTATAACCTGACCAGCAGCTTACCTTGACTGTGAGATTCTTAACTCATTACTCAATTTACTATTTGATTAATAATTACTAAATTGAAATTCATTGTTGAACCTAATTCTAAATTCATTACGTATTCATAACTTGTGGATCCTACCATTGAATCATAGCTATCGGTTCGATCAGTATAATTCAAGATCATAATATTGGCCTATGCTTATATTTTAGGAGTGCTGTTTGATTGCGACTTGCGAGTGATTCAATATTTTCGAATTTGATTAATCCTCTGCAATTTTGTATTGATCCATATAGAAAGTCCGATATCGGATGTCGTTATTTATTAATAATTAAATAATTTGATGTGAAGCTTTACTTTCATTAGGAAACTCATATAATACGGTAATGTTGCTTCTAGAACAACATCGTGATACTAGACGAGGCGCACAACATCGAGAAAATGTGCGAAGAGTCCGCGTCGCTACAGATAAGAAGCACTGACGTAGCGCTTTGTATCGACGAAGTCACGCAAGTCATGAAGGAGCTGATGGAGCAGCAGCCGATGGACGAGGGCTTCAACACGCAGTTGTCTGGCAGCGAAGCCAAAGACTTCACCAAGGAAGAACTGTCGTTGCTCAAGACGATGATGCTGGAACTGGAGAAAGTGTTGGACGAGATTCCCGTGGAGAAAGATGGGAGTACTTATCCGGGGAGTTACATCTTTGAGGTCTTGAGCAAGGCAGACGTAAGTGAACTGAAACTATGGTAAAAAGGCCCAGGAGGCCTACCTTATAAAATTAGCTACCTTTGATTTGTTATTACTCAGCCCTTGATGTTAAACAACAAAAAAAGTTCCACTGAGCACGATATAATAAAAGTATGTATGGCCTACCAGATTAGGTACCAGAATAGTACAGTTAATTTTAGAATAAATCAAATTGAACTACTTTTGAGAATATGTAAGGACCACACCCAAATAATGTAGCTGTTCATGGGGTCATTGAGCAACATTAAGTAAGGGGGACATTTGCATCAGTACATCTCCTTATTCTAAGAATCACTCAGCTGTAATTATTTTCTCAATAGCTGAATCAAGATTACCGATGAAAAAAAATGAATTTCGGCCTTTTACATAAATTTTTTCATTTAAAATTTACTCACATATGTCACGTCTTACGTTTCAGTTGACTCACTCCAAAAAGACAGTCGTACTAGAACTGATCGACAAGATCGTACAATATTTGTCAACGACAAGCTCTTCGCCGTTCCAACGGAAAGGTTCCGGTCTTCAGAAGTTTTCGGATTTACTGAAAGTTGCGTTCAGCGGTGACGTTCAGACATTGGCTTATATCGAAAACATCAAACGTTGCTATAAGGTAAGTGAGTTGAAAACATGATTAGGCTATTTAGTCTACCAACCAAAATAACTAGAAAGGACATTATAGGACTGGTAGCCATGATTATTATTTAAATTTTTTACTAGGTTCACGTGTCTGTTGAAGTACCAAAGAAGCAGGGCAAGAGTGACTCCTGGTCAAACTTGGCTCCAAAGAGTTCAAAACCTGCCGGAAGAATACTGAGCTACTGGTGCTTCAGCCCGGGCTTTGGGTAATTGTTTTTCCTTCTCAAATTTTGAAATATTACTGTAGTTCCAACTAAGCCAATTTTATGTGCATAATTTGACAACAAATTGTTATACGTATAATGAATGGCAAACTTAATGAAATATTGAATACCGTAGGCCTAAACATTATGCAGGTAAAAGTGCATGGGTGTCTTGTCAGCAAATCTCATTTTTTAGTTGACAGCTTCATTTGGATTTCAATTTAGTAGAAAATTCTAAAACGTACATGGTTTAGCTATATAAGTAGGTGCTATTACCTGTATATAACCTACCAGTGAAAATGATAAGAATGAATGTTGACATTAAGCTAAATAATGAATATGTTCAATATGGGTGTATACAGTAATATGAAAAGAATAAGATTGTAAGCCAGGAATATGTATACCGGTAGTTACGGTATATTGTTTTTAAATTAATCTTTTCGAATAGTAAGTTGTCAATAACACAGGCAATCGCCAGATAGACCTATGAGTTTTGTAAAAAATGAGTTGAATTAAACAATATTCTTCAACAAGCTAATTCGTGTTATAGGATGCAACAATTGGTGGACCAAGGAGTGCGATGCGTGATTCTGACAAGTGGCACTCTCTCCCCCCTCCCTCCCCTCGTCTCCGAGCTAGGCATCAAGATCGGTGTTCAACTTGAAAACCCTCATATCATCAAACACAATCAAGTGTGCGTGTCAGTCGTAGGCAAGGGGCCTGACGGCTTCCCCTTAACCTCTTCTTATAGCACAAGGTCAGTACGACAACATCTCCCCCTTCTTATAGTACCACTTTGCAACAAATAACATTGTAGGCTCATTCTCAGTTTCTTGTCAAATTGACAGTGTGGACATTCTGTATTCGTGTGCGCTACTTTCGACTGATAGTGGTGATTTAAGCTACGTTAATCAATGTTTTCCTTGTTTGTGTAGGAATGATCCAGCGTACATAACCTCACTTGGCCGAACTATACTTAACTTCTGTCGGATTATCCCCAACGGTTTGCTGGTGTTCTTTTCGTCATATCCAATCATGAAGAAGTGCCAAGAAGATTGGCAGCAATCTGGGATTTGGAGCCAGATTACAAGTATTAAAGTTAGTCCTTTGAATTTAATAATTTTTTAAATAACAAAATTCTTCAAATATTGCACTACCGGTAGTTGGTATGCCTACTTGTTTGTATAACAATCGGGTGATTACTGATCAATTAATTATTGATTGAGATTTATTCAACTCAAGATTCCATCTTTGTTTGTCGCAGGAGATCTTCGTAGAGCCACAAGGCAAAGACAGTTTTAACGAGACAATGAGTGGCTACTACACACAGGTCCAAGACCCGACATTACGTGGCGCATGCTTTATGGCAGTAGTGCGTGGCAAGGTATCAGAAGGGCTGGACTTTGCCGATATTAACGGTCGCGCCGTGATAATCACCGGCGTGCCGTACCCTCCGTTTCTCGACCCGCGAGTCGTGCTCAAACAGAAATATCTCGACGAGACAAGGAGTAAGACTGGTGAGTAGATTTTCAACTACTGAACAATAATATTCCTCAGAATTGAATGTTTTTGTACATTATCTCTCTTTGTGTTAAGTCTCCATACAGTAGGGCCTTACTTCATTTTATTTTCATTTTTTTATTCGGCTTAACGAAGCAACTCTAATAGAAGTAACCAAGATCAATTGACATTGGATAAATTATCAATGAGATGATTGAATGATGAAATGGAGGTTTCTTAGCTAATGGAAAGGATAGTGGGAGGAAGCAGTCATGGCCTATATTGTAGCAACTATCACGACATTAGCCCAGACTAAATAGGGAAATCACCAAAGACCTAGCTGTAAAATGGACGGAGGTGTGCATCGAACCCGGTCCGATTTGCCTCCACCACCCAGGTTACCTGAAGCAAGCGCGTCAGCACTGAGCTACATGTGCCGGTCCCCCATCCTCATTTTGTTTTTTTCATATAACATTGTGTTTGTATTAATTATCTAAAGATGATTAGCAATAGGCCTATTTACAGCTCTGTGAAATGATTCTAGTGAATGATACGATACAGTCCTGGTTATCAGTCCTTGTTACTATTGTGTACCAGGGGGCCAGCAGTGTCTGTCTGGTGCAGAGTGGTACCAGCTAGAAGCATCTCGTGCAGTGAACCAAGCCGTCGGCCGAGTTATACGTCACGCTGACGATTACGGCGCCATTCTGCTTTGTGACCATCGCTTCGGTAACCCTGGCTTCAAGCAGAAGTTGTCAGCGTGGCTGCGGCCGCACCTAAAGATTTATCCGGACTTCGGTGTGGCTACTAGGGACATTCGGGAGTTCTTCAGAGCTGCAGAGCATAATGTAAGGGATTTATTATCATTAGATGATTGAGGAGCCTCATAGAAAAGATTTCATTAGAAACGGTAGCAATTCCATGATGGGAACTGATGAGATATTCTCACGAGTTTCCTGTTATTTGTCTCAGTTGCCGCCTCCGAAGATTAAGCAGTTGTCCGGAGTGACTGTAGACGGCGAAGGCAAACGAACAACGTCGGTTGCAGCTGGTTTCGATCAAACTTCTACTCGTCTCGTCAACATCAACCCTCGACCAGCGAGGCAATCCACCATTACGAGCACATTAACAAAATGGTCGCCATCAGATTATCTCATGAAAACCAACTCAAGCAAAGAACATCAGCCAAAGAGCTTATTCGACGCGTTGCAGCAACCGACGACAGCGATAGATTTCAATGACATGACATCTTTGCCATCAGCTTCAATTAGCAGAAACGTTGATAGATTTGCTAGACCATCGAAAGCGTTGAAATTAAAACCTATGAATTTTTCGGCATCCAAAGAACTTACGTGTGAGTGTAGAGAGAAGTCTTCAGATGGGCTTTGCACATGTCAAAAAGCTTCCACTTTGAAGATATCGCAACAAAAACTTGATCTCGCTTCCGGCCAGAAAGCTGCTATTTTAATGTACCTGAAAGAGGTTGGTTTTCAACGACTTGTCATGTTGTACTTGTAGGCCCTTATGATCGATGAAGTCAACATTATCTTCTAATTGTACAGTAATTGAAATGTAGAGTAATTATAGAACATTAGCTACATGTTAATTAATCCTAATGTCTTCCTTGGCACAAGGAGTCTGTAAAGCATAGACCTACCATTTTGCTGGTATCGAAAAGATCTGAAGGGGCTATGGCTTATTTCTACTTCTTAGCAAATTGGAATTTCAACAAATGCATGTATAAGTAGATGTACTGCTCTTTAAAAGATAGTAGATACCCATTAATTTTATCAGTCAACAGAGACTAAGCTAAATTAACTCGGTGTGCTCGAAATCTAAATTGTTTTCACATTTTAACGTGGTATTTTTATCCTGTATTTTTCAGTTGAAGAAGTCGTTGGATGTAGAAAACTATTTGAAGTTTGCAAATACGTTTAAGGACTACAAGACAAGTTCTGACTATGATGAATTTATGAAAAAGTCACAGGAGATATTTCTAGCGAAAGAACAGCTCCATCCTTTACTAAAAGGTAATTACAGCTTATTGAAATGTATTCTCTATTCTTATATCGTACATTTTACGTCGTAGGAAAAGATGTAAATATCACTTAGACCTACACAATTCAATTAATACAGGTAGGTTGATACGGATAATACTATTTCACATAATAAGTAATAAGTTGGGGTGGTAAGATCGCCCTCGTGGTGCCCCGTTCAAATGATCTAATCTTCCATCCATAGCCGTAATTGGGGAACAATGATTTAATTGATTTTGTATGAAGTTTTGATGTTATTAAAAAAAAAAAAAAAAAGGTAAGATTACATACAAAATAATAATAGTAATAAAGCAATTAAAATGTATTAGACCTACTCTAGTTGCAAATGTGTGGAATACCTACATACTCGTGCTGCTTGTATGTATGAGAGTGATTACCGTAAATAGAAAAGAGTAATTTAGTTATGTGTAATATAGCTGAACAGTACCTACAGTAGGTATATAGGCCTACTAGGTATATTTTAAATTAAATGAAGAAGCGCAAAGTACAGGTTGTTTTGTTATTTTTGCCATGTTTGTTGATTTTGTGAGAAGATTGCACATACTTTTAATACAGGCTTATGGAGTTATAGTCTTTGTTTTTAAAAACACTCAATGCTACAAAAAAAACATTTTTTCCAGATTTCTCTCGCTTCATCAAGAAGGAACATCTGTCCAAGTTCCTCATGTTTTGTGCCACATTAAGCGGCTGCAGACGTTAGCCGTTTAATGCATCTTGTAGGCTCACTATCCGCTTGCTCAAAGTAGAATGTCCGTGAACATCTGATAGTGAAGCATTTGAGGACTGCGTACATGATATGTGTACACCGTGCTAGACTGGCAAGTCACCATAACTGACCAATCATAATGTTGCATTCCAGAGCGAGGTTTGGTTACAGGTTCGTCCTTGGAAGTTTGAATTACTCTTCAATGTACTAGGTGTAGGACTTGTTAAATTTTTAGATTAATTTTTCACTTTTTTTGACTCAATTTTTTTTACTTTTTTTTTTAAATTTTAATTTCATTCTGGATTTTTTAAATTTTAATTTCATTCTAGATTTTTTAAATTTTGGATCTCTTGTCTGTTCATGTTGATGCAAATTATTCAGATACCTTATTTTGCCGCCCCGGTGGCTAAGTCAATTATCGCTAGCGGTAGTAACTGAAGTCACCGTTGGGCGTGGGTTCGAGTCCCGCATAAGGCATGGGTTTTTGTAAACATCCTTTCACCTATCATCACTTCATCGTTTCATTATCACATTAGCTACATTAAAATAAAATAAAATCGTGAATCGAAGAAAGTTGGTTACAGGTCTAAGTGCGTAAAAAAAAGCATTGTGGCAATGTTTAGAGAAATGGTTCATTTTGCTGTGACTATTATTTGATCTTTTTGTTAATGATATTGTCGCAATTTTTTCTCAAGATTTTTCAGAGATTTTTTTCATTTCTTTGTGTACCAGTAAAATACGCTTCAAGGGTTTTGTGTTGATCGTCTCAGATTTGCAAGCGCCATCAAAAAGCACATTCAGAAAGTGTTTTATGTGTACCGGTATATTAATTTCTTACAAAAATACATATTTTGCACTTTTAGTAAGACAGTAAACCTCTTCAAAACAAAATATACGTACAATGAACCCAAACTACCCACTTGAATTTATAAGTTTGAATTGTTGAAATATTCAACAGTGAACTAACTACGGTACTAAGTGATGGTCATAAGTCAAAACTCTCGAAGACCAGAACGATTACCGGGACTGACACTTAAAATAAGATCCCAGGCCTAGCTAACAAGCATAATGTTCACGAGGAGAGCCCAAAGACTGGACATGTTGCCATAGAATTTAGCGCTACGTACTAGTTAACATTATCCAATCAAAGTCCTAGATTTTTAAGCTAGCTATGCTTAGGACGTTATTTCAAGTGGTAGTCACGGTAAGGGTCAAGGGGTCAAGTTTGAATCAACGAGGGTCTACAAGATTACAGTATAAGTAAAAATTGTGATAATGCTTTACTACCCAATTTTTGGGGGACGGTTTTAGAATTGTTTAAAACGATGGACATATCATAAGCATTTTAACCCATTAAAGTGATAGGCCTAATCAGTAGTCAATATTCGTAACTAGATATTAAAAGACATCACAACCCCGAAACTTGGATTTTGTTGATGAATACCGGTAATGACAATATTCATTTCCCTAATTTTAGAGAAAACTAGGAAGTAGGAACCATCATACCAATTTCAGAAATTATAATAATTTTGTTGTCCTCCAGAGACCATGACTCCATGAGTCATGACTCATTGCCGATTTTATAGAGAATCAAACAGAATCGAGTAATGTCTACTTCACGTTCAGAATAAGTGTCGGGTCTGCGAGGGGGCAAATGGAAGAATTATAATTTCTCAAATAGAGGTCACGTTTTTTTTTCCCAGAGTTAGGGAAATAAATAACGGCATTATTCGTAGAAATCTAGCTTCAGGGTTGTGAAGTCCTCTAAACGAACAACTGGAAGCTACTCCTACTCTTCTAGCAATAGTCTGTGATGAAAGTCTTACTGTTTGTGTATTGTAGAAACTGGAAGTTCTGCTAAGCATGCAATAGTAGTAGTTGATAAGTTAATGACTTGAGATTTTGTATCTATTTGTTTATGCTACCGTGTGTCTGTTGACTATGGCCAGTCAAGACTACAGGGTATCATTTTGTAGATATTTTTTTTTTCATTACCTACTCTACTGTGACCAAGGCAACAGCCGAAGCGTCAAAAATAAAATCTCGTATGTTTAAAAAATACATATTTTATCTGTGTGTTCTATCAACGGCTCTCCACCATAAGTAGGCCTATCTACTTGTGAACTTTGGTAAGCTGCTGTTCTCTCTTTCCTTTTACCCAATGCATATGATGTAATAATGTGTGTAAAGGTAGGGTTGCCATTCGATATTAAAATTGGAAACGATATTGAAACTTCCACATAAAATATTGATTTATAATGGGATTTTCATTCAATATCGAAAACATCGAAAGAAAAAATTGTGATATTGATGATAGTAAGTTGTGACGACCATGTACCGAATTTGGTATAGTTTCAACTTTCAAGTAAACGCTATAGGCACAGTCTCATTTCCATCTACCATGTGCACAAGCTGAGGCCGACTGCCTTAGGAATAGTAATACCGGTATGTTTTAATCACTAGGGCCCTACTTTTATCATTTTCATACATAAAAGAATCATTTCTTTGAAGGTTGTTGTTACTAATTTATTTCTTATTTCAGTCATTGTTTCAACTGATGTCGATCATCAGATGAATAGTGATGCATCAGGAATAGTAATATGGTAAACACAATTTTTTTATATAAAAGTATCAAATCTTTGAATTTAATCATAATACCGGTAATAATAATATACTTTATTTTGAAGGGTGTTGTTGCTTATTTATTTCTTATTTCAGTAATAATTTTAAATCATTTTTTCAATTGATGTCGATCTTTGTTTCGATATTGAATATCCACATTCGATTTCTAATCGAAGTCCAAAAATATTGAAATCGAATGACGACCCTAATAATAATTGGTGGATAATGGAAACTTCAATTCGCAAGTGCTCGTAGCTGGTTTATCTGTACCGGTCCTTGAACGACTTGCATGTATGTGTCTTCACAGTGTTATTATTTGGAATCTTGTCAACACCTACAATTGTAAAAAATCATAACAGGCTTACACAAATAAGCAATAGGAAATATATATCAGTAGGCCTAATATTCAACTTCTGTTGATCGGTGATGTTGGTTGTCAACTATCAGCATGCTGGAATTGAAGGAAAGCAGGGTTAAGATATTTTGTTACCCAGGAATAATTGGATGAGCGAAGCGAAGACTCAATTACACTTGACCCGAAAAAAATGTACATGTTTTTTTTTTTTTTTTTTTTTTTGTTCGCGCTCTACAGGTCAGCCGAAAATTCAAATTCGATTGAAACTTGGCATGCCCATGTGTCATCATCTGGATTGAATCCCATTAGTTTTTATACGCAATCGGTTGCACCACTTCTGAGAAAACTAATTTTCCATTTTCCAACTAACCCATAAGAATAAGCCAGAGAAGAATTTTCATAAAAAAAATGTCCTTCAAAAAATTTCAAATTTTCACCAAATTTCAATATAATAATGATACATATTATTCCGAACTTTCATTGGAATCCAACCAGTCGTTTTGATATAAAATATTATATAATGACAAAAAAAAGCAAAAGAAGAATTTTCGTACAAAAAATGTCTTTCGAAAAAATTCAAATTTTCACCAAATCTCAATATAATGATGATACAGATCATTTCGAACTTTCAATAAAATCCAATCAGTCGTTTGGATATAAAAAATTATATAATGACATTTTTACACATCGTTTTGAAGCTATTAAGAAAACCTATTAAATCCAAGTAACAAGTGTCACCAATTAATGGAAAACGATTAAAACAAGGCCTTCTTTATTATAGAAGAAATTATTGAGAATGAGTAATGAATATAAAAGGTGGTTCTCAAGGTGTATATATGTATACAGCTGTCATCACGTTTCATATAGTAGTCTAATATTACAATATAATATAATATTAAATTGCATCTACTATTTCCTTCATGAGAATAGTCTACGAAACAAACCAACCAAATGGAAAGATTGATTTTTAGCTTGAATGCCGTCAAAACAGCAACTTGATATAACAATTTTTGAAAGAATTCAATGTCATTCATTAGCTCATCCATCAACGCGGAAACACATAACGCGTTTTCCTAGTATATTAAAACTTGTATTTTATATCTATACCAATTATAATCTTTATTGATTGTTTCAATCAACTTGGCCTCATTCATTTTAATCCATAACTTCACAATAATCTACAGTGATTAGGACAAGACGTGAAACATTTCAAGATGACTGTTATTGTAGCAAGTGTCATGGCTTACTGGATACCTAGGCTTATAGAACATTGTGTATCGTGTTCACTGTTCTGCTTTCAAGTGGCCTATCATAAACATGTAGCGGTATATGCAACGTTATCTACCAACAGAATTGTAAAAATTATGGTGATTGTATAGAAAATAGAAACTTTCTGCAGATTTTAGAATGTATTATTTATGGAAGATGTAGTTATGTTTTTAATAATAAATTTCATCCTGAAAAATCATCGACATGTTACACCACAGCTGAATAAACATGATGGTGATATTTGTGTTCACTGTGTTGGTAGGCCTTCTTTCATGGAAACAAGTATACAATTATTCCTTGATGCTTGCTACAGTTTGCTACAGCACTACCGTGTATGCAAAGTGATTACTAATGGCAGTCAAGCTTAACTGCAGTTAGCCAGCACAGTGTGAACACGGCAGAAGTTAGATTCTCACTGGACTCGATTATTCTACAAGTTTAGATGTTTGTACCATTTGATGGCCAGCCTACACTTCAACAATATACATATACAATATTTAACAAATTACCCTAGCTAGCATCTGTTAATTAATATATTAATTAGAGCTTAGCAATATTACTAGAATAGTTGATATCATTAATTGAATTAAGTTTTACAACCCTGACATTGAGTACGTGTACAACACGAAAAACACTACAATCTCTTGACGTCAATCGACGAGCAATCAGAGCGACACGTTGATTTTCTTTGTCGTGCTATTTTATAGCATACAAAAGAGAAGAACCTTTACACTCAGTCTACTTTCCATAATCACAAATAATATGAAGGAAGACTTATTTGTGAATAATATGACTTTATGATACGCTCGCTCATCCAAGAACACAACTTATAATTCAGAAGCAATCTTCGACACGCTAAATACAGAATATTTTGTTGATGAACGTCACCAACAGTGAGATTGCTTCTCGATTTCTTGTGTAGTAATTTTATCCACCACTAAAACCTTCAATCTAACATATACACTACTGGTAATCACAGACAAGTACAACATACACACTAATTCATATGTTACATAATTACCACACAATACTAATATTTGGTCATTAGTTCGGAACTTCTGTGGCACTAACGGCTGTTTGAAAGTAAATACTTCAAGTATTCAAAAACAACGCTGTTTTCAATTTATTTCAAATCAATTACTACAACATTTAATTACCGGTACAGTACTGCTCAACTATTGCAATTGCTGTCTGCCACATTCTAAAAACTTGAAAATTTTGTTCTAAATTGCCTGTACGGAAAAAATTAACAGTAGGCCCTAATTGTAAACAAAATGATGTGGCAAATGGCAATAATAACCTGCTATTGTAAATAAGGGCCCAAACTAGTTGAGATTCTAGTTGAGATTAAAATATATTCTAGTGTAGAATACCTAGTTCCACTAACAAAGTTGCTTTAGAAACTCTTTGTCTAGAAATAAAATACTGCACACTGGATTGTGGTTAGGTTACTCGTATTGACTATGCTAAACTTGACACAGTACCTAGAGTTGGATTATGTTTCGTTAAAATATTGTTCACAATGAAAATCGTAAATGAATATACTACAACTGCCAAAAACAATACACATGCAATTCCAATGTGGAGACAGTAACTGCATGTTGAACTAATGCTCTGTACAATAGTACTTACAGAAACGCACCTTTATTATTCCGAGTTAAAAATAATGAACTTGTAATATATAATCCTCACATTCAAGTTGTATTCCTTCAATAAACGTGCCAGTACAGTGACGATTAAATCTTGACACTCGAGTACTCTTATATCTATTAATACACCACTATACTTATACACAATACCTATTAGATAAGCAAAGTAATATTTCTAAAAATTAAATAACTGGTGAGTTTTCAAAGCTATATGAGTAATAAATCAACACGTAATTGGTGAACACAAATGAGAGTAAAGAATTAAAATACAGTTGAGATAAAATTGGTTAGCGAGAGCACATTTGATGGCTCGTGCCCCGTTGACAATAGTTTTCAACTTGGATATCAATGTTTTAATGGGTCAAAGCACTACCAGGTAAAATCAAATAGGCACAATTTGGCTGTACGCAAAAAAAATCCATGCTGTACTTTCAAATGTTTCCATCTTGATAGATTAGAAAATAAAACGTGATGCTATATTTATATAAAAAATAAAAATGTCAACTATGAGATCTACTAAATGCTTCAAGGAGAAGAGGGGACGTATATGACCAGCAGCTTACTACGGTGTCAATTGTTTCCTAAGGCTGGGGTCTGTCGACAGCCGCGGCCACGATGTTGGTGTAAAACTCACCGAAGACCGCTCGGTTGTGCGACACAAGGCGCAGGAATTGTCCCGTGAGGCCCGTCAGCTCGCTGTCAAGCGAAGACAGGCCGGGCGGTATGCGGAGAGGGGCAGCCGTTGGGGAGGTGATGGTCGTGTGGAGGAACTCGCGTATGCGGCGTTCTGGAAACGGTACAAGCTGTTAGTCGCTCCAACGGTTACCTTCTATAGGCCAGATAGAAACTTCAACGAATAGGTAACATTCAGTCACAATATTCGACCAACAAACTGTTCTTCCACCTCATTTTTTCCTGTCTAGACTATTTTGAAGAAAGCCTACTGGTCTAACTCATTGTTAGGTCAACGGTTCAACGCCACTTATCGAATACTTACGAACGAGTTGTCGTATGGTGTGATCCGGCTTGGCTATGTCCTTGATCTGACCTTCGATCATCCTGCTCGTCGTCTCATCGAGCTCACTGTTGCCATGTTGTGTAAGAGACTCTGTAACGTCTTTCAGTACCTGATCGGCAACACTGGGCATGAGCCGCTCAATGGACCTGGCAACATAGCATAAAACACAGTAAGTTAACCGTTATTAGATGATGTTTAATCCGTTACTAGGGATTGAATAACAACATGATTGACAATTTCTGAACTTACAGCAATATAGATTGAAGGAAAAATTCAAAAAGTCAAAACAACTTTGAAAAGAGTGAAGACACATTTGTATGGGTGACCTGTGAATTGATCTAAAAAAAAGGTATGTAACGTTGAATTAAAAAATTATTAACATCGTGATTTGATCGTTCATCTGCGTCATATCTAGTACTAGACATATGAGATTAGAACGAGGTGAATTGTCTTACTGTTGGTCGCGAGCGTCCTGCATGATGGTGTTCACGTTAGTCTTCAATGTTGCCTTGAAACTAGCCACGCCTTGGAGAGCAGGTACGTTGGTGGCAGTGACCAATAGCACTGCTCCGCACACTGACAGCTTGCGGTAACGTTCACCCAGCTCTCGGAACCTCGCCTCGTCCATTATCAACGTCTAGAATAAAACATGTCAACAACCGAGTTAGTGTGAGATTAACTTTTGGAAGATAGGCATGATAGTTAATTACTGACATTATTGAATGAATGAATTGAGAGCATCAATATTGAATATTATTTACACCGAGTGAACCACTCGTTCCAGAAACGCTGTGCTCACCTCCGGATATGGATTGCTCTCCTGCCAGTCCATGAGCTCGATGTACGCATCGGCCACAACCTGACCGGTTAGTGCCGTGATGTTGGCCGCGGTGTTGTCGCGATTGTAGTGTCGCAACAACCACTTGCGCGTGCACTCGAGTCCGTCGGGCGTCACCTCGAGGTACTTGATGAACTTCTTCTTCTCGTACTCAACACTGTTAGTAATTAGCGTTGGCCGGATGAGCGTGATGTGGAAGTTGGCCCAGTCAAGGATCATCAGCTCCAACGTCTAGGAACGGTAAGTTTTATTTTTTACAACTGATGGTTATCTTGTTTTGTTACATACATACATTGGTGGTGTCACCAAAAAAAAAATACTATGAAAGCGCATAAAAAGTATAAATACTTGTCAACATTTTCAGGATAATTTAGCAAGTACCGTAACTAGATTTTGACAAGTCTGGAGAAAACGTTATACAAAACTGACGTAAGTAACCCCATGAATTGTGAAATATTTTTATATCAATAGTTTGTCCTACCATTCCATAATTATGTCACATTATACATATGCCTAATTCTTTTTGCTTCAACTGTGGAATGATTTTTGCATCGGGCCCATATCTGAATCCTCATCTATACTTGTGACAGTGTCAGTACGTACCTCTAGAATGCCCTTGAATATGGCAACAGTGTCAGTCATCTGCATGAGCTCTCGTATCTTCGTGTCTCGTGCTGGAGCGCACAGCTTGCTCATGAGGTGGATCACGTACTGTGCGTAATGCTGTACACAACGTAAACACCGTGTTAAAATTCAACGTTGAACCTACAAACCACGACTTACAAAGCAATGTAGAGGAGAAACTATTTAATTTAGTGTACCATGAAATCCAAGACCCCCTTCTCCGCCTGCTGTCGAATGAGATCGATGTCCAATGTCTCGGAGATCTGTTCTCGTAGTTTCACATGCTGCGGCAGGAGAAGTGAAAACAGATTCTGAAACAAACATCGACACTTATGAGCAACATCTTGAGCCACTGTAATTAAATCATGTTCACCTTCATGAGAAACTCACAGAATTACACTTTTTCTTACAAACTATATCAAATCTCAACCAATACTAAGATGGGTGGACCAGAGGTTAGCACGCTAAACCATCATCCAGGAGACCGAGACTTGATTCCCGTGATGGTCAACTATCCTGACAGAGGTTTTTCGTGGTATCTCTGTCAGTTAGATACATATTGGGATGGCTCCTTTACAATAGATGGCCGCTTCCTCCCACTATCCAAAACGCTCAATAAAATGACCATCGCACATTTCCATCATCTCATTCGTCATTAACTGATGCCAATAGATCCTGGTCATTATTTACAATGCATCATTCAACCCAATTTAAATATGTCAACAAACGAAATCCAATATTCCGAGGATTTTTCTCTTTCTTTACCTCTTTAATTTCAGCCAATAGAATGAGAGCATGACTGTAGTTGGGAGGATCTTCTTGCAGCTGACTAGCAAATACGTCCCAGAATGCCCGATGAACCGTATCTTTCACTTGCTTCATAATACTAGAACAGAGCACACAGAATCTCTATCAGTTAACTGGCACATTTGGTACCACCAGAATAAGATGCATACAATTAAAAATAATTACGTTCTGGATATAGACATTCCAACTTGATAAATTTAACAAAGTTCTGCGATTGTCATTTGGCACTCTAATTGACATTTTTTTTAAAACCATTGGGATAATTAAAAATTGGGACAAAACTGAATTTGTATAAAACTGAATCTACACATATCAAACTATTTCTCTGCTAATACATCAATCGACTTCAGCCCAGAACTTTATTGCAATGATATATTGACTTCACAAGAACATCTGTCATTCTAGCAGAACTTACGTATTCTCCTTGGGCTCCACTCTCTTCAGTCTGAAATCCTTATCGACGGCTATCTCGTGCGCCAGCGCCATCTTGTTCATCTCGACTGAGGCTGAAACTATTTCCTCGAGCGAGACAAACTTGGGTGGAGATGCTGCGACTCCTTGGAAAGTGATCTCTTTGTCCGTCCTCTGTCTCTTGCCTTGATCCGCGCCCTCATCGCTGCTCTTGGAGCTCTCGCTGTCATTGCGTGGTCGGTTAATGTCTCCCCCTGTCGCCCCCTCTTCCTCACTGTTACTGCTCATTGCTGGATTATACTGGCTGGAAAGGATGATACATTTTATTTTTCTTTGCAATTACAACTGAATGGCTAAGTCTACATCGAATATTTTTTTAATTTCATATTTTTTCTAATCATTTTCAAAAGGGTTATTCAGATTCTTCCAGAGTTTATCAAAATCTCTACTACATTTTCCAAACAATTCGTTTGACCGATGTTTGCAATGAATTTAGTCTTTTTCTGACAAGACATAATGTTGAGAAATTTTGAAGTTGGCCAGGTATCCTGCAAGGTCAGCATAAAAATATTATATTTGCATCTCAAATTATATGTACAATTGAATTTCTAGACCCATCTTATTCACAACAGCTCTGAAAAATCATTTCTCTGAAAAATCAATCATCATCCCATCTGCTGTAAGGTAAGGATTTTGTACCAGTCAAGAATTCTTCAATAACAATGATTATAAATGAAAAGTAGACCTATGATATGTATTTATATTGGGTTTGAAGATGTTAGTAACTCCTAAGTGTTGGTAATCCTACACATGAGTGGAGAAGTAGGTCTATTCACTGACAGAGCTTACATGAACTAACATTCAATTGAAAGTGCATTATTACCTAAGACTTCAAGTCATTAAGTTATAGCCTACTGTAATAGGAAAGTAAAATACTACAATAATGTTGTCTTAGTTATAATGTTCTCACTTTCTGATTTTGTTTAAATATATATATATAAATATATATTTTCCACAATCTTAATTGGCTTGATTATGTGTACCGGTATCAGTTATGCGGGGGACTTATGCCAGATATATCTTGTTGGGTTTGCCAATTATTCCAATTATTTTTATGTACCAATCACCTTTTATATTTGAAAACATAGCACAGTATAAAATCAGGAAATATAAATGTTGTTAACATTTAAAGAATACTTTTTTAGACCTACTAGGCATATTCAATAAGGCCACAAATTTCTGAACATTCTCCTATAAAAAAATTGGTTGCTTCATTTAAAAAATAGTTTGGTTTAAACATCCTGGGGTAGCATTAATTTTGTTTACAAAGTTAATTTGCAAAAAAAAATGAAAATTTACACAATTTCCAAATATGGACAAGAAACATCAAGTTGAATTCACCCAATATCATGCATTCAAAGGTATTCAGTGCGGTTGAGTTGGGTATCCTTCGACATCCAATATTTTGTCAATTTAATATTTTCTCCAATCTCTTTCAAACTGTTTCTTCTCAGCCCGTTCACCCGTAACCGAATACTGATCGATTGTTAGATAATGTAGAATCCAAATAATAATTATTTTTGAGATAGCAGAACCATTTTAGTAAGGCTATATAATCTGTAGGCCTACTAAAAATCTGAATATTGCAATTTAGGCCTACTAACAAAAATATAGGAATTCGAATTGAAATCATAGTCTAGACCTCCAGTAGTGGTGAAATGAGCATTCCAAATAAGAGCCATCTATTTTAATATTGTGCCTATCCTCTAAAATTGACAACTCGGAGTTTTACATGGGACTTCATAAAAAGGTTCAAGTGTAGGGCCTACTTGGCTTACTGCTTAATTTTGTTATTGGTCATAAAAATCTTATGGTGTTGCACAAACTAAAATGAGGAAATATGTGCCTTGATGGTAAAAATATCTAGTCATTCTCTGGTTATGGGAGAAGTTAGCCATGGAAACAAGGCCAATCAAATCAAGTGAGTACAAAAATACTCTCCAGTCAAATCTGTCTTCTCCATTTCCTGGCTTGCTTCCAAGAAGGACATGTTATGATGACAAAGGAATCGTTCTAGAACTTGCTATCATATGTGGCAATCGTCAACTAATTGACGCATGCTATTATCTATGATGTCCAACTCCAAATCCGCATTGAATAAATTTGTAATGACTCAAGTCATAGGCCTATTAATTACGATACAGAGACAAATGAGTGATGACATCAACTGAATAATTACATACATTTGCAGTCAAGGGGCCAACGAAAATCGAGACTTTGTTTCAACAATTGTGCGAAATGGCCAATATTATTTCGCCTACCGACTAGAGAAGCATTAAATTACCATATTGAATTTTTAACAAGAATAAACTAGGCCTAGGCCTGGTGGGCATGGGCACTTCTCTGCCCACACAATGACAATGATTGCATACAAACATCGTATTTGCATCTGTATCTGTGGGAAAAAAATACTATGCTTTACTTACCACTATTATAATAGAGTTGGAATCACCTAAAATGTGATCAATTCCTCTCTGTCACCACCACAATAAAGTTGTTATAACCACTGGAAATTTAGAAATTGCGTTGTACACTGGCCTACTGTTTACTGTTGACTGCAAAGGTGTAGTAGTGTTTACATTGATCAGCTGTGAGGCGTGACGTCAGAAATTCTTGAATCCAGGAAAGAAAAAGTTCCGAGCGACCGTCCCCGCTATCCCACACCACTAACGCGCGAATGGTTCGCGCTTTTTTCTTTCCATATTTATACCAACATTACGCAAAGAAATCTGTTATGCTCGGTTTTCAAATTATGCAGGAAACAGAACGGTGAGTCGTGATTGATGAGTTCTTCCGTAGACTTTTAAATAATTGTGATAAATTTGTGTTAATATGTATGTATATTATATTGAATTCACGTTTGTTCCACATCAAGAAAATTAGGAGAAGAATAAAAATCAAGTAGGTAATCGTTTATATACTGATATCAATGAAACTAGATCACTGATAGTAATTGATATCCCAGTTTTTCCAAATTCACAACTCACAAGAATCATTTCAAAGGAGGGGAGATTAATATTGACTGGATTGTGACATCATGAAGGGGGCTACATCTCTGTGATCTTCTCAGCATACTCTCCCCAAAAACTAACTGCCCTGAATTTTGTCTTTTCAAATTGTGTACTTATTCATGAGTTTAAAATATACATTACAAGGATGATTCTATAAATGTCATAGCAAAACAAATTGGTGATTATCTTCGCTGGGTTTCTTCTATCGGATTTCTTGAAATTTTAATTCGCCCAAAACGTGTGCGTCCACTCTAGTACGAAGTTACAAATTGGGGTAACAAATTATTGTTCTCTCTATTTGACATGCACTTAAAACTTGAAACTGCTCATACTGTACTTGAAATCAACTTTATTTTTTTTGCAGTATGCAAAATTAATTTTTGGCTTACGTAATTAAGCTTTTACAATGCTATGTTGTTCACCTAATGGCTACTACTTGCTACTAAGCTGCTATTTTCTTCTATGGGGATATATATCTAAAATGGTTATTACTGCTTGATGAAGCTCTGAAGGTACTGAAGTTTCATTTATAAATAGTAAGCATGGCCCAACCCAATACCAAATCCATCCCGACAGTAGTACTATATATTTTTTTCATATTGGGGTTATAACAACGCACTATAGGCCCCTCAACTATCAGATCACAAGAGGCGAGCGCGTTAACCGCTGAGCTGCATGTGCCGGTAATTAATAAATTAATTTTATTTATTTTATATTTTCCAATTTGTCCTTTTAGGTTTGACACATCATGGCAAGCTAAAGGAGTTCAGGGAATATCGTTCTAAAATTTGATAGGCCTAGGTTGTTCTTAAGTCAAATGTACCATAGTAGTGGCACCACAAATGTAATAATGACAGATAGTACGGAGTAAATAGGGAACCTACATGTACATATATAAGGGTTAGTAGTCTTAGCAAATATACTGTTTATATAATGAAATAAATATGTACTACAACCTATTAGTTTTATAAGGATAATAATTTCATTATTAAAGCAACAGTACATAATATTTATAATATTCAAGCATGCTGCAATGTGCACTATTTAAAAACTGTCAGCCACAGTATTCTGAATATAATTATATCAAATATAGGCCTATTATTGATTTATAATATTAATATAATATGAAGCATGCATCGAGGTGGTGTATATTAGATGGTGCTGCCAACTTGAAGCACAGGAATAAGAAGTTGGAATGCTTCTTGAATATACGAGCTGCTGTTGGAAGCCTGGAACAGATATTAGATGAATTCACGTATAACAGAAAAAGGTACCAGATTATTTATACGCATGTACAGCAGGCTATATTTATTAGAGCCACCAAAATATTATTGAAAAAGCTATTGTTAAAGAACTTATATGAAAAAAAATATATTGAGAGTGCTTGAAGAAAAAATGACGTAGGGCCTAAGGTACCAATTACCATTACGTATTGGAAAGTAAACTTTATTTGAAGAATTCAATTTGTGACGGACGATATAAGGGATGAGTGATACACGATGATACAGCGTATGAGAAACAAGTGAAATATTAGGCCCAACATTTAAAAGCAAAATGACTTTTTACTCACCTCAAGAAATATGTTGGTGATAAGCAAATTCACATCTTCTGACATTGACGAATCCTTCGATTCGTTGAGAAGTTCGCAGAATCTGGAAGCGGCAGTACTCGCTTGACAACACAGCACCGTGGTTATCCTACCAACACAACAAACCATGACATTACAGATTATAGGCTTAGCTATCAAGTTTAGGCCTATTGTTAAAATTTTAATTAATTATGATAATAGGCAGAAACAATATGTGAGCACAGGTATTTCCAGACATGGCTTGAATGTTCTCAGGATATAACGGTAATAAAAATTCACCGGCAATAATCCAAGGAAAAGACTTAAAGGACTTATATATTTTACACCGTTTTGACGGTTCATCTTACGTAATGAGTGCTTCGGCTTCTCCCGCGGAATCGCGCTTGTCCTTGACCAATAGCATCTCGGCACCTTTATGAAACTGTTCGACCGACACGGCAGTCAACCGAGCTAGTGTCGACACTGCCTTCTGGTGGATGTCTCGGGTACTAGCACCTTCACTCTCAGAGCTGGCTTTCTCCTTTAGCCAATCGGTTATCTCTTTCCATATCTGCAGGGCAAGACAAAGTATCACGTATAGTCAAGAGATGCTCGAATAATGAGTTCAAAGTCATAAGTCAGCAACTAGATTTAATCGTGAACTTCACACCAGTTCAACCTTACCGCAGCTAGTTTTCCCATGGACAACGGCACTCCCAGTCCCTTCTCTGCCGCAGCCAGCTTCTCCTCCCAATCTCCCCCCTGGTCTTCATCCTCCTCAGCCATGTCCTCGTCGTCGGGCAGCTGACACAATTCTTTCACTTGTCGCAGTTGGTCTTGCAGCTTGGTCAACGAGGGTCCGCTGTGCGAGAGCAACAATGCTTGAAGCTTCATGTCGCACTGCTTTGATAACATCTCCAACGCTTCAAGGTGGACAAGGCCTATAACATGGGTACAATAAGATAAAAGCTGATTTGTCTTGTGCGAAATTTTCTAGTTGACTGGTTTCTTCCTTTGGCCTGTGAAACAACTCATATTAAAACCAAAAAAACAAAGATGATAATCTAGCAGAGCCTACTTGAAATAGAGTCTGTTTATCTTTTTACACTTAGTGCTACAAAATATTTAATTACAAACCTTGGTAATCATCAAAGAGTGTCTCAAAATGAACGTTTCTTTTGAATTGCTGATCTGCAGTTTCTTTGTCTTCTGTTTCTGCTTTCTCCTTTGCTTCTCTCAAAATCTAGAACAATGGTGAAATATTCCTTACTAGATGATAGATAGGCCTATTCCTTACTAGATACTAGATGAACTTTGTATATATCAATCAAACCAAGTTCAAATACCTGTGAGAGAACAGTTTTGTCTGTGAATAAAGCTCGTTTCTTCTTAAGACCCGGATCTCCATCCTGCAACACTTCCATCGTCTTTTTCCCGATGGTCTCTAGTGTGTCGAGCCCGCCTGACAGGACTTTACTACCAGTGGTTTCAACAAGCTTCGAAACACTTGTCATGAGTTGACCAAACCCGAATATGCCTCCATCTTTTTCTTCTGCTAAAGCTGGTTCGGGTGATTTCATTTCGGCCATTAACTTCTCTTCAAGTCGATCAATGCGAGCTAGTTCTTCTGGATTCGGAGCTCCTAATCCGGATTCCAAAACAGACGTCACATGACTTGTGAGGTTGGATACGCCCTCGGTTGCAGAAGAAAGTAGGGAAGTGACGCCCCAGTTGCCCCAACCCCCCCATCCAGATGGTGATGCCTGAAACATTGAAAAATATATTTCACTACAATAGAGCTTTGGTTAAAATACAATATTTAGGGGACTGAGGAGAAAACGAATAAATGAAAATTTTATGACAATAATATGTTTAACAAGTTGATGTTCAATAGTTGGACTACCTACAAAAAACGTACCGGTAGGCCTACATAAATGTGAAAAACGTACCACTATATTTATAATAATTATGTACGAATCTTGTGACACTTTACGCTTTACTGTAATTAACTAATTATGCTCAGAGGCCTAAATCATGGATGTTGCCAGCGAGAAGAGGCAAGGTGGTCTGCATGTGTAATATGCTACAAACCTTTTCTGCTGCAGCTTGAGATAGTTTATCAAACATAGGAGCTATGTTTTCGTTGGTCACATTGTCTTCGACAGTCACATCGTTTACGAGATCTTCTCCGTCGACATCGTCTTCCCAACACTGCTCCATCAACGGAGGCTCGGAATATCCTCTGAACTTTGCGTACGGGTCAAGGGCTGCATCAGTAGTGTCTTCCTTGCTCGCAGGAGGCGGACTTACAGTTTTTTCCATTGTTTCATGGGACGGCATTTTCTCAAAATGATCGTCCAAGAGTGCTTTTCCATCAGGGCCGGTTTCGAAGCACCTTTGCATGACTGGAGGTTTAGAATAGCCCCTGAACTTGGCGTATGGGTCAGGGTCTGTCTCTATAGTATCGCCAATATCACTTTTGACAGGTAGAGCGCTCGCGTTTTCAGACTTTTCCATTTCGTCATGGGATGGCATTTTCTCAACATGATCATCTAAGTTTGCCGTGATTCCATCTGGGCCGGTTTCCCAGCACCTCTGCATTACAGGAGGTTTAGAATAGCCTCTGAATTTTGCGTAAGGATCAAACTCTGTAACAGTATTTATTTGGTTTTCAGTATTTGCAGGTTGATTTGTTTGTGATTGCTCCATTTTTGAAGATGGTAACGTTTTTGAGCTAGCTGTGATTTTTGTGCCCAGTTTTTTAGATGCTCCTGATTTTGGTTCTCTCTGTTTTTGCTGCCTTCTTCTACGCTCTATGGGTGGCTCGTCAGTAGCCGAGTCTTCTTTGGAATCGGAATCAGCAGTTACTGTATTTTTAGATGCAAGATCAACCTCTTCAGAGGTTTTAATTTTCAAACAGCTTTTTGAGGCCAAATCTCCTGAGCCTGATTCAATTTTTTGCGCACCTGATTTATCAGCCGGTGGTTTGATGGCATCACCTGAATGGCTTTCATTTTGTTTATCGAGTTCTTTTTGGCAATTTGATTTCAACGATGGAATTGGTTCACCTACCACAACACCTGCACTAGTAGGTAACAATGTAGGCAGCAGCTCAGAGCTAGGCTTACGAGTATCGTCCACAATGTCTTCGTCGGCACTTTCAAAGTCCTCACTGTCGGATGTAGTTGTACTAGCCATTGCACTCCTTACAGATATGGAATGTAAATTATTGTCTGAATTATATCAACCTACACTACGGACCTAACCAAAATCCCTTGTTTATACTAGGGTAGGGCTTAGGTCTACACTGATAGTTCAACTCAAAATTAGGTTAGGGTAAGTAAACTACAAATGCCACATTTATTATCAATTTTAAAACATTACTTATATTTTCTTACAGTATTATCACAATGGCTGTAATGGTAACGTTACAGTTATCTAGTGCACTCGATGTGAAATTTTAATGACGTCAAAACAGATGTTGATTCTGATTAATACTTTGATTTTGTACACTTCTGTCAACTGTCATGTCGCCACATAATTACCACCGCCTTTGTCTCTTACTACGCATTTGACGTGTGACGTTTACCAAATATATGAAACTACAATTTAGACGACTGTGTTCAGATACTCGAACTCGGTGTTTGAGCTGTCATCTACCATGGCGATCACACTATGGAATTTATTTGAAGCAACTTTGCTATGTCTCAATGCTGTCTGCATTCTCCATGAAGAACGATTTCTAGCTAAAAGTAATAATCAACAATATCTTATTGTTTCCTAATCATATGTATTCATTTGTCCGTTGAATGTGAGTCTAAGTGGTGTACATTAGATTACTTCTAACCTAACTTTTCTGTCCACAGTGGGATGGGGAGTGAATAATAATGTCCAAGGATTTGGCGAGCAACCGACTGTCAAAAACCAAATTTTAAATCTCGTAAGGTCAATTAGAACAGTAACAAGAAGTAAGTACCTAATGATATTGTGACAGTGTGCAACGCTTCTGGCCATCAAAAATCAGGCAGATAGATCTTTCGGAGAGCACAATAGAGAAGTAGTCTCCCGTAAGGATATTATTCACTCAATGGTTATGCTAGGCCATTGAATTTGTGTGCTAGGCCTACCATCCATAGTCCTCCATGTTTTAGCATTAGTTCTCACACCTAGAAACCAGGTAACGTCCTTAAGTAACGGTTTTAGTAAAATCCAGTCTGTTTCTTTCATTACTGGTATGCCTAGCTCTAAACGTTTCAAAATCAAAATAGTTATATTCGTTGCCCCTAGATCGTTGATCCGTCTAGATCCACTAGATCCTTCGAACGAACTGAGGTGTCTCACTTAGTGAAGCTGGCTGAAACTTGTCTTTATGCAACTTTAGTTTCAAAAATTTTCACTGTGGAGCTTACATTTTTAAATGTATACATTTTATCATCATTTCACTGATTGTTCCACTTTAACACTTGTTGTAATAGGTAGACGGTAATACTCAAGATGGAGATGATTCAGAACACTCAAGTTTAGAGAACACTAAAATGTCGTACTGCGGGTCCTCGGTCTGATTTCCGACCTGGATGTTCATTTGCCTGGCACTATTCTGTTCCCTAACCATAATTAAAATTTTCAAGATTTGATTCCATATTTTCGATGTTGATTTAAAATATTAAATTGAGATCTATTTGGATCATTTTTTGTTATTAATAATTTGGTATAATTTCAATTTTCTATCGAACAGCAAAGCTATGGTCTCAGCTGTATTAAAATGTAGACCGTAGAGTAGTATGTAGGCCTGATCTGTTTGGCAGAGAAAATCAGACATTAACAACCACATTTTTTCCAATTAGAAAAATAAAACATGACATTATTACATGTATGGTCTTGCATTTTTGTTTCAGTTCCACTGATTTTCTTCAATATACTTACGATCTTCTTTAAGCTGATACTCGGATGATTTTTAGAAGACCGATCTTGTCGATTGAAATTGAACGATTTACACCTTGGAATGAAATGAACTGTGAAACAACCAACAGTTTTGTAATTGAAATTTGATCTAATTTCTATGTTTGCGTCAATTTTTCTTGTTACATTTTCTTAATTAAATAAAAATACTATATTTATACACATTATATTGTTTCAATTTTTTGTTTGTGTATAACCTCTAATATACTGTGTGAAATGGGACTACCATAATATTATGTAGTTTTATAAATAGTATGCCTACAGTAACAGTTTTGATATTTTCGAAAGTTTTTCCGGTAATCACTCGGGCCCATTATTAGACTAAGCGTGCTTTATAACCACTTGTCAACAGAAATTGATCGTTTTTAGTGTAGATAAACTATCCACTTATTCATAATAACAATGACTTGGGACTGAAATTTCCCCTCTCCAGATTCCCAAGTAGGCCTACTGGCATTGAAACCTTGTTAAAGTTCGATATGCTTTCATAGAAACTCGTTTAAAACCTGCGCATTTTATGCTCCGTGAGAAATGTATATAAATCGCAACTTGGTAAGAAATATGTCGAATGTCTGATAGGCAATAGTTAATATCTAATTCTAAATACCTCGAACTACCTGTTGACGATACCTGCTGAGTACTTTCAGTGCACCACATCAGTTCACCACATTCGTTTTTCCGTCCCTTTGATCGTGCAAAACCACATCCAATCAAGTGTGCTATTCAAAACTCATACATTTAATATGACACAGCCAAATAATATTGAATGAATGGAATGAATATAGTGAAAATTAGATTAATTGAAAGTAAAATAAATATATAGGCCTAACACTAATGAAAAATGAATTGATTAAATTTATAAGAAAAAAAAAAAAAATTACTAATAATATAATACATACAAGCACAAAGAACATTTCCAGAATAATAATAAGAAAAAGATCAAGATATTAAAAAGACTGAAGATTTTTTCTCCTCAATGCAAATGCTTTAAACTGTTCACTAATCCTGATATTGATACATCAAGATTTTTTTGTTGTTAAATTTCCTTTTTTTATTGTTATTAATTATTCTTTGGGGTGGTAACATCGCACTTGTGGTGCCCTGTCTGAACGATCCTACCTTTCATCCTTAGCAATTGGCAAACACTGATTTTGTATCAAGTTTCGATGTTATGAAAAAAAAGCAAACTGGTAAATGTGAGATATCCAATCAGTGATGAAGGAAACAAGGGATCAGGGATCACAAATGGTACGGAAGTAGATGGACGATTAATAAGCCACGCCTATCTTTAGTCGTTAATTGTGATCCCCAGTGCTCGAATATGCATCCTTATATTTAATTGATAAGCGCGCTTTAGTTGATGATATAAGTTTACTCTTGCTGTTTTCTGATGGTCACTGGGCTTACGATCAACCAAACTTCATTGCAATCTGTATATGTATTTTTTGGGGCTCTTCCCAATAAAGCAATACGTTTTATTTTTTCTTCGAAAATGGCTGGTTGTAGTATTTGTATTTATGTACAATGTAGTAATGTGAAATTATGTTTTCATATTCAGTAAAAGATTAATAGTTAGTTTTACGAAATATTAATTTGTGGTTGTTATTCCCTGATATTTTTGCATATCATTATTAATAATTGGCCCAAGTACAACTTATTTTTCGTATACCTGAATCCTTTTGAGTTTTTGGGATGCTTTTTCTTTCTGCGGTGTTATTCTTGTATAGGATTTTTCCGAATAAGAGTTAACTATCTCAAAAGTCACCCATTAGTTCGTTCTGATATGGGAGTAATGTTCACAAATAACTTAGCTCGTCGGGGTCGTTACAATACAAAGCGAACAATAATCGTAATTGTTTATAATGTTGGACAAAATTGACAATTTGATTGATTTCTCTGTTTTAAATTGTCGAACCCTCATAAACAATAACAGACAACCAAACCATTCATTGCTTAGGCCTATGCAAACGAGTCGCATAATTGGTATTCATAAATAATAAAAATAGTAATAATTGTTCATTCAACTATCAAATTCATTGTCTTTGCTTCCATGACATGAACTGTGTTTCTCAATATTAGTTTGATCAGCATAACATAGACCAAGTAAGTTGAGTAATATTTTTGTTGTGCTGTCATTGTTGTGTCATTTACTAGCAACACGATCAACACTGCATTTAGATGAGCAACCTTCTCCCTCTCTGTCTGCCCTTCCCTCGATCTTTCTCTCTCCCTCATTTTATGAGTCGCTATTGCTTATAAATCAGTAATTAATTATCGATTTCTTGAAAAGTAGTTTGAAAACTCCTTCCGTGGATCAGTCAACTAAGGCACCGCTTTAAAAACTGAAGTGACCGTTGGGCGTGGGATCGAGTCCCGCATGAGGTATGATCTTTTGTAAACGTCATTTCACGTTTATATCATCACTTTATAGTTTCACTATCACTATAGTTTCACTATACCCCTGTATAACCTAGCCGTTGGTGAGGTTTCTTAACAAACGACAATCAATCATCAATAATATGCATGCTGCATATAGGAAGTACACCGATTTGAAATCCGAAGTCAAACTTGCGTGGTATGAGTCCTGCTGCTGGCATGGTTTTTGTCAACGTCCCTCATCTCTTATCATACACTCATTCTTACTCCCATGTAACCTAGCCGACGGTGGGGTTGTTAAGCACCATCGAAGAAATGGTCTAGTAGGCCTAACTCGTTCTGAGATTACAAGCATTACAAGAAGTAAGCCAAACTGCCCAAGTAATGTTTTGTTCGAATTAAATTATGCGCACCCAGGTCATAGCAGGTCAAATACTTTCACATGACTATTGCAATGAGATACCGAACATTCTCACGAATTTCAAACACACACAAAAAAATAGTTTTTAATCATCCTCTAAACGGAGAAAGTCGTTATTGTCGATCGACTGTCTCCCCTATCCGTTCAAATAGACGCTCGTATGTTTCGACTCACCTACTATCTGAACTTAAACGATCACATTTGTCATTATTAATTATACGTTGATTTGTTTCAATCAATTTTATTGGGAAATAAAACGTTGTAATTTAATTCCAACTTAATCGTATTCTAGATGGAAAGTGAAACTGTGTAAATAAATACAACATTTATATTGTTTTTGTATCTACATTTCAAAGACTGTGATCGTTATATAACCATTTGATATCTACTCAAGTTTGAAGTATAATTGCCCCTTTATACTGCCAAATGCTGCGTCAGTTTTCTCCTATGTATGAGAATGAGAGCTTTCACTAATATTGTTGCATAGATGATGTGTACACACTGCTATTACGATGTCCTCTATTGGCGCATCTTCAAAAAGGTCAAACAAGATCAGGGGAAAGGCAATTCAAGTTTCTATGTGAATTTACCTTTCTAATAATCTTATTGCTATTCATCGAGGATGCCGAGTTGAATAAATAATTTACCATTAAAATGATTGATATCCAACGAGAAAGTCTATATGTGTTGGTGGATCGACACTTCCGAATGCAATGGACAGGGGAGACAACCGATTGGTGAAGGAGTCGGGGTGGATATTAATACAAAGAAACACAATTTATTAACGGTGGCACATGTATTTTTTTTTATTTCTTTCTATTTTTCCTATAAAAAAGCTTATATATATACAAGTATAAAAAAATCGCGTTCAGTGTATAACAATATACAACAATATGATCGACACTGGTTGTCCGTGTCTCTTTTTGAATGTACCCGTGTTGTTCATTGTTCATTCAAAGATGTAGATGTTCGTTGGTGGTGATAATATATTAATTCTGGCGGATGAAGATGTAATTTCCGATGAGATGATCCCTCTTAACTGGGCAGTCTTTAGAAGTTGGCGCCATAGGTGCTCGATGGGGCGGCGTAGCTCTGTTGAGCGGGACCTCTCGAGTATCCTTGGAAACCACCTCCAGCTTGCTGAGATGTCTGACGGTACTGGGCAACCTGGATAGCTTGACGCACTCCCTCAAGATCGACTCCGACGACACGGCTCGAGTACGAAGGGACGCCATAAGCTGCGCTGGGAGCTCCGTATTGAGAGCTGACGCCACCGCCGTTTCCACCACCGAATCCACCACCTCCTCCGTTCTTGGACTCTTCCTTCAGGATGATCTGACGGATCTTCTCGAGGAGTTGAGCATCGACGTTTTGTCCCTCGCTTGAGCTGTAACCGGTCGACTCTTGGATGTAGCCGCCACCACCGCCGAAACTGGCACCGCCGCCGATGAAGCCACCACCGCCGGAGCTGTGGCCGCCGCCCGAGGGGCGTTGGTAGTTGTAGCCGCTTGGAGGCTCAGCGGAGACAACCGCGAGGGCAGCGAAAAGACACTGGAAGAAAGGAGAAGAGTGTTGAAACAAAATGAATTGAAGATTTCTTTACAGCTATCCAATATCAAACCAAACTCTTCGAGTTATAGCTATTCTTTAAATATTTTCTCTGATGATTAGAGCTAGATGTGAGCAGTTGATACGAAAGAAAGTATGCATCGATTCAAGTTTTGGTTTCACGACCGAGACCAGTATTTCAAGACAGTTTGAACTGCAAATGACCTGCACACTTAATGACTATACCCTGAACTTAATGGACTTGTCCATAATTATTATCGAACGGGATTGAGATTCTTGATGAGTGAAATTGAAAGATGCAAAGTATAATCTGGAAGTCAATAAAAATTATTTGATAGTCATCAAAGATGTGGGCCTACAAAATTAATAGCATAAACATAAAAAATGCAAAGATGGTTTCGAGTAGGCCTACTATATCTGTAACCATAGACGGTAGACATGGTAAATATATTATATAGATTTAATCGAAAAATTAGATATAATAAGGATAGTATGGTATATCTATTAAATTTGTATTTTCCAAAAAGTTTTTTTTTTTTTGAATGAGTTTTATTATTCATTATTATTTCTTGTATTTCCAATATTATTTCGTTACTGTTTCAACCTAGTGGTCGAGTTCTCTATTCTGCATTACCGCGTTTCTAATACGTCGAAAGAAATAATGTGTCTTTATGTCGGATAGTTACTTCCTGTCTCTGCGAAACAAGTTGAACGAGATAATTATTTATTGAGTCTCGGATCAAAAGTAAGCGAGACAAACAATCGTATTTTGAATCCATAATAAATCGCGGTATTGATAATGGTATTAATTACTTATTGCAATCCTTGTTTGCCGAATAGTTACAGCTGTACTCAAAATACTACACTAATAATTTCCGTAATTCTGAAGTAGATATATTATATTATTATAAAGTTTTAAAGTTCAAATCCGTATTTTTATTTTGCAACTCAAGTTTTTTTCTACAAATCGTTTTTTTTTTAAAATGAACACTTAAAGATTTAATACTTTTCCATGATTTTACCAAATAAACTGATAACAAAAAAAGAGAAGGATTTCACTGTTTTGATATTGAAATGAAGAACATCCCGGCGGTCCGACGCGTTAATCCTCTTGCTGGGCACCTTATTTTATTATTTATAATTTGTAGAAAATTCACTCGCGGAATAAAATAGCAGATATATTAAAATAGCAATTGTTTTTCTTACCAATGCCAGTGCGTTCATGATGTATGGTTGATGGAGTCAAGATGTGAACTGATGACTTCCAATAAGCACACACCCCCTTATATACTCGAGGCTCAATCACGTGACTAGACTTTACCTGGAGAGAAATGAAGCGGTTTCATGCTAAGTGAGAGGAGAAGACGCATCTTCAGTTGGACATCCAACAAGCGCACGCCGTCTCTATGAGATAGTGATGGCAATAAGGGGTTTCGAAAGAGAGTGAGTGAGAGAGAATAGGATGGGAAAGAAAAAGTGGATCTTCATATAGGAAAGTAGGTGCTTATTGCTTTGTTTGTATGTAAGTGTTTAGGATGTGTGGCATTAGTGACGTCATGGCGTCGCTGTGACGCGTCTAGAGGCGTCGTTGATTGGATGTTAGGATTATCGTTCACATATATCCAGTACAGTATAGAATAGGTTTATTGGCCCTAATTACATGGGATGGAATAAGTAAGGATTGCTATTGGTAATTGAGTCCTCTATTTCGATAATTATTTTCTGTAGACAATTGTTGTGTTCTATGTGATAAGGTAAAAATGACATGATGTTCACTTTATTTGAATCCAATGCCATGCAGGAGAAACTTGTTCGTTGTAGGTTAGGTTAGTTTTTGTTTTTACGCTCGATTAATCGTCGGTATCGTGTACCACGGTCTTTTTCTATGCCTGGAGCAGTGAAAAGAAAAATTATAAGTAATATGAGAATAAATTTAAAATTTGTAACTCAATTATAGCCTATATGTATGTTTATTTATGAACATCTGAAATGGATTTTCAATATAAACGTGATAATTGAACTAAACTAATGGACACTGAAATCTGACACTTGGTGTTGCAAGACTAATATGTGATTATATGTACAGTGTCCAAGGTGTAGTTATAGAGTATAACACTTATCATTTAATGCACTACATTCTACTAAAAATAGCCTACGCTTCTATATTATATTACCTCTCTAAGGATACAGCAGATTTCTACAGACGATAGAAGCTAGGACCACAAATGTGTTTTCACAGAAACAGTAGCTAAATAAAAGTAGTAGGATTTTATCAATTTAAATAAGTAAACAAGTGACAATGCCTACTAACTCTGTAAGGAATGTAAAGAAATACAAATATGTGTTAAATCTTAAACTAATATTTTGTGTGTTGATACTTCTATATAAGCAATGTTTGTTCAAGAAAGTAAATAAAACATGGAGAGACGGGTTTCTCTCGATTGATGGAATTGGAGACCCGGGTTCATAACCCGTGCCAATAATGTATGAGGATGTATGACTCCAACAGATTAAATAGGCCTATGTATATTAGAAAATAAGCCTCATTCCAGAATATATTACGTATTAGGACCTATAGATTTTGAGCAAAATTAGTTATATCAGTTCGAATTTTGAAAACCCTCATAAAAAGTACAAAGCTGAAAAAGTTGAGAATTTTTTGGCTGAATCTCAATAAATTACAGTTCAATCGATTTAGTACTTAAAATACATCAAAACCCTGAAACTACGATTTTAAAGAATAATGACGTTATTTATTTCCATAATACTGGAAAAATCTAGAAATCATTAGGGGCCTATATCAATTTCGAAAATAATAATTCACGTATTTGTCCAACAGGACCTGGTCTTTTTCTGAGTTACGACGTAGACATTACTCGATTCTGTTCATGTTTCTACACACGATCGGTAATGTCTACGTCATGACTCGTGGTCTCTGTATGGGGGTCAAAATAATGTATACTATTTACTGATATTGAGATTTTAATTACTAGTTTGCTTTGAATTTGTGGACATAATTATCGTCATCATTCGTCAAAATCTAGTTTCAGGGTTGTGATGTCCTTTAATTTCCACTAAAACCATCCCCGCTCACTCATCTCTCGACAACACTTGAGGCGTTTTCCAGTATAGCACATGTGGAGCAAGGTAATAGATAGGTATGTGGAGTAATACTATATTTTTACTACTATGGCTATAGGCCTACACTATTATGTATTGACTCAATAATTGTAATGTCACATAATATTATTTCTTATCGATTCTTAAATGCTAATTAAACGTCTCTTCATTATGCATGCTGCGAACGCGTACGCATGATGTCACAGTGACATGCGCAACGACATGCGCACAATGTCGTTAATTGATGAGTTATTATGCTTGACATGGATATCAAATTTGATTTAAATGCTGCTTCTTTCAATAAACACTTATACAAATTAAAAACATGACTCGACATAATTTTCTGTATTCATCAGTAATCTTCCACATTGTTGTATTTTAACAATGAATCTCAGCTTGTCTCATTATAGTGGTGGTACGACATACAACAACGAAACAAAACTCTATCATTGGTGAGGGTCAACAAAATGAACAACGATTTTTTTGTAAGAACAGCATTAATTATTTTGTAAAACTATAAGTAGACCTAGAACTCAGTGAAACTATGATTTATTTGTTTCATTCCAGTTCTTTATGCCTAGTTAATTTGACAATTTTTCAGATTTATAAGTTGGTTATAATTCAAATCGTCAATAAATACGATAGCGTATAAACGACTGAATGTCACATACATGTGAAAAAAATAGTTTCATAATATTATGTGTGATTTTTTGATGCGCTCTACAAGTCAGACCGACCTACCTGTAATTCTAATCAGCTTGAAAACTCCGAAAGATTCAAAAAGCTTATTTGTACCACCATACTAGATCCATAATGCATAAACAAGAATCTGCTAAGTGAATATATCTTCTTTTTTATACGTCATCCATTAAATTAAATTTTCACCAAACTTATGGATAGGCTTGTAGGCCTGCTATTGGTAGGCAGTATGTAAAGTTTCAGTACAGTCACATTCATCGTTTTCGAGAAATATTGGAGATATTTCCGAATACCTCCATGCTCATCTCTCAATAACGCACACTTATGGCGTTTCCTTTTCATTCAAATCCAACTATTCTCGCGTACGATATTCATTGCTGAAGCCGTTGTCGCAATGGGACAGTTATATTTAATTATACGGATGCCACTAACTTTTGTTTCAGATTACAACAATCAGGAAGCAAATACAATAAGTAAAACTTGCGAAACTGTGTTGTGTGAATGAGATGAGACTTAACAGATTAGTTTTAGTAGTGAATTCATGTAATAATTATCACGCTGAATCATAATAAGAATAAGATACTACTAAAATAAATGAAATGCGGACAGTTCTGTACAATTTTCAATTACAACATGACTTAATGAAAATATTTCCACAGATACACCGCAATGCCCTTTGGTGAACGTTGATTTTGGTGAATTTGTAGTATGAGGTTGCTGTCAAGTCAAAAAACTCATCAAAAAGACGGAGAACAATGTCTACCAGATCTTTGGTATACCGGTTGCTTTTTCGATTTCATACCATTTTTCAAAAGTCCGACAAAATCGTCGCCACCAATGTCGGCAACGAAGAGTTACATTCGCCGGTCATTTTCCTGACTTGTGACTTTTTTGATCATTTTCGGAAAAGTTGGGGTGCATTCGCCGGTGATTATTTCGACTTGGGACTTTTTTCATCATTTTTGAAAAAGTCGGACAAAATCGTCGCCGCCAATGTCGGCAATGTCGGGTGCATCCCAAAAATGGTCAAAAATGTCACCGGCGAATGTAACCAACATTGCCGCCAGTGAAATTTCGCATTTTGTCCGACATTTTCGAAAATGGTCTAAACAAGTTGAAAAAATATAGTTCCGTCAGCTTTCTGTATTCATGGTACCGGTAATGATTGTTCGCCGATTGTTATACTTGAGAGCTTTGACAAACATACCTCCCCTCCCACCTGTTGCAGAAAATTTGAGAATGGCTTCTAATATCTTTGTGCTCTTTCCATTTCTGCTGGTTGGATGTTAGAAAGTCGGTGGGTTTGGCTTCTAGAAGTTTCCAAACTTGGTCAAAATTGTGATTTTGTGAAACAAAACATGGTATTACCAGTTATAAAGTTGTTTACTTTTGAAAATCCGTTTCATTCATTACATTTCAATTATGAACATAATTCAGCAAAAGAAAAAGAAAAAAATTGCCGCAATTTTGAATATGGCAATTTTTTGCGTTTGGGGAAAAATTGAGTTTGATCGGGGCGGAAGTGTTAAAAGTATGTACGGTACTTGAAGAACTGTGTATATTATGTTCTTTCGATTTATCCATATTGGCTTTTTTGGACATATTTCACGAGTTTTCACGAGTTTCACTTGTTGGACATTTCTTAAAATTTGGCTTCCAGGGACCAGAAAAAAAAAAAAAAATGTAATTTAAAAAAAAACATGGGCTCACGAGTACAAAGGAAGCACATTTTTCATCACAAAAACATTTGCATTCATTATTAACGAGGTTCAGCGAAAAGATAGTTATGGAAAAATGGCCTCCATTTTGGAAATACGTCACAACTTATGAATGTGATGAAAACTTGTTTCAGAGCCATTATACGTCTCCTCCTCTCGGAGAGGAAATTTAAAATTTGTATTCTCATTTATCTTATATGTTGTTTGACTTATGCTTGTTGGATTGTCAAATTTGAGAGAGTTTGACTTTCAGTGGGGAGTCCAAACTCTCGACAGTTTTTTTCAATATATATTTTGTTACGTCGAGCATATAAAAATATTAGATATTAAGCGTTGAAGTGGTCAATGTTGCTCCATTTTTAGTCAATGAATGCATTCAATTTTGAAAAAGATTATTATACTAAATATCTATCATGTATTTATGTGCAAGTCATTACAATTGCTTGTGGACAGTGTGCCGTGGTATTTCAAGTTGTATTCAGATATACAACTGTACTAAATTCATGTAGTAGTAATTCACAAGCTATTCTTAATTATTTGAATATAATAATGATGTTAGAGATGTAAAGTATATGATAGGCCATCAGTTACTTTTAGCTCGATATGTATGTTTATGTTATAGGCCTACGTGGCTGCTGACAGGTGATGTACAACTATCAGATGAAGCTTTAAACGATTAATTTGCAGTCAAATTTATTAGGTTATAAAATTATATTATATATTATTACGACTTCAACGTTTCACTGATCTTTGTCTAGATTCCCAGAATATCTATGAGATAACTTGACCCATATATAGCATCTTTAATTTGCCATTTAGTTACGCTATTGCATATTCCATATTTAATAAAAATTACTCTACGAAGGTCAGATTTTATGAATGAGATTAGTAAGCGAAGACTCAATTCTACCGTATGCCTACTTGAACACAAGTTGGATTGTTTTTGTTTTTTCAATTATTCGCACTCTACAATTTAAAAAAAAAAGAATTTTACAGCCGGTTGTACCAAGTGATGATTAGTGAATTAAGCAAAAATTAGCAAATTAAATTGTTATCACCCTTGGTTACCTATGTTATTTTTGTACCTTAAGTAATGATTGACTAATTAATATTTAATCATCAGTTGGTACAAACGGCTCTTAGTGACACTTGGAATGCACAATGTCAGTATCTATTACAATCGGTTGTTTGTACCACTTTGGAACAAATCCATTTTTTTTTTTTTGGAAAACCCCATATGAATAGCTCGGATGTGATTAATAGAGACAAAAATGTCTTCGAAAAATTTTGATTTTCACAGAATTTATTTTAAACCCAATAATGGAACACCTGTTATTACAAATTTCACATGAATCGGACTATCCCTTAAAGAAAACAACTATTGTTTCTAAATCAAATATCAAGTAAAGGCAGTCGCGATGACGCAATTGATCGCCGTACAAAATGTCACTTCATGTGTACAGTTATACATTGGAAACATAGAAACATAGAAATATTTGTAGAAATGTACATAGAAATGTGCCTAAAGAAACTCGATATGATCCCTATAGTTAGTATAACCATATGGTATAACGATATACATAGACTATGTGGGCTTCTGAAAGAGTCCAACAAACATGTATTGTATGTGGTGTTTGAGGGGGAGGGGGAGGGGGCGGGGGGATAAGTGATGGAGTCATGCAGGTGGGGGGAAAGAGGGGTCACTGGTCATCACCCACTAGATCGTGTTGGTTGCACGTGCAAATGCAGTATAGGTTACTAGGTCGGTCCGAACTGGACAATGCACTTCGCCTCCTACACTCATCAACTCTCGGCATGGGGGATGTGCAGCTCCATCTTATTTCCGCTAACCGATAGGATACTTTTTCATGTGATCCGGACCTGGGTCGATCCCCGCCGCCGACCATCTTTACATGGGTTTTTCGTGGTTTCCCTCTGTAGTCTAGGCTAATGCTGGGATGGTTCCTACAATATAGGCCACGACCACCTCCTTTCCACTATCCTTCCCATTACCTAAGAAACCTTCATCTCATCATCTCATTAATGATCCATCCGAAACCAATAGATCTTGGTTATACAGTGCGTCGTTAAACCCAAAATAAAATTAAATGAAGAATACTTTAATTTCAAATAATGAAATTGATTGTCAATTTTCAAAATAAAAGTATTTCTGTTTACGAGCCCGGGTTACTGATCTCCCCTCCCCGCAAGGAGAGTTTCTATATCAATGTTATGAGAAGGAAGTGTAGGTATTATAATATTTAAGATAAAGATCTTTCATTATGTTATTATACTATTGGTACCGTGCATCCTTGCGTTGTGAACCAAGATGGTTTATGACGTGCTTTTAACCCAGGTCGTAACCATGTCAGATGGAAACGTGATTTACTTGTCCCGGTCGAGCGAGGATGTTGTACTTGTATCAGTGTGTGTACTCAATGTGTAGGAGGTATTTCAATTTTAGAAAGGTACGTAGCTGAACCTGATATATCATTTATTATTATGTACATATATATATATATATATATATATACATATATATATATATATATCCGTGCAAACCGTGCGACCTGTGCAGTGCGTATACAAAGAAACAAAAAAACATACACAGCTCCATAAGAGTGGGATGGAAGTCTTTGCTATCGCTCATCCAATCATGAACATCGAAAACTTGACATAGTCATTGTTTTGTTTCACAATTAGGATTGAGTATGCAAGGTAGGATCGTTTTCGTTTGCACCTTAAGGGTGAAGGTATCAGAAGTATAGCAATTTTTCATGACTTGAAATTATTCTCGTGGTGTAATCTATATAAAATTATAATTCCACATGTTCAATAATAACTTTTTATTTCGACATTTTTTCACTCATCTATTGCATACAACTCCCGTTTCAAATGTCACGGCAATTTGATACGTGCCACCTACTATTATCATAGTGTTATATATTGTTTTAGCAGTTCACTATTTATTGTATATTTGGGCCACTACTTATATAATTTTATTATATAAAATCAATAATAAAATACAACGTATGCTTGAAATAAATTAACACCTTCCTCTGTTGCTCAGTCAGTAGACCGCTATATAAACTGAAATCATCATTGGGCTTGGGTTTGAATCCCGCATAAGGCATGGGTTTTTAAAAACGTCCTTTCACCAATAACCATCACTCCATTATTTCCTTATCACCTACTTAGTCGTACATCCGTATAACCTGGTTGTTGGTGGGGTCGGGTCGGGTCGGGTCAAACAATAACCATCAATACATTCGCTTTATTGCTTCTTCAACCCTCCTCCAGAGTAGAACCGAGTAGAAGGACGATCCAGAGTGGAGTTACAATGATGTCTTTGAATAGTAAAATACTATCAATCATGTATGAAAATATCGTTATCTTCGTTATCACTCCTAATAGCTCTTAATTTCCTATAGTATGGAATGAAAATGAATCCACGAGGTTTTAATTGGATTAAGATTTCAATTAAACTTCAAACTTTACTTTAATACTTTTTATTCATCCGTCCGTTCAATTGATTTGTAGTTTGTTTCAGTAGTAGATTGTGATTGGACAAGGATTCGAGTCTCGCCATGGTCGACCATCCTGACAGGGGTTTTTGGTTCAGGGGTGTTTAATGGGTTGGTTCCTTGACAACAGGCCGTACAACAGGTGTTGTACGTTTCTTTCAGTGTATCGGCGAATCAATTTTTTTTTCGGTGTACAAATTGTACACAGAAATTGTACAAGTTTTTTTCGGTGTACGCTTTTCCAGTGTATTGGAAGGCTATATAGCCAGGGGCAGCAAATCGATCTTATCTGAACAATCGACGTTTTTGTATATAGCTGTTTGACTCGTGTATCCCGTATTCCGTATTCCGTATTCCGTATCCCGTCGTCTTGTATCACATATTGCTGACTCGTGAGTACATCCCGATGAACCCTCTTTTCCCGTGCCACATCGTATACGGAAGAATGAGATCAACTCTGATCTCTCGTGATTCTTCAAGACGTCTAAAAGTACATTGTTGTCCGACAGATACGAGGACCGGAGCAACAAGTCATAGGTCATATGATGTACTTCACTGTAGACACGGCTAAGTAAAGTGCAATATAACGGCTTGCATGCAACATGCAATGTAACTACCGATACTGCAGGTGATTAGGAAGTCAATAGCTCTCCTCACATCTTGATAGCATTTATCTAGCAGCAAATAGAACTTGATACCGTACATTTCTTTCGAGAAAAATATTGTAGATGGAGAAAAAACTCAATTACCACAATAACTGTGTATATAAAGTATGTGTATATAAATAATTAAATACATATACAAATATAATGTATTTATATAACTTATACATAATACGTACCAAAGTATTAATAACATCATGTTCAGTGATAATTCCCGATACATTTTTTGGACAATTGTATTTACAATTGAAGAGCACAGAATGTTTTTGCTAAATTTCACATGATTTTTGTAGAAAGTTTTCAACTAAATACACACATTTAGCTCGTGAAGTAGGCCTACAGTAAATAATTGAATGGCAGTATCTGTTAATAGGGACAGCACGATATTAGTTGAATTGCATTGTGCGTGATGATCAAGTGAGCCTTTACAACTCCACAGATTTATTCGATGATATAATATGTTGAAATTTGAAAACTTCTTGATAGTCACGTTCAAGGAAAAGATTTATGCTAAACTTCCAAATAATTATAAGTTATCGATCGTTAGAATTGTGTGTATTTTGCTTATTGAGAGGGAGGTGAAATTTAAAGTCGCCACCCGTGGCTCAGTCAATTATCGCTAGCGGTAAAAACTGAAGTCTGGTTTAGGGCGTGGATTCGAGTCCCGCTTAATGCACGGATTTTGTGTACGTCCTTTCACATATCATCACTTCATCGTTTCATCACCGCTCATTCGCACCCCCACATAACTATAGCTGTTGGTAGGATCATTAAGCAGTATTCAATTAAATATATGTAAGAAAACGTATGTATAATTTAAATAGGTCTACATAGCCCTTGTTAATTTTTGTTTGCCACATCTAGACTGCATGTGTTATAGAAGCACGCTTACTTGATGTAAACGTGTTGGAAAAAGTATTTGTTTAATTAAAATACATTTTCAAAGACAGAAAATCATGTATATTATTTTGTCAATACTATATTTTTTTATTCACGAATGTTGAAGGTTTCGATCGACCGTCTCCCCTATCCCCCACCACTAACACAGGGATGGTTCACTCCTTCATCTCTCTCCTTCATCTCTCGTGAAGCCGTGAATACAAGTGGAAAATCAAGTTTATTGTAACACACCATATGTGTGAAAACAAATGTAATTGTATATATTGTATATATAATTATATATATTTATATATATAAATATATATATATATATATATATATATATATATATATATATATATATATATATATATATTTATATTTATACCTATCCCCCCCCCCTCTCTAGTTTACCGGTGAAAATTACATGGTAGGCCTATTGTGTAATGATTTTTATAATACAATTATAAAATAATTTAAAATATATGTTCCTCTCAAATTTTGGATTGCATGTTTGCTTTCCCGTTGGTTGGCTGCAATCTTTCGAGAAATAACTGATTTTTTTATTCAATTCAACCCGGATCTCTGTGAAACCACCAATAATTCAATTAACTATACAGCTATAGGTATTTATATTCGTATTTAATTACAAATGGCAAATTAAATCAATTGAATGAATAGGTACTATACAGAATTATTGAAATTATATACCCATAATCAATTGTATTAACTACAAATGCACTCAAAGTATTAACGTAATAATTTATTGTAATTATATTGCATGCATAAATTATAATGTCGGATACTCAATTATAAATGACTATAGAATCCATTTATTTCCACTACTTGCTTCAATATGAGTATATTGTAACGACTCGACACAGCCAACCGCCAATGTTGTTGTATAGGGAAGACGATAGATCGGGTCGTGCAAGTTCAAGTATGGAAGACGTTACAGATTCGTATTGAAATGTTATGGTAATTCATGACACAGATTCACAACAACCTTTCTATAAATTGTTGGCAGAAGTTGGTGGAACTACTTCCAATAATAATGTGGTTTATTATACTACCACCAAGACTTGCGTATCGTGAACTATTGGTACGTAAAACTCAAAACATTAATCTCGTGATGAAACGTATAGGACTGTCCGATATACTAACCGTCTTCAAGGAAAACGATGTAATTGTTGCTTTCAGATGAGCGAGGAATTGTAAACATTAATGAGAATGAGAAAAAAATACGCAAGAAAAGATGAGTATGAATCTAAATCAGGGTTCAAACTGTTTCCATGATGAGGTTTTATTGAGTTTTAAAAAACAGCTATAAATTTTCCTAAAATTGAGAAAGAAAATCATACAAACGAACAATTTTTGCCACTACGTAAAATAAGATCTCTAATTACTCTCGTTATAAGAGCTCATGGAAATCAATTTAGCGGAATTTCAGGTATATGATGCCAACTTTTGAACGGTAGGAGATATCAGGACCTAACCGCGACTGCCACAAAAACCAAGTCCTAATGTCTAGCTAACTCCAAGAGACTAGGACTTTGATTGGTTACCATTTTACTAGAAGACCAAATTACCGTGTCAATATCCGGTCCTTATGTACTTCTATTGTTGTTAACATAAGATCCTAGCACTGCTCATCAGGTGGGCTACGAAATGTCAAGTTTATGCAGTCTAAGAGACCGTGACTTTGTTATTATCTTGCATCGTCGTGGCGTATAGTATTTAGATTTTCTAGTCTCTTGGAGCTATAGCTAGACGTAGATAAGGGTGTTCTAACGCGGATATAGAAGAATATTTTCAATACCTTCTACATGGTATATATAGGACTATATATATATATATATATATATATATATATATATATATATATATATATATATATATATATATATATATATATATATATATATATATAAATGTGTGTGTAAACATAGGGTATAAAGAAACCATTCAACATCGCATTATTTGCACAGGTATGCAGCTAAAACAGACACATTCAGTAGATAGGCTATATACCTTACAACACCTATGAAAATGTCACCTATGACACCTACAAATGTGTTGGAATCCACAAATTTGATAATTTCATCTGACATCATTTTGAAGATTTATCACCACCATTATCTGTATTTCTTTTGTATTGCAATTCTGATACATCTTACCATTCCGAAGTTATCATCCAAAAACTTATATTTCGCTGAATCCACTCCCGTGCACTCTTAATATTTACAGTTCCTTAATTACGGAGACAGTTTTTCTGCCACTGCGATTGTTTAATCTAATCGAGGCGCTTCGCGCGTGCTACTCATTGTGCATGGAGTACGATATGCGTAGAGATTGTCATCAAAGCATTGTCTTGAGCATTATTATTCTTAGGCATTAGTTAACACAAATAACTATAGGCCTATAGAAACTGCTAATACAAATACAATTGTGCATTGCGTTCATATTCCATTCTCTTGTTGGCTGCTTATATATAACAGAATAACAATACATGTGTTTGTGTTTCTATTTTGATTATAGTTTTTAATTCTTTTATTTTCATTGTCTATATTAATTTTTATTTCACATATTTTATTCACAATATAAAAAATCACACAACATCATACATGTAAGTTGAAGTTCGTGGAAGTCGAGTTTCCCATGTAAGGTGATTTATCTAACGTCTACAATTTGAAAAGAAAAATCCGATTTACTCCGTTTTTGTTCTAGAAAAATTATACAAAAATAGTGTTTTAGGGCAAAATAGATTGAATCACTTTTGACTGTTAAATCGTTAGTCATAATAGTTGTTTCACATTCTGTCGTTATATTGTTATAGGGAAATGATGTTTATACATATCAGTAGGGCATATAGGCCTACATATACTTGTAGCCATAACTGAAGAAGAACTATAGTTTATAAATAATGAATTGATATATTTTGGTTCAACGGCGCGTCAACGACGAAGTTATATTGCAGTAATAACAGATATGCATATTCGGTTTAAAGTGCCGGACGAAGTGCCGGAGCCTGTAAAATATTTGAATAGATCATTCAATTTCTGGCCAAAACCAAACTAAACTTTGAACTAAACTAAAGAAGGGGACCTGAAACAATAAATGGAAATGTTTATTTCATTTTAATGCAGCTTAACGACCCCACCAAGAGCTAGGTTATACGGGGGTACGAATGAGCGTGTGATGATACGATGAAGTGATGTTAGTGATGACGTTTACAAAAACCCATGCCTTATACGGGACTCGAACCCACGCCCGATCTGACTTCAGTTCCTAATGCAGTGCGATAGTTGACTGAGCCTCGGGGGTGGCTAAAATATAAATTATCAGTATAAAAAAATCAAGAGGCTCATGTGTCACGGGCTGGAGATTGGAAAGAGACAGAGAATCCAACACTGTATTAGTTGATGATAATCTTTTTTAAATAAATAATTAATCAATCATATAGAGGAGAGCGATGGCTAGCTGTCATTCACCAACTATGGTGATTTCAACAAAAACATTCCATTTGAAACATAGATTCATATAAACAATTTAGGCCTATTACAAATCAAATATTGTTTCTTGGGTCACTTCATGTCTGTTCCTGTCACTTTTAACTAAATTACATAGTCGCACGGAGTTATAGTCCTGTGAACCCTCACCCATTGACTAAAGAAATACTATAAAATATAATATCTTTAGTCTATGTATCAACGCCCTATATATAGCGCTACATTTTAGTGTTACATTTTAATTTTACATTTCGGTCCATAATTACTTAAAAACTCTGGCTGCTCTCTGATTGGTTGAATTTAAATTTAAAATGTGTACTAGGTCTATAGACCTACTAATCTACCGATAATGAAGATCCTACAACACAAAGTTAAAGTGGTTCCATAAGGTTCTGGAGACAAATATAATATGATTATAACCTTGGTTGGTTAATCAAACATTAGGAGCATGTTTATTTATGCACTTGAAAGTTGAAACTACATGCGTTTACCACTTGACCTAACCCAATCCCATATATACGCAATACATTAGTATTGCGTAACGCATTCAGTCGATAGATGCCATTTATACACACACACACCTGTCTATACTTGATACTATTAATTAACAATTAAACGAAGAGACCATTTAAACAGAGAGTGAAAGGAGCGATCTTCATGGCCCTGACTCACTTCAAAGCGGTCCACCATTTCATCAAGTGTCAATATTTATAAAATGAAGGAATCACACACTTTTTAATTGTGTGGACTTTTATCACGATGCTTTTATATTCAGTAGGCAATGATGATGTAAGAATCTTTAGCAAAACATTGTTCGTCTTTATCGTTGCAAAGATGTCTGCTAATGTTTGGAACCCGGTGTATTATTATAGCTTCTGATATAAGTGTCGTCTCTCATTGTTGTTTGTCGTCATCAACCAACTCAGCAAGGCCGTGACTGCTCACAGCTTGGTGGATTATCATATTTTTGAGAGCTTCGTGAAGGGCACAGAGATGGAGTACATGTCAAATATTGACATTTTTGGTGCACACGCAAGATTGATTGAAAAAGTATATTTATTCACACAAAATACAGAATGAATTGCTTGATTCGAATGCCGAAATCAGAATTATTTTCACCCTCAAAAATCAACAACAGTTGTCAGGGCCGGTAACAATCGTCCCCCAGGACAACAGGTCCAACAGGACAGCATCCATCACGGCCCCGGGAACTCTTTGCTGAATGTCCCTCCATGGTCCGTATAGATGGTTCGCCACACATTCAACGACCATTCCGAGCCACGTCAGCAGTAGTTTACGAAATTCATTGAAAATAAATTTTTAAGAAAAAGTACATATTTTTTCCCACTGGATTATTTTTGTGGAGTTTTTTAAAACCCACAAACCAATTATCATGAAAGTGGACTATTCGATTTTCCTTTAAACCACCATTCAGTTGAAATGATTATGTTGAAAATGATTAGTTTCTTTGTTAAGTCGGTCCATCCCGAATTCTGATTTCTGAACAACTTTATTATTACAACTGTATGAATTGAATCTTCTTTTGGCTTATCTAACAATGATGGAAAAAGAAATAAAATTCAACGACAGTAAGTTTCGGATTAAGCTCAAGGCCGTGATGTATATGAGTACCACATACTTTGCACTTCTTGTCTTGTAGACGTTATTGGCTACCATAGTTATTAGTTGAAAAAGTCACTTTGGGTTTTATATAATCAATGATTACAGTTGAGTACCTAGCAAACGAGAAGAGTTCGTGCCCTAGTTTTACTTGTACTTGGCAGATCTGGTATTGAACCTTTTGGATAATGAGTATTCATTTGTATGTTTTTTTCAACTTTCGTTCTAGGTCACAGGCATAACACCAGTAAATTTCAACATTTCCCTCAACATTTGGCCCATACTAGAATATCGACTGTTGAAATGTTGAATAAATGCTCTGGTCAATAGAAATAACTGTATTCTGATTTTTTTATTAAGGGCTATCTGTATTTTTCATCCTTTTCAATTTCTAAACGTTTTTAATTCTAGTAGGCCTATTATGTATTATCCAATTTCTGAACTATTCTTAAATAAGGTTGAATTATGGAGCTTTGAATTATATATATATATATATCATATATTCCTTATTTTTAATACTGAAATTTGTATGTTTTGAAATTTTACATTTTGAATTTTGGTTTTAAATTTTTGATTATGTTTTTGGCCTTTTCTACTTCTCTACTTTTCATTTAAACCAGGATGTATGCTGGCAGATTGTTTGTACTCCTTTCTTCATTTCATAGACGATTCTCTCACTCATCTTACAACTCAAATGCTCCATTTTCAATACATAACTCTTTCAAGTCGTATGGGAGGTCACTTGTGAGCAGTTGATTCGAACTTCTTTCGAAAGTGAGCTTCTATCATCTTATTTGACGAATTATCCCATATTATCCCGCGCTTTAGAATTAGAATTGGCTATTAGTTTTGTTCTCTCTAGCTCTCTCTCTCTCTCTCTCCCTCTCCCTCTCCCTCCCTCTCCCTCACTCCCACCCTCAGAATGGCATTAAAAATCAAAATATAATGTTCTTTCATTCTTCTGTATTTTGTTTCATGAAAACTAAACTGCTGGAAGAATAATATAATAGTGTTATATAGTGTTGCTGAGAGAATGAAAGCGTTAAAAACCCCAAAAAGCTTCAAGATAGGTCATACAGTTTGTAGTTTATATACGATACTTTCCACTTTTAATCTAAAATTAAGTAATTGTACTAATTGGACTATGAAAATTGTATACACATTTCATTAGGTTTCATTTCTTGTACCTGCAAATAACTGCAAATATTTATCATTTTGATTAACATTTTTGACTTTCGCTTTAATTTTAATTACATAGTTAAATGAACCTGATAAGTTGATAACCTCAGTTGGTCCTCAATTATAGTTAATGAAGAGAAGACTATGTCTATTCAGAATAATGTCGGGTCATTTGACTTATCTATTAAAATACATTAAAGACAAATTCTACAACTTTCGCAACTAAACTATTAGTAATTATTCTTATTGCCAATTCTTATTGCACTTTTGTACTTTCTTAAACTGTCATCCCATTCCCATGAAATGTAAGTACTACTATGAAACTTGTACTGTCAGTGGTTGGCTTCGTACAAGAGGGGCTATATTTTTTGCCTCTTCGGAATAATGCACTATAGCACAATTTCGTTGTAACTATTTTGTCGTCCAGAGGTGGGAAGGATTCGGTCGTGGCGTGATAGCTAGGTGCCATTCCGGTTTTGACAGGACTCGACCTCCTGTCTCCTGAATGACCGTACAAAGGGCTTAGAAAATGTGGGCTTAGAATAGGCTTGTAAGTTTAGAATATATTTTACATTTTATAAACATTGTAACTTCTTGTTCTATAACGCGAGATCCTTTTGATATATTTGACTGAATATTGCATATTTTTGTATACTGGTATGCATTTAGATTCGCGAAAAATGAAAATTAAAGAAATGCATGGTTAGTGCTTATCTTTTCAGTGGGGCGCATGAAAAAATACCCATCCAACCCGACGAAAAGTTTTCCAAGAATCTCGATATTATTGTTCACCAAAGGGTTTGATTTTAGGTAGGTCTACGATGGATAGATTTTCTAGTCTTGGGTCACCTTCTGCCTATACTATGCCTATACTGCCTATACATACTAATGGCCTATCTGCTACCATTTTGAATCTTTTTTCTCCTGTTTTGCCTACTACGTTACTTTTCTACAATCTACATCACCTGCCGCTTCAGCTCAAAACATTGCATTTGCTAAACCACCCTTCTTCATGTATCACTCTGAAAAATGAACTGAGGATGTGATGGTATATTGGGGGGGGGGGGGGGGGGGGATATGAGGAGTAAAGTCGTAGGCAACACCACGAGACAAAAAAGGTTCGAAAGAGTTGTAGGTATGTTAGGTACACAGCCATAATATAATATATAATAATAATGCCTCGAACCCAGATAACCAACTTAGTTGGGTCAGGGGGGGTGTCCCCACTGATTTTTCTAGGGCAGACTCCTTGAATCTCGGTTTCTGCCAGTTCCGAGACTTGTATCTACGTCCTCCTCCTCTTCTTCACACCTACTATCCTCTTCCTCTTCTTCTCTTCATAAACAAAATATATATTGTGATTTACAGTGCATAGTTGTCTCAGACAACTATATAGTCGTTCCTTGCTAATGGCAGTTAGCAACTGCTATCGAAGAAGTGAACGTAACATTTGTACATAATGGAATAAACTTTCGCTTGACCGTAAGCCTACTAATTGCCTTCGTAGAGATGATCTATGACATCATTCCAAGCGGTTACAGTAAATACCTCACACTGAAGACCTATTAGGCTATTACCACTCTTCAGGTGAACTGGACCCTTACCTAATAAACTCTTTGAAATAACGTGCTATAGGGCTATAGCTAGCTCCAATTGGTTAATGTTAACTAAAAAAAAGCTACCTACCATGACCATATATTATAATAACAAATTAATGGTCTCTTCTACTGAATACTGTATCACATGCCGAAGCCCACCTCATAAACAGGGCTAGGATTTTGTGCTAACAACAGTGAACATATACAGAGACTATAGAAGTGTTGCCATGACAGGTCGCTCTCCTAGTACACGTTAACCAATCAAAATCCTTTATAGCCTCTTGGAGCTAGCTATAGCACTATCACGAAATTTATTAAGTTGATAGATAGATAGATAGATAGTTTCATTTAGTATATTTCAGCTCTCGGTATTTAATCATTGTCAGTATTCAATTACAAAAAACATAATACATATGAATACAATAATAATTATCAGATTGAACCATGTAACAGTAGAAACACTATGTCATCATACGACAGAATATGAAATATGATTTATATCAAACCAACAGAATAAAATATGATATAACTAAAGTTTTACAATGTAATCTAAAATATAATATGTAGTCCTATAAACCTATGTCATAACGGGAATTCCATTTTGACAAATTTTGAACGTTCTTTTTTAAAAGAACTCAAATTTGTAAGGCTTCTTACTTTTAGGTCAAATTTGTAAGGGTCCTGTGGTCTGAATGATCACAAAACTTTTCGTGACCAGACTTCAAAGTTGTAAAACCAAAGTGTGTAACTTTCGAGTACTTTTCATACAAATATCTCGCTCATCTTTCAACGCATATATTGCTGCGTTTTCCTAGTAGAAATGATTGACACGTCACGATTATATTGTCTTATACAGTAGGCCCTAAGATTACATTGTACATTGTAATATAATGCACGTTGTTATTTGATTTCTCTTGTTTCTTTTTGATTATTGATGTAGTGAATCTAAATAATTACATACATCCAAATCATCAGAGCCTTAACAACGTCTTATTCTATCAAGTCGACGCAATTACATCGAGTAATTATCTGAGGAATCTGATGCGGCTTGGAATCTAAAGAAGGATCGAGTTAATTCATATGAAACTATTTTTGAATAATGAGAGTAATCTAATGAAATTATTAGCTATAATTGATGATAAGTGATCAATCATCCAACTAATCTAGATGCGCAATCGTTTACACGCAGCTTGAGTGGTTGTATGTAATCTAGAGACGTAAGTATAGCAATTGTAAATAAGTTAGGAATATATAGAATTTTGAATATATCAATTTACTCACGTTTACATTGTTCGAACATAAATACCTTACGACTAATTGATATATATAATATATATAATGAAAATCAGAAAATTACAAATAAAATATATCTTGATAAAATTCAGCAATCTCATCCCCGCTCAATGCCTAATATTTTGTATCCGGTAAACCCTATAATATTCCGGTATATAGTTCATAGTACGATAGCTCGTATGAACAATTACTTTTTTATCTGTGGAATAATGTGGAATAATAATTTCAATTCATTTTTCGCAAATATATTATAACATACCGGTATATCAATTAATTTTATAAAAACAACATGATTTTTCCAAAATGAACTTATCATACACAAATGCTTACATCCATTCATAGGGCGTGGCGGATTTCATATTCAGTGTTCCGGTAGGCATATATATATAATTTGAATATATATATATATATATATATATATATATATATATATATATATATATATATATATATATATATATATATATAAAAGAATCAATATTTCTAGGCTCTATACCATACTATAATATTGATGCTTTACACTATTCAGAAATTAGCATTTAAAAACTTGATATTTGGCTAAATCTGAGAAAAATGTGATTGATTGACCTAAGTATCCTTTTCATCTACCTATTATAATATTATACATTTTTGTATTCCATGTTTTGTTATTCTGTGTCTTATGGCAACCTATTATTCAAAAGCAGTCTTATTTTTAAAATATATAATATATAATATATATATATATATATATATATATATATATATATATATATATATATATATATATATATACATAAGAGTGTTATTGGTGTAATGAGTATGGGGAATAATAAGTATAAGCAATAAGCATATAAGCCTATAGGGTATGGTAAATATTTTTTTCTACCAACAAAGATGAAGCTGCGAATTAACCCTGTTTGTGCAGTGTCTTCTTTCTGGAGACAAGTATATACATAATAGGTGATGTATGATAACACAGCGCGTTGCTGCATGCTGCCTCTGGACTAGATCCAATTGCCTCTCCTTCAGAAGTAAACTGCACAGTGTGTGTAGAAAGTATCGAGCTCTGAATACAGAAGATTTAATCAAAGGTTTGGTGTGCGATAAAACATCTTATTAAACATGGAAAGTTATTGCGTTGAGGTTTTATTTTGAATTATTTACTGAAGATCGGTTCAAAAGATCTGCTTCCGGTTCAAAGCGTGTATATATCATCGCACGAGCGTTGGCGGGTAGTTACCAACTTGAAAGACTTGATACTCGTTACTCAAGAATGTTGTGAGAAGTGAGACGATTCTAAATTAAATATATCGTGTTTAGAATTTGGTTAGGGGGTGAGGTTCTCCACTGATTTGTATGTTTTTGACTTATTTCATGAAATTATTAAAACTATAGATCTATGTATTTTTTTTCTATCACAATTGAAATCATTATAGTTAATAAACAATCATTGTTTTCGCAATTAAAGAATAGCAATTGAATTATTAGTATGACCTATTAGAAGCGGCACGTTTGACTGTTTTAAGACTTTGAGGCGGGCTTGTCACCAATTAATTATGTTGACGTAATTTACTGTGGAAACTTATTTATATAATATATTTATATATATATATATATATATATATATATGTATATGTGTGTGTGTATATATATATATATATATGTATATATGTGTATGTGTATGCGCAAAAATGTGTAAATAATGTTTTTCCGCGAATATAATAATTGCTTTAACAAAATATGTGTATACAAAAGTAGCACACTTCGATCGTGGATTATAGCTATGGATACGCAACACGTACCAATTCCTTATAAGACCCTCTCCAGAGCTAGGAAATTTGAGGGTGAACTGCTGGACTTTCAGTTTTGCATTGTGTAGAGTCTATAGTGGTCAAATTATATTGTGAATCAGATTATTGTAATAGATCGAGCAGTGTGATGTTTTTCCGATTCTTGCGAAATGTGTTTTACCACAGTGGTTCTACTAGAAAACTCCAATGTATTAGAATTTTGATATCTTATAGGTCTACCTTTCAAAAGTTATCAGACAAAACTAATATACCGCTAACTCGACTCCCATGCACCCGTAATCTAAAAACACTTCAGCGCATTCTTCTGCGCACATCTGCTATCTGAGTTACTTCAAGTATTAGTGTAGGTATCAATTATTAAACCTTCACTTCAATAAGGAAACAGTGCAGTAAAATGTTGCACAAAGTTCTACAATTACTCAATAATTGAAGGTTATTATTTATTACCATAAGTACTTAATTATCAAGGAATAGATTATCAAATTAGTGTGATTATCCAAAATGATTATAGATCATTATGATTATATTAACTGCAAGTTGAATAGTTGAATATTCGTGAATGGGCATATATATATATATATATATATATATATAACTTATATATATATATATCAATTCGCTTGATGTATCCTTGTATCCACTAAAGAAGAATGTTCCGAACGACTAACATACCACTAGGTAAGGAGTGGTTTACTCTTTCATCTTTCGTGGATTCAAGTATAAACATACATATACACACAAATATAATATATATACATATAACGGTAAAAGATCAAATTCGTAATTAGGGGTGGTTTGACTTTGAACAACAAATAATTGCCAACACAGTTTGATTATCATGTTCGAATTTAAAGAGCTAATGGAATACAAGTTTTCCATAAAAGATGCTTCAATTTTTGACACGTTCTAGTTTTAAAAAAAGGAATTTTTCTACTAAATCCAAATTTTCTTTAATATGGATTCCGTATTCGTCCGATTCAAATAACAATGAGAACAAAGAACCTCCACTACACACATTGAGCTTTCAAATCTCCCACGTTTACATGTTTTCAAGACAAGTAGCACGAAACTATAGCTTCTCACGAGAGATGGTGTTTCCTTCCTTCCTTCTTCTTCACTTTCACTCTCACTTCCTCTCTGCTGTAATAGTTGCTAACTTCACACTCGCGGCACATCTCTTGGTGTGTACTACACACGCATTATTGTCGCATTAGACAAACTCTGCTGCGTGAGGAGAACGAGATAATGTTTTTTCTGAAGGGATGAGTGACATCTGATGGATGAGTGTACTACACACATGTGTTTAAATAATCTTGTTTTTTGTTTTTTTATGAGTTTTTCATGTGTCACCTAGAAGTTCATAAGAGTCGACCTTGCCTTGGTTAAAGTGTCCTCTCCAGTAATGTAATGAATATAAGTCACTTCAGGTGGAGGTGCCGGGTTTTTCGAACGCCGCCTTGACCGTCTTGGCCGAATCTGTTGCAATCAAAAATAGTGTTGTACTATTCTTTTACTGTTTTGTTTAATGAGGCCCAATTACGTCGATGCACCAATTTTGATGTGGGGATTACCTATTACAGATATTTTGGTTGCCAAACTAATGACAATTTTTTTCGGAAACACTTCCTAAATATGAAGTGAAAACTACACTAATTATGTGGTAAAAAAATGAAGAATAAATCAACTATTCTAACGAAAAATCTGCGCATGATTCTTTTGGATCCATGAAATTTGTGTTTTTATTATTCTCTCCTCATCCCCCCCCTCCCTTCCCCTCCACCCACTTTGAAGCAACTGTGAAGTAAGATTACATAGAACTAGTGGTAATTATGCGTCCATTTTATCAGAGTGAGAGTGAGAGTGAGAAACAAGAGGGAAAGAGATACGAATAAAAATGATCCATTTGAATCGTGTGATCCAACACCTCTTTTCTTCGTTCGTGAATGTTACAGTAATAATTCATGTTTATTCCATTAATTTGGATTATAATATATTTGATTTATTTATTGTAGTAATTGGACCTATATAACAAGTCATCCGTTAAGCGCTAAACAATCACTTTCAATTATGAAGAAATCTTCAGTATTCTATCGTAGCCCTACTACAGATTTAGAACAATAGGCAGCTACCTCAATTTGAAATTTTAACTACTAAATTGTTAAATAAATTGACTATACTGTAAATAAAGTTATCACGCACCAAAACTTTGGTATTACACGTAAGTAACACACCCCTACCCACCCACCCTGTACTGCTATAAATACAAACCATTCTCACGGCAAACAGGTTTATGAATAGTTGTCAACATTATACTGCATCCTTTACATCAAGCTCAACTCGTCGACAGACCGTCTTCGATATCATATAACATTAACGATTATCAGTCTCGACTCGTCACACAAGTTGAATCAATTAGAAGTATATCAGTCGTATGTAAGTTAATGTGTTTTTATAACCACTTCAGATGAACAACTTAATAACCTTTCTCTTGCATTGACAATGGACCAGACAGTCGGACAATATGTGAGTGTCAACAGTCATAACAATAATAATAATAATAATAATAACAATAATAATAATAATGGAAAGTCTTTATTTACCAACAACGTCAGTAGAGTAAAAATGAGCGAGGTTCAATCAATTAGACAGTCGGACAATAATGAATGGCCGACTATCATATTGCCTACCTTTCCAAGTTGTCCAAAATCAAGTTTATCAAACTACGTATTACACCTACCTTGGTGGTGATGATTATTGTTGGCTTCGCGACCCCACCAACAGCTAGGTCATTTTGGGGGTACGAATGAGCAGGTGATAATGAAACTATATGAACTGATAAGTGAAAGGATGTCTTATGCGGTACTAGAACCCACGCCCAATTGTGACTTCAATTTCTGAAGAAGTGCTTTAGTTGACTGACCTGTATACCTTACCTTGGTCCGAAACGAACGAAAACTGTATAAAAAGCCAAAACTTAGTCCTAATCTGACTTTAGGACAATGGACTTGCTGTGGACCATTTTAACAGGTGATCAGTATGTCAGTGGACAGTGTACCAATTAGATCATCTCAGAAGCCAGATGGAAGGTCATCTCAGTTGACCCAATCAAGTGATAGGGAATCAGACGACATGAATGTCACTATCTCCAATCTTGAAAAATGTCAATACCAAACACTCTAACTTTTCAACTAAATGTCAGTTTTTTGGTGATAACTTTTGAACGGCATGAGATATCGAAATTCTAATAATAAAAGGAAACACAGATATTATCAATAACTTCAAGATGGTGTAAATAATAAGAATTTATCTCATATCGCCTAGTTGTCACGCGTATACGGCTGAAAAAAACATTTTTTAACCGTACACACCTGACAATTATGTGATTTCAGATAAATAGTCATTCATTACTTATATCATCTTGGAGGTATTGAAAGTAACTGTGTTTCCTCTTCATTAAAATTTAGATATCAGAAAAGTTATCACCAAAAAACTGATATTTCGCTGAATCAACTCCCATAGACTCTTAATTCAGATGTTAATAGGTTAACCTGTCAGTAAATAACACTCAACTGCTCGATAACCTATTGTAATTGACCATTGAGGGGGTGGTGGCGGGGGGGGGGGGGGGGGGGAGGAAACTTGTCGCCTCCCGCACTTTCTTGTCCAGTAAGAGAGACAAACTTGTTGCACCAGCTTTCCCTGACTTCTGACCTCGCTCTCACCGCCAATAAACCACCAACCTACCTCCTCCTCATCTGCACCTCGTCATTCAAACGACCATCTCTTCCATCTTGAGCACTAACGCTCGGACGTCTCGACCCTTCAGCGATAGACTTCTGACGTGACTTATAATAAGTATTGGTTAGAGCGGTTAGCGGGGCGGTAGGACAGACAGTTCATCATAGTGAAAGTGAATATGTTTTGACCAGAGGACAATTGAGCAGAACCATTGGATGAGGTGATCTGACTGTCGAGGGAATTGCCTTGATGTTCTTGTTTTATATTGTAGGCACTCCGAAAGTTTTATATATACAGGCCTATATGTACCTGTATGATTTTTTTGATTGTTGGAAATAACCGACTGGTGGTTAAACAGGAAAGCTATTGAAATCATATATATATATATATATATATATATATATATATATATATATATATATATATATATATATATATATATATATATCATCAACCTCCATCTGTACCATTACACTCACATTAGTATCACTGAAACCTCCCCGTTAGCTCAGATGGGAAGAGAAGTTGCGTTTCAAGCAAAAGATCGGGGGCTCGAGTTATATACTCACTTTTATATATATATATATATATATATATATATATATATATATATATATATATATATATATACAGCTCTCATTGTTGAGTTGCCCACCCAGTCATCTGAAACTGTAACAATACGTAGGCCTGCACGGAGCAGGGCATATAAATATATAATAGAATGTTAACAAAGGGACTGGCTGATCAATTTGGCTCACACAGCCACTTATATACTGTCACGTGATCAATGATCTGAGTTCAATGACCTATTAATGTACTTGGAAATACTCTGAAAAATGAAATCTGTCTTAATGTCAATTAATAAATAATGTATCTTAAATTTTAGCTTTTTCATACTACTGTTTTGCTCATCTTAAAACGATACCGAATACGTTTTCCCTCAAAATGTGTAATGCATATTTAATATTTAGGACACGAAATGCAATTCGTTTTTCATTAAACCAAAATGGTTCATCTTCATGACAATACCAGTTTTAAAAGTATGTCAGCTATTTGTCCAATGCATGATTCTCATTCACCATTCATTCAAATACTATTTTACTGGTGAGAATTATGCAATGCAGAAAATTTCGTTTGATTGACATCAATAGGTTACTGTTAGAACTTGCGCGCTGAATTGTTTAAGCAGTTTGTCAGAACATTGTGTGACATCTTTTCTATCTGAGATTTAGAGAGCATCATCTAGAACACGTTAACACATACTAAAAACTAGAGTTACGTCAGTGAGTTCTGTAGAACTTAACATGAAAGAAGTGAGTGGCTTTTGTGACAAATACTCACAATAGTCAAACTAATGTGCAACACTTTTCACACATTCGTCTTGTCATGTTGGTGGCAGTGCATGGAATGTAGCACAACCTTAATGCTCATCAATCATCGTTAATATATCTTACAGTACTTGAGACTAAGAGGCACCTGACCCTCCTCAATATGATTACATTACAGAATCTTCGTAGAATCGTTATTACATCTTGAACTCATTCAAATTTTGACATATTTATTCGAAATTTTTAGATTGTTGTCTGCATTCAGCAATAATGAGAAGCATATCGACTGATTCCCGTTTATCGGTATTATTTCATTTCACATCTCACTTGCTGAGAAAGGTATTATAGATCATTCGTTAGCGCTCTGTTCAGGAGATCGGTGTTCAGTTCCTGCCATGGTTGACCATACAGACTGAGATTTTTCCTGATTTCTCTCAGTCGTTAATGGGATGGTTCCTAAAATAATAGGCCACGACCTCTCCTTCTCATCGTTTCAACAGACTGAAGAGGGCTATTCTCTCAAGAAATTAGTTGATAAATTAAAAATGATTGTGTCACGTTTTGATGTTAATAAAAATATATTAAAAATAAATTCAATCAAAAATAAAAACAAGAAGTTATTCGCGCATTAGCGCACCTTTTTCTTATTAGTGCACCAATCAAATTCTCACACAATAATCTCACTCTTTGACGCGTGCTTGTATAAGATCTGGGTTCGAAACCATTGTGCGCTACATTTTTGAGGTGGGGGGATGTTATACAAAGGCTTTTGCCATGGGTGATTATACAGGATTTTTTGGGGGGAAATTGATAGTGATTTTGTTTTCCATTAATTTTCATTCTGGAATCTACGTCACTGTGAAGACACTAGTGAACAAATAAGGACCAGCCTACCGGGGACTAACATGTACCACGCAAATAAGTTCTGTTTACATAGCTTCTACTAGTTTAGGAATTTATACAGTAATGATTGCTGGATGATCTTCAAATTCAAATTATTCTTCATTGGGGGGACTTCGAGCGGTCGCTCAAACCATTTCTTATGAAGTAAGCTTGGCATTAATTTTATTATCTTTTGTTTGTTCAATTGTGGGTTATTGTTTAGTGGATTTTATCAAGTTTCAAGGTTACACTTGATATTTAGTAATGACTTTTCCTTCAGAATTCAGATGATTTGCTTGAAACCAATCGAGCTCCTTTTGATTTTGCAGAAGGAGAATCTGAATTGGTTTCAGGGTTTAATTGTAGAATACAGAAAAGGGGAGGATTTGCATTAATTTTTCTAAACGAATATGAGTGCAATGTTCCACACACGAATAAAGGCAGCCAAATAAAAACTATCTCACTTGCTCGTCGACGATCAACACCCATCTTGAGTTTCCCTGACATAATTTCCTTATGGTAGCATCGATCTTATACTATTAAAGGTTTATCAAATTCATATAACATCATTCAATTATGATAATCGGCCTCCTGTCCTCGCATAGCTCTAGCGGACTTGCGAAGAAATGAAGAGGTTAGCAACAGTCAGACTTTATACCTTTCTCTGCATTATAATCAGAGTCAATTGTACACGACAGAGAAAGTAGTGATACACTGTATAACTAAGATGACCCTTGACTCGAGTTGACCTCCATAAGACTTAAGCCTGCACGGTAGTCGGATCATCAGTGACTCTGACGACGTTCTAATCGTATAAAATTATGTGCGTTGAATTAGGACAAATGAGAAAACGACGGTACGGTATTCACTCCAAGGGATGAGTGATGACTGATGAAACATTTTAAGTTTGTATTTACACGTGAGGATTAGACACTGCTGTTTATAATATGTAAAACTTACGTACAAAAATGAAAAATCAATATTTAAAAAAATATATGTATTGTTAGGGGGAAGCAAGCGGTCGTGCCCGGCATTTATCTAGGATTCAGTTTGAAACCAGGAAAAAACTTTGTAAAGATAGACGGTGACAGAAATCAAACATCTTAAGCTACCGACATCTTTCCGTTATTTGAAACGCTCAACACGATGGTCAACAAGCGAATACATTTATTGAAAACATATTTTATTTTCTATCTCTCAAAACCTTGAGTTCTTCGAGATTAATACTTCAAGATTATCCTCAAACACATGTGTTACGTTTCTCGGAATCTTTCCTGCAATCCTACACGTTCAAATAAAAAATCATGATTCTATTAGTGAGTGATGTAAATTAAAAAAAAAAGGAAACAGGATTATTATGATGGAAAGAATACGGGAACTCTTACACATATATTCATAAATTCCATATAATTCATATCAAGAAGGACCTTTATTTTTATTTCTAGCATATTCAAAAATATCCCTATGGTTATACATAAACTCTGCTAACTGTCTCACTCCCCCGTACGTGTCCACTCTCGTACCTTTACACATCTTCAACTGCACTGCCTCCAACAATGGATCACACTCAACAATATGAAACACGTGCACCAATCCCGGGTCAGGTGATCGAAACACTTTCAAATTAGCTGACGTCACTATCTTATCATACAAGTCCACATCCTCCCTCCCCCACCCCTGTATAGTCGTATTAAACCCACCAACCGTTCTCAAGTCGGTACTGTAGATACTTGCAATACCAAACCCGAACTGTCGCCAATAGCCACTGTCCTCGTCGATGTTAAAGTTGTCAGATTTCTGGCCATCATCGTAAACTATGCTAGGATCGTATTCGCTATAAACGATAGGGAAGTAGGCTTGTTTCCCAAGTATTGTGTTTGTTCGGATTCTTTGAAGAGCTTCTGTTGTGAACACCATGTCGACGTCGACGAAGAAGAGTAAATCAGGAAAGTTTGTGAACTTGGATGCTCCTAGCTCCAAAGCTTTGGCACGGGCGAAGGGTTCATGGGTAGATATTGTGTGGATTACTGTTCCAGGATAACGGGTTTGTAAGGTTTTGATCGTGTTTAGACTCTGGTTGAAAGTGGATTCTAGTTTACTGGAAAATAACACGACGGTTAAAGTTACTTTCTCAGAGTTACCTAGACAAACTTCTTCAAAGACGTTGACGAAACGTAGGAATGTTTTATAACGTCCCGATAGAGGTAGAATGAAGTTGATAGTTTTGTCGTTGATGTTGAAAGGTTTCGTTTTGGGGGGTCGTTTTAATAATGGGGGGAAATTTTCACTGATTTTTACGAAACCTTTTTGGAAAGCGTTTTTGATTGTATTCTGGAAATGGTCTGGTATGTTTTCGGTAATTGGTACTCCGACGTGTACGCTTTCTGGAGACTGTACTTCCATGCCCTCGAAGGTTTCTCGTATTTCTAGACCTAAAAACAGAAAGAAAGTTTATGTTTACGCCTTGAGGGCACAGTTTTATTCTGCACAAATACCAATGCCATGTTTTTATGAATTTGTCTCCTTTATTGTTATAAGAAAGAACGAAGGCGTACATGGGACTCGTGTATTATCACATCACTTAGTTTGGTTTGAGGTTCTCTGTTTTTTGTTTGTACTCACGTGTACAATTTTGTACCATTTTGTACACACGCTGACTCATCCTACTTGGAACTGTCTAGTTCTTGAAAAGTCCCCAGTGATTATTTTTTAATTGAAACATGGGTTTTAGTTGGAACATTTTTTTCACTTCAGCTCATTTATCAACGTAGCATTAACTTGGTATATCTGAGTAATCTAACAATAATAATATCCATATGAAACAAAATGTTAATAACATAATTGCAACATCTCTGCACTTTTTGCACTTCCACAACTATTTCTCGGACACATCTACATCTACATTAGGAATTCGTACAAAATCGTGAACTATAATTATTACGTAAAATGAATACTTTCCATATATTTAATTTGCTTTTTTAATGTGTACTAAAATCATTACCCTCATCAGCTTCCCCATTTCTACAAACTTGACTAGGCCAACAGCTGATAATCTGTTATTATTTCATTAAAAGGTATGCGATCCATTCACTGCAGATCAAAGATCGTACGGTCATATCAGCTTTCTGGATGTTTTACACGAATGTGTGTAGAAATTGACCTATCAACTTGAAGAGGAAGAGAAAGGAGGATTTTTACCCTCAAAGAGTGGTATAGTGAGTGACCACTGACCAGCATGTTATCCTGGTTGTGTTGAGACGGGTCGAAACATCTGGTCGTTTAGGGTTAGGTGATAATGGAGACAGACGATCGAGACTGGCAAATAGAATGGAACCGTGCCAGTAGGGTACTTATGGTAGGCAAACAGCCTCCTGTTTGGATTGGTCAGTGGAGACATTGACTTGGAGAACGAAGTCGAGTCGAGCATGGTTTCGAGTCCCGCATTAGACATGGTATTTTGTAAACATTCATAACCCAAATAATCTATAGCAGTCGTTTAACAAACATCAATCATCATCACTTAGGTAATATGAGACTTGTGCTGAATAAAATCTCCTGTGATCGAAATAGGGTGGGTGTTGGGTATATAGAGTTAGGGGTTGTCAATGCCATAAAGTCGTAGTTGTCATAACATGGATGCCTAGTGTGGAGTGAAGTTGCATTGTACTAGGCAAGCGACATTTATGCAAATTTGTAGATTTGACGCAAGACATTTTATGAAATGTACTCGGAAGCTACACACCTAGGGTTTAAAAACATCAAGGCTAGTCACTCACTAACTTCGTTATGAATTTTAATAATAGATTGTACCTAATTTTGATGGATTTAATTGAATTAGAACAAATGAATTTCCCCCCTTTAAAACGGCTTGTCCGCATCATTATGAGCATGATTATTGTGTTTGAATTGATATAAATTTCAATTTTGCCAAAGTTGTTTCACCAATTTCAAAAAGTCAAAAATTTTCAAATTTCGTGATGTTTCTTCTCGAATGTGATCCACTCTAATTTTTCCCCAAAACTACAGAGTAATTCCAAGTTATGTTATAAACATACGCTGCGCAATTTCCATCGAAATTAGTTATCTTGTTCGACCTGTGGGGTGCGAAAAAATATATGAAAAGAATGCAGCTTTACTTTCAAAGTGCAGTAAAAAAAGTGTATCAATCTTCAATCTTCAATGCTATTTTTTATATGTCACACGTTTCCTTAATTTATCCCTAAATGTTTTATCGCAATCAACTTTGAACTTCTATAACATTCGTAATTGTACGTAAAATATCGAACAACAAGAAAAATGTATTCATATTTTTGGGGTGAGCGAAGCGACGACCACTTGATCAATTTGACCGTACTCGAAAAGAACGAGCATGTTTTTTTCACGCTCCACAGGTCAAACGAAAAGATTTTTGTTTACGAAACTTGGCATGCACATACTTCATCATCTAACTCAACACCGTCAAGTTTTGAGGCGCAATCCATTCAACCACTTATGAAATAAGTAATTTAAAATTTAAACAAAAAAAATACCTGAATAACCCGGGAGGAAAAATTTGGCGAGACATTTTCACCGAATGAATTCAGATTGGTACAGAATGTGGTACATGAATTATACACAATAAAAAAAACTGTGGTTGTAGAATATGAAAATAGATATAGGATTATTAATAACACGAATATGCAAGATATTGTGAATGGTCCCAAAAATATTTCCGTTGTACAGAATACCAGCTTTGTATAGGGTTAAAAATTGAAAATATTTCAAGTTGGAAAATCAAGATAGATGCTGAATATTAAACTCACAAAGACTTGCTATGCATTACTTGTGCTTAGAAATCAGTTCCACTTCGAGAATTCGAAAAACATCCATCTGGGATATTTTGAATCATTAATGAGGTATGGAATTGTTTTATGGGGAATGTTACATATACGCCCCTAGGCCTAGTATAAAAATGTTCAAAGTGCAAAAACGGCTATCAGAATATCTAAACAAATAGAAAAGACACTCGTGCATAAATCATTTCAAAAATTTAAAATTATTAACTCAACCTCATTATATTTCATGAAATTTTTAGTATATATAAATTAAAAAATTACGTGTTCAGTAAGTTGATCAGTTATGCGTCACCTTCATTACACTAGAAATAAAAACAATCTGCATGCTGATGCTCATAGAACTAGCAGTAGGCCTATGAGCAAGACGTGAATTTTGAAGTTACATTTCTGTATGTACTACCTCCCTGCATCAAATCTATCAAAATTTAAATGTACTCAAATCAATACAATGAAGTTTTCCTAATTGAAAAATATATTTACAACATCGATGAATATGTAATTGCCTGCAACCACACGTGTCTGATATGGAGAAGTAGACTGATTGCTTTTTTGTTGACTTTTTTCATCTTATACAATTTGATTTATTATCATATTTTTCTTTCATGAGTTTATTTGCACCTTGCAAGACAATGTGATATATTCAATCATATATTCCACATGTTCTATGTTGTATTATATAATTCAACTTTCCATATATATTACATTTTATAAATTGTTTTCAACATGTTTTGTAATATCTCATTTGGAAGAATATGAATGAAATTAAATGAAATACACATAATTCCGAAATTGTACATAAACTGGAGGAGCCATTTTGATTTCTTTCACATCAATTAATGAAAGCTATTAGGAAAACTTTTGGGGAGATCAACAAGTAAAGCCAATTAGATGATGAACCGATTGAAACAATCAATAGGTAAATCAGGAAAACAGTAAGTTGAAAATATTCAAAATCAAGGTGTACAGGCATAACTTTCCATTACGTATCATAGAAAATCTAGCTCATCTTACAAAACATATGATGCGTTTTTTTAATTGTAAATATTAAATTGAATATTTGTTCTGGTAATTATCAAACTCATTTTAGCACAGGGCATACATATAAGTTTTGATTATGGTATAGTAAAATGCATTCGTATGGTTGGAATTTTCAGTTATATTCTATTTTTACCATAGTTGGATTTGCTATTTATGTATACTCAATATTACCGGTATTTCAGAAAATGCTTACATTAATTATTACGTGCATTACTACCTGTAATGGTACATTAATTTCATTATGTAAATATTTGAAAATAATTTCGATTTTTTTATCCTGATTGGCAGCATTTATTTCAGACTTTACCAAAGATGAAATTTTGTCCATCATATTATTGTTGAATGAGCGATAGCGAATACTTCCATCCCACTCTTATGGAGCTCTGTCTTTGTGTACTCTTTTTGTATGCACTGCACAGATCGCACGATTCACCTGATCAACATGAATGGGCTGTCTCAGAAGGACGATTTTCGGGAAACACCATCACAAATTTTCGAAAAATCTCATCAGATTGATCCAGTGTATTTATTTTCAGAAACAAATTCTCTTCAAAAAGCTCAAACTTTTTACTGAACGTGAATACAAATACGATACACATTATCACAAACTTTTACTGAGATCGGAGACGCCATTTTTAAGAAATTGATTTGTTTATTATTTAATTAATGAGAAACAACATGTGATATTCGTTTTTACTGAAACTTGAATAATTAGACAGTTTGTGGTGGAGTTTTCAATGATTTTTCACGAATTACTTTCAGTTTTGTTTGTACTTATACCAGATATAAAGGAATACTATAACCTTCCTTTATTTGTGCTCATGTTAGGTTCTATCTTAGGTACCTTAGGTACCTTAGGTACTACCCTCTCAGGCTACAACTGATTTACCTGTGAATTGTTGCTGTAGGTAGACATGCCTTCTGACCGGTACCGTCATCTTCCTACCCCGGTACTTCTTGTATACCAACAGCAGGTCCAGGATGTAGTCGGCACCGTACTGGGGACTGACACGCTGGTAACCGTACAGGATCTCTCGGTACTCGATCACGCGACCTCTCTGTTTCGAGAACATGTTGATCATGTCCATCACCTAAAGTCAGAGTAGATACTTCAATTAGTTGAATCGATCAGATAAAACAATAAAGTATAATACCAAAATTAGGAGTTTACTCCATTTTAAGAGATTTGCCCAATGAAATATTATGTTCCTATCAATGACAACTAGCAGAAGGAATTAGTCTTTGGAGTAATATTTGCACCCTCCAAACATTGATCTTAAGGAAAACTCACCCACAAAAATGTATCGAATATTTTGTTATTTATTGACGTATCGATGTAATGTTGATAGATCAAGAATTTAAAATAGAAAAAAGTGAAAATATTTCAAATATTTCTGAAAATCTAGTTGAAAAATACGTTAAAACGTTACATAAAGAAAGCCAGTAGATGGTCAGCATGAAGGTGAAAATTGACACATTGGTTGAGTGAACCTCCCTCTATAAGACGATCTAAATTTCATCAGCATAGCTATAACCGTTTTGATACAAATAAATAGTTTCTGTTACCTTGATTTACAACAAAAAATAACGTGACTTCTCCTGGTAAGATTGAACTATTCATTTTTAGATAAGCTCAAAGGTAATTGTTTTACGAACACATCGATAACACACACGATACAATATTCAAGAAGTGTATGTAACGCGAGATGCATGTTTTGTGACCATTTTCTGTGTCAACTAAAGCATAAACAATCGTAGTGACTTTCCGGAGGATCGTATTGTTGTGAAACTGCTTCACACCGTGCAGAGAAGAATCTCCTAAAATACGGTCGATCCATAATAAGCATTCGCAAAAAAAATCACCCCGGTGGGTACTTTTTGCCCAGTGGTGATTGGGGACTCCTTAATTTTATTTTCAGATCAAGCTGTGTAAGCTGAGCTGGCCAAATGGATTACAAATTGGCAGAAAGGCACTGGTCATTTGTATCCGCTGCTGCTGCTATAAACTAGTTATCTCATTAATGAGATAACTAATAATTGACTGTTACTTCGGGACTACTGCTAAATTTCTTTCTGTGGATGGTCAAGAAAACTTACTCTTACTCTTGAACCACATCGTAACCATCAACCTTAAAACTAGATTCAACAAATAATGACGATATTTATTCACCCAATTTCATAGAAAACATCTTCTCAATTTCAGAAATCATGATTATTCATTTGTTTTCCAGGACCTGTTTTTTGTCTTAGTCGTGACGTAGACATTACTTGATTCTGTATAGAAATTATAATTACCGTCGAAGCAGGTCAGTACCGCCGTATTGAGTACCTTTTCATACAAACAGTCCACAACTTTTCGTCAATATTAATTAAATTAATATAAATGTACCTCTCGTATGACGTCATCCAGGCCTTCACGCAGCGGGGACTCTATCCTCCTGCGAGGGTTACTGTTCCTGTGGGAGAAAATGGACCGCGCTATGAAGTCCCACTCCAGCACCTCGGACTTGTCTCCAGGTTTCTCCTTGTTCAGACCGGGAGGGAGACCTATGAGTGACAAACATACAAAAATTATAAATCATTCGGGTGGAAGACAAAATAACAATATATTGGATGTATTGGATTTTTTTATCAATATCGAAACTTGATACAAAATCATTGTTCCTCAATCAAGGCTGTGAATGAAAGTAGGATCTTTGAACGGGGCACCACAAGGACGATCTTATACCACCCCATTTTACTTATTTAAAATGAAAAAAAATGAACTTTGACACCAGAACTGCGCTGTCTGCGACCATACTTTTCGCCGTAGATATTCAAATTCAAGTATTCAATTTCCCAAAAGTCCGGAACACATATGTATAAACCGTTTTTGTGATTTATCCGAACATTATCTAGGTACCAACATTGGCATTAACCATTTAAGAGTAAACAAAATACACGAATGTTGATATCTTCCACTTCGAACTAAGTCTCTTGGGCAATGTTCACTTCTTTCGATTGACAGCAGAGAAATATAAAAATATAAAAATATAGTCCAGTTGCTGCATGATGTAGGCTACAAAGGACAAGCTTTAAGGTTGTATTAAAGACTTTACAGTAGGACTAAATTGCTAGTTATTACAAGTGATGTCAGTGTCGATCATTATTTAATATGTGGACAACAGTATCCCCCAAATTGTGTTCTCCAATCATAACTTCATCACTATAGTGTTTTCTAGTTGAGTGATATAGTAGCCTCACAACCCTGGTGATTTTTCATGGAGTGGCTTACAATTTGCCTGGCTATAGGGTGAAACCTACTCTCCTCTACCCTCAATAGAAACCCACAGCATAGCAAATTGTCTGCTATCCTCTATCAAGTGATCGATGCCACTTATTGTTGAATAACAGGTGTCAACAAATATCTCCCAAATTATGTTCTCCACTCAGAAACTCAGTATTTTCGTTTGCCTTTAACTTCTGTAGTTAATTACCATGAAAACCTGATAGACATGCCATTCCCATATTGGACGAAAAAATCTTCATTTTTATGGTTCCCAGGTGAAGGAAAACTATAAACACGAGTATTCGTGGGAAGTTAAGGTTAGTCTGATAAGGTTAAGTCGATTATATCACTGAGATTGGATGAAATTGAGTTAATTTTATTTTATATGTTTTTTCTGGCACTCGCGTAGGACTTTCATAGTTTCATACTTTCACTAGTGGAAGTTCATTTGTCTTCTTTATCTATGTATTTTGTAACCGACATGCCACATATTTCGATATGAACCCTAAGATCCAAGGATGTGAAGAGTGTTGTAAATCTACTGGCAGAAGAATTGAATAAATTAATAAATAAATAAATACTACCACAAGAAATTAGTGACTATAGGTGCTGCCTAAACTGAATGCTGTTTGCAATAGCAATATAATAAATCTGTCTGTTTTGACAATGCCACATGAAGCATAAATCGTGTCCTCATACCTAACATTGCAGTGTCTCCTAGATACTGTTGACTGCCCTTCTCTTCTGGGAACAGCGGCTCATTGTTGCCTACTGTCAACTCTTCTGGCTGGAGACCCAACATGGCAGCCATTGCAGCAACATCGCGATGTAGAGTCACCGCTTGCTGTTGCAGAGACTGAATCTTCAGCACCTAGACAATAAATAGTAAATATTAATGTTGGTATGCGGAGTCTGCTCATTGTTGAAACCAATACTTATGAGAGTTGTGTGATTATTGATTGTTTAACTACAATGCACAGAGAGTTGTATAGTTCACCGGAAACCTGCATATTTTTAGCAGCTGGCATTTTTTGGTGCTGGGGTCTGGCTGGGGTCTGCGTACGGATTCCCAGCTCCAATACTGTTTATGCAAGACTTTTCGTATTCGAGACTTGAACAAAAACAAATCTTTGATTCTAAGTAGATTTATTACGTTTTCAAAAATGGCCACCATCTCGAGAAAGTGATCGCTTTCTATATTTTTATGGATAGCAATAATAGATAATAGATGAATAGCACAAATATTTTTTCTACAATGAATTTTGCTGGACAAAATGTTTGGATAAAACATCATAAATCCAATTATGTAGGCCTATATAACACTATTAGACTCTATTGTTCCATTAGTTTGTGTTTTATGGGCGTTGAAGTGATGCGGTGCGTATAGTCACCTATAGAAATGGTCCCAAATGAATTCACGAAATCTATACACCTTGCCTAATTGTCCATCAGAAACCTGTATAAAGAATAACTATTTTTTCATTTTCGTGGTCCAGTCCTTTATTTTGAGTGAAATCCCATCACACAAAAAAAAAGTAGATACCATATTCGTGCAACATTCTATTCAGCACATTTCAGGCAATTATTCCTCATACTTGATAAATGAAATTTTCACGTATTGGAATCGCGACGCTTTGAAAATGGGCGAGGCGCAGAAATCAGCATTGAAATTGAAAATCTTTTTTCTATCTTCAATCTTTTGTTATTGTTGTAAAACTAAAAATACTTACTACCGCCGCTATATTGATTGAAAGTTTTCTATACCGTATATAAATCTTTTTCTGCACGAGTACTGATTTATTTCGGCAATGTACCGTACATACATCCCGTATAATATATTCAAACCTCCTTAGCCTCATTAGACGAGCTTTAGCGAGGATTCAATATGACATACGGAACTGAAAAAAATTGGTGTTCGTTTTTTTTTCCATAGTTTTTTGTCGGTTCTTCACAGATCAAACAGCTGCAGCTATCAACTTCAAACTTTTTTTCAGTATGGTTCCTCATCTTACTTAGATCTGTATAGCTTTGTGGCATTATCGGGTGGTAACTATTTTTTTTATGAATTTTAGAAATTTCGAAAATACCAATTAGAATAACACGGCATTTTACGTGGAGTTGAATTACATTTTGATACACATTTCTGGAAATTTTCAGCTTGATCGGGTCAGCCATTTTGAAGAAAAAACGTAAAATGTACTAAATTGGTACAACTCGAAGCAGTTTTTACCCATATTTAGCCATACTATTACTATCGGGTGGTAACTATTTTTTTTATGAATTTTAGAAATTTCAAAAATACCCATTAGAATAACACAGCATTTTGCGTGGAGTTCAATTACATTTTGATACATATTTCTGGAAATTTTCAGCTTGATCGGGCCAGCCATTTTGAAGAAAAAACATAAAATGTGTTAAATTGGTGCCACTTGAAGCAGTTTTTACCCTTATTTACACATACTATTACCATCCGCTCGTCTAACAACGCATATATGGCGTTTTCCTAGTTCATAGCTCAACTACACGTAGTTTCAATCACGTTGAACTGTACCTTCATGTAGTTGTGTACTCGGTACATGTGCTTGTGTTGTTTGATTGGATGTAAGGTGATGGCACGGTGGATCTCCTTCTGCTTGAGTTTCCCAGTAAAGGCGTCAGACCCGCTAGAGTTGTGGTACATGATGGACTGCATCTGAAACACCCGAGACCGACTATAAGAACATAGAAATACACCAACAGTTAGGGAAATCCTCCACTGAGTGAGAATATTAGGGAGGGATGAGTTTCCCAGACGGGCGATTGGTCGACCCTAGGCTACTAAAAATCAACTGTACTAAAACTTTCGATTATCCTGGGAGCAGTTTTCGGTGGTTCCCCTCTCTGTGTTTTTTTTTTATAATGGGTTCAACGACGCGCTGTAATGATAGCGAAGATCTATTGGCGTCGGATAAATGATTAATGAGATGATGGGATGATGAGACGAGGGTTTCTTGGATAATGAGAAGGATAATGGGAAGAGAGCGGTCCTAGCATATATTGTGGGAACCATCCCAGCATTAGCCTAGACTACAGAGGGAAATCACGAAAAAAAACTGTAAAGATGGACGGCGGCAGGGATCGAACCGGGTCCTATTCTACAACTAAGCCATGAAGACATATCCTTGCAGTAGGGCCTACGCTACTTAATTATATCATAGCAACTGAGTCATTACGTCACCAAACGTAGCGTTCTCATTGGTCACTTTTAGTCCCATTTAAAAACCGACTTGCAGAAAAATTCTCGCCTCTCGGATCATGCGCCTGTCACCTCTATCGTTTAGGTTCATACTGGGATAGTTCTTTAACAACAGGCCACGACTGACTCCTTCCCACTATCCAAAAACACATATTAAAATATCCTTTCATCTTCCCATTAACTTCATTCATCATTCACCGACACCAATATATCTTGGCAATCAGTATAGTGCGTCCTTAAGTCCGCAACATAAAATGAAAGAAGATATTCTCACAACTCTGGAACCCGATTAGGGGGTTTGTCTTTTGTAAATAAGTTATCGTATTTTGTTTTCAAAAAAATTTAGAAATGAATCCGTGAACTAAAAATTAATAATTTCTACCGAAGAGTAAAAACATAGAGTATGGTAAAAACACAGATTTTATTTTATACCATGAGTAAAATATCTCATAAATATAGTTTCTGTCAAAAATTGACCAAAAACTTTCAAAAGTTGATTTTTTTTTATTAGTATTGGTCAGAGTGATTTTGTTAAATATGTTGTAGTCTTCTCCGTTCGTCTACAAATAATGAAGGTTTCTGTCAAGTGACGTCACCCATTGTTGAAAGAGACAAACAACAATGCCACCAATTGGAATTGACCGATCAGAATGTTTGGTAATTTACTAGTTCACTTTGTTGCAATTGTTTGTTGATTGTTTGTCATTTGCTACTTGACAGAAGCCTTTCTGCCAGAAGGCCGTGTCCTCTGATCGAGGAGACCTTGTCTGTTTCTACTCCTAATCAAGTAGGCCGTGAGAGAGTTGTGAATTTGATTGTCTTGTAAATTGCGCCACCTTTAACTCGCACTGATTGCTTTATTAGATGATGACGATTCATCTCAATGATTTCAATGACTGAATAGCATTATTGTCTCAGATTTAACGCTCATCTCTATTGTTTAATAGCATATTAACTTGATTGAACGAATTAGCAGCCTGTGACGTCATTATCATGTTTCCTGTCCAATGACCCCCGAGTTTCCCTCTCTACACGAGCCTATCGCACAAGGGTTACCAGTAACGGTCGGGAGGTTCGAGTTGGAGATAGATCTTGGCCGGTCTTGGGTCACACATGTTGACGGATGCTGTAACGTGTATAATATGGACCACCATCTGGCAAGAAGTCAGTAATGGCTATGATACTAGTGGTCTAGCTCTACTAGACAGCTTGTCGCCTTGACGCCTAGATGCAAGACAATACCCCCCCCCCCCCTCTATAGATAACTAGGCCTACATACATATTTTTTTCAAGCTGTGATATTTTCCTCAGATTCAATTGAATCAGATTCAATTCAATTCAATTCAATTTGGTATTTTGTTAGATGAGCGTAACTGCTCACTTTTCACCATGTGAGTCGGAATTGAAGATTTTAGGGAAAATCTCCACCTCTTTCAGAGAATGAGATGAAAATTTGAAAATATTCACAATGGTATTTTTAAAACTTGAATACCGCTGTCCAGTAGTCAAACATTGCAAAAACATTTTGTAATATATTTTTTTTAAATGGTATGTTTATTTATAATGTTCAAAAGTTCACTTCACTATAGGCATATAGCCGTACTTGCGAAAAAATAGACAATTCTTCATAACTTTTACCATAAGTTTTTCTTGTTACATAAAATCTTCTAGTCTGGATGTGGGGGATTATAATATGTATAAGGAATATAGGTCAAACATACACAGTGACAGCTGTCAAACACGAGAGCCTTCTGCAGCCTGAACTCTATTTTCAGCATGCTAGTATAAACATGATAATCTAATCATGTATGTATGTAAAAAAAATGTTTCAAGCATTCGATCTTTCACTTTTTTACAATATATTTAACCAATTCATCCTTGCTATAATCAATCTTGTTGAATCTCATTTCTATACTCTTATCCTCTTTCAATAATTTCTTGAAGTCATCTACTGATTTAGACCGTTCATGATTCAGTTGATCTCCGAGTGTGTTCCATTCTGGAGTGGTGGTCCCAATGAAGGAGAATTAACCTATTTACGTATTGTAATTTGGTTCTGCTAATTTAAATTTGTGTCCACACTTCCTAAAAATAACGACGACTTCTCCAAATTCCTGATTTCCTCTCACGCTTCATAATTATGTAAAACTGTGTACATGGTTACAAGTTTTTATTGTGTTCTCCTCGATTGGAGACGGTCACATCCTATAGTTCTACGTAAGATCATAAGTGATTATTACGTATGTCTTCCGGAGGGAAATGGTAAGATTACATGTAACATTCCATGATTGGTTCAATATGACTTCACTGCATGAGAATTTGCAATTGACCAATTGGATTTGCATACATGAACGCAGTTAACTGTATGCAACGGTCCTGGCTTCATTTCCCGTCTGAGTATAGCCAGACTTTAATAGCTTACATCCGACGATCGAACATTAATGTAGCCACTATATTCTCATGACATTCCTCTGGGAACACGCATGGATAAAGCTGGATAAAGCTGACTTTACTCTTGTAAAATGTAACCAATAATCAAACCATTAAAAACGCATTTTCTTGAAAGATTCCCAAGCCTCAACAAAATCTCAAAATATAAAATATCGTGGTATGACTGTATGCTAAGTAGTGTCTCATTAATTGTACTCTTCTGGTCATTTGTCTGTTATTTGTGTACCCCCTTTGTTTACAGCTGAGACGACCGGCAGTTCCGATGTTTATATATCAATGGAGGTTTATGGGTCATGCAGATGGATTTTTAAAAAATCATCTCTTTCTTTTTTGTTGCGAAAAGAAAAGTTACCTTGTTGATTGAAAATATAGAATCGCCCGCTCCCGCAGATCATCATACAGACACAATTTAAATACTAAACAGTTATTGTATTTATAATTTGATTTCAAATTCATAGTACTTCAGGTGTTTGCTAAAAATATTTTCGCTACCGGTATCCATACGCTCCCTTCTAGTAACAGTATTAGTTAAGTATTAGTTTGAGTTTGAGATAACTATATTTAGAGGTTCGCGTTCTTTCCCAGTGCATGGGTATCAGTGGGATTATTTAGGGTTCGAATCCTACATCCCCCTATTATATATTATAGCGTGAATACATTAATTCTCATCCTTCAATTCCTAGATGTAACCAAAATATTTTTAAACCTGGGTCCTGTTCGATACCTAAAACAAGAAAGATGAAGGTTCCAATCGAATCGCTTTCCCTGTTCTAGTTTTCCTGTTCTGGTTTGCGCCTTAATCTCTTGTGAAGTCAAGGATACAAGTATAATTATAAGAAGTATTCAACACCACCTTATTCCACCTCGCATGCAGCTGAATGAAGCTACGTTAGAGACAGAGAGCAAGGAAATGAAAGACTTTGGAGGTTGGAGGTTGGAGGGTCGCATCCAGATAGCGATAGAGGGTGAGTGTGTGCGTGTGTGTGAAAGAGAGAGAGAGAGAGAGAGAGAGAGAGAGAGAGAGAGAGAGAGAGAGAGAGAGAGAGAGAGAGAGAGGGGGAAGGGTAACAAAGACCATCTTATAAGTTTTGAGACGGCTAATATGTATTACACTATACTGCACAAGGATCAGAAGAGCAAAGAAGAAGAGTTTTCTACGTGGATCAACAATCAGCATTGCCGAACGTTTTGTACAGGATATACAGAATGTGAATAGTAGTGCTTCATATAATGAAAGATTTGCCTTCTCAGAGAGAGGGGATGTTTTTTTATATTTATTTTATTGAGAAACAAAGATTTTGTATCAAGTTCTGACGTTCATTTGAAAAAAATCTTCCTCAGTCGTATACAGTCAGACTGAGAATCAGGTTTAGGATTTTTCCATTTTTCTTCCAGCCGTAGTAATCCACCATTCCACCTACCTTGCATCTTATTATTGTAGTGGAGCGATTGTAGACAAGCAAATACAATTTCCCATTCTTTCTCTCAAATTCATGTCTCCTACTTCCCAAAGTAGCTTCCATATTAAGGAGTTGGTGAACAAAATATAATATGAGAGTGTAAGGTTATAATAATCGGCTCTTAAAAAATTCGTGACCCCATTTCTCTACCACTGCTCTACAGTATAACCACCATGGACCCCAATATTAGCGTTCACACGAGACGAGTATATATAATTTGTTCATGAGTATGGGGGGGGCTTGTCGACACTCGTGACGTGCAGTGTATGTGAACAAACGTTTACTTCTACTTGTCGACCATAGACTGTATGCTTGTCGACAACATGTGTTTAGCCGATGTAAACATGATCTTAATTTTCAACAGCGCAGTGTGTGTGTAAACTATTAGCATGGAAGTATAAACCATGGAGTCAGCAGTGCAAGTCTGTGAGCTATTAGCGAATAAGGGAAGCAGTGAGAGTTAATATAGACCACGTCTACCAACTTACAAGTAACACCGGTGTTTTACGACCTACTGTTAAGGGGGTGCATACAAGGTGCTTATACAAATAGAGAATTTCATATCTACTATTTTTTTCTATGCTTACGAACCAGTGTCATTGATTCAAAAATTGAATCAGCTACAAAATGATTTTATGCTTATTTTAATTAATATCACATTCCATTTTTTTATTCAATCAATTTTACGTCAATGAATTTCATCACATTCTTGGTATTCACTGACGTATCATCTTAAAACTTATTCAACTTACATAAATAGAATGTCATATTAATTTAAGAGCATAAAATATCTTGGAGTTGATATAGGCCTACATTATTATTCATTGACACTGTTTCATGAACATGGAAAAAAAATAGTAAAGATGAATTTCTCCATTTGCGTATAAGCAGCGTTCGTGCACCACCTTAAACATTGTAAGCCCTGTACCGACAATGTTAGATGTGTACTTTTTCGGTACTTGTTCCTCACAAACTATAGAAGTACAAACACAATATTGTCACATAGTTACAAGTCCTTTGTACACATGCACTGGAGAATAAATTCAAAGAATAAATGATCGTATTCTTATATTTGTTAGAACATGTCCAAAAAATACCAAATTTTTACGCATACAACAATTTCTACTCTCGATGCTATTCCACATAGATACAAAAAAAAATTTACAAAATTATGGTATTCTTATATCTGTCACCATATGTGGTGAAACTCTAGAGTGATCATCTTTAATAGTTTCAGAAATTCGGGTACAGAAAATCGAAAAAAAATGAAATAAGTGCAATTGAAAATAATAGCACTAAAGTGAATCGGACTGAAATATGAGAAGTGGGCCTAAAAAGCTATTAATGAAATAAATAATAATAATAGAACCGTTTCGAATAATTTGATGATTCTTAATTGCATCATTCAATTGATAACATTCCGCTACAACAATCAATTGATCAATAATCCGTCACATTCCTTTTCAAATTGGGGTGCAAAGTACGGGCCTATAGTCCATGGGTAATTGTAACTACCTTTTTGTATTTGGTTTCAACATTGTTGATGAGACTAGAGAGGTGAGAACAACAGTTAGGCTACAGTATATATATATATATATATATGGTCAATGGAACACACCGTTGGGGGAGGACAGGGATGCTACATGGATCTGTGAATCCTACACAACTCTGATGTGTTATATATAATCATCCTTAAATCCTTAATTCACATTTTAATGACCGCCTTTAACCCTCGTGACATGAAGGTTTCGATCGACCGTCTCATCAGTATGAATCAGCACTAACGATTGGGTATGTTGCCCCGAGGAGTCGCCACCTTGCTGTGACGTGTTGATTATATAGAATGCCAGAGTAAACGTCCAAATCAAACCGTGTAGGTTATAATAAGGTCTTTGGTCATCGAGCCACTTACGTTGTTTCGGGTTTTGAACGTAACGTGAAAAAACAAAACTCATTGGTAATTTTACGTTTGTAAGAAAAGTTTGTCAGAACGTCAGGTTACCATATAGCAACTATAAGAAGTCAAGTTTGGGACTAACAAATTACACAATTTTGGGGCATTGTTGTTCTTTTATGCGACAGTAAAAGTATCAGAACAAAAAGTCACAAAATAGAGCGCGCGCACATTTCAACAATGCCATTTATTAAAAATATGTACATTGTTACAGTTCATTTATTTCTTACATTTCGTCGGTCATATTGGGATTTAGAAGCGCATTCTGTTGTTAATATTAGTGTAGAATTAGAGCAATATGTCACATAAATAATAAGCCTGTATGAAAGAAAAGAATATATAGAAATAATATTATACGACCAGTTTTTTACTCCATGTTAAAAAATATATTCTACCGTAATATTAAACAATAATACCAGTAAGAAAAAATGTATGAATTCGAATATTTATAACGCTCCGGCACGATATTAGGCAAGGTATGTTGAATGCGAACAAAGTCAAGTGAATGTTGATATAGCTGAATAGATTTCCCTTTTTTACGAATAGTTTTTATAATCGACGTAAAGAATAAAAATTGCGTGATGATAATAGCCTAGCTATTAAAGCTATGATATCAGTATAGCTACCGGCCAATTCTATGAGACGAAATAAAGAACAAGAACAGATAAACTGGGTACAGGATCCTTTATAATCTGACTAAAATTGAGCCAGCATATATGTATAGTGGCTTGGATAAAAAGCTCATGGATACGCAACTCTTGCTCATCCCTTAGCAGACTCTCGCCAGAGCTAAGAAACGTGAGGGTGAACTGTTGGATCTTTCAGTTGTGCATGGTGAATACATCTCAAAATATTCGATTTTCATAATCCTCAACTATTACTCGATCGAAGAATGTACGATTTTTTAAAATTTGTACGAGATATGTTCTACAAATAAGACTTGAATAATTTAAATGGGGTGGTAATATCGCCCTTATGCTGCCCCGTCCAAACGATCCTACCTTTCATCCATAGCCTTAATTGGGGAGCAATGATTTTGTATCAAGTTTTGATGATATTGAAAAAAAGGACTCCAGAGTAGACATGAATAAATGATCAAGGAAAAAATTACGTGGAAATATATATTTGACTTAATGTATTTATGCACGAAAAGGTTATAAGGTATATATTTTCAACTAAACTTTAAATATTTTGGACTTACATTTGAGGTCTAATTTTATTCTATTCAATATATATAATAAAGAACTATGTGCATGCAGATGATCTCAACAACAACAACGCGGTACTTACAGCGGCTATGAAATCAAATTATGAGATGTTGTGTTGATACCAATGACGGACATGCTTGTGGCACGTTTGATGAAAATCGGGTAAGCCTTATCGGAGATGTCAGTCATCTCCCTATTTTCTCACTTTCGATTCAGGATTTTAAACTTCATCCTCCAAAGCGTTAATCAGTAACTAATTACAATCAATTTTTTAGTTCATTAGCGCTCGTGATGCTTCGCCTATTCACAGAAAATAGCTAAGAATAACTCAATATACAAACAAATAGCACGTTAGAATATCAAATAATTCTATAATTAAAATTGTAACTACAATGGGGCTAGGATGACAGTACAGTTGAATCTTTTTAAAAAGTTCGACACGAATTCCCAATCGTTAATGTTAAAAAATAGACGCAACAGTGAAGAAGGAGGTCAGCCATCGTTTGGAATCCTTATTTCGCCTCAATTACACACACTTCGAGTTTCATGAATGGATCTATAAAATTCTATGCATTTCGTAGCTCGTACTACATTCATCAATCGCAAGACTTGTGCAGTGAAAAGGTCCCGATTCACTATAAGGGTGATCTTCTTTTGGTCCTCGGGGTTTCTAGTTTCAACCCCTGACTTCACTCTTGCTTCACTTTCCACCTGTTGCATGCACCCTTCGCCCTCCCCTAAATAACTTCCTCCCCTATCCTACTCCACCTACTAGTGACAGCTAGACTAGACGACAGAAGACAGCTAGATTTAACACAGGTCCATATTATAAAAGCAGATCGCTTATATATTTACAAGGTGGAGGACTCAACATTCCGAAATGTAGAGAGTCATTACATAGTTTATTTTTTAATTTATTCATTCAAGAGCGAGTCGATTTAGCTAAATATCATTATTTCGGCGATAGCTTTTAAACGGTCTTAGATATCAAAATTCAAATACAACAGAAACACAGATATTTTCAATACCCTCAAAGTGTTGTACGTTAAAACTATTTAACCTCTAACGCCTAATTTTAGTATTTTCACAGGTATACAGCTAAAAAATGTGTTGTTTAAGTAGTATGCCTGTGAAAATTATGCAGTTCGATTAGCTGCTAATACAATTGCTGGGCATTTACTTCTTACACTTCTTGGAAATACTGGAGTCTGAATCGAGACTACTTATTGTATTATGCGCAGAATAGTTTTCACGTCTCATATTAAGGGTTTAAAAATATCTGTGTTCATGTTCTATTAGCATTTTGATATCTCATACCGTTCAAAAGTTATCAAAACTCCCATGAACGAATTCTAGCAAACACTGACACCTCGAATCCAACCAATTTCTCTATAACCACCTTGCTGTTATTGCTTAGTGCCGAAAGTGACGCAGAAGTTTATAGTCTGGTCTCAGGTCTAAGGGATGATCTCTGTGGGTGGTACATTGTGGTTCGTCACGCATCATTACAAGATAATAGTTCGTCGGATGTTTGCAGTCGTCGATCATTGGTTGCATGACAACACGGCCCGCGGTCAGGCTCTGTTCTTTCACCAGAGGTACCGAGAGGCTAGGCAAAAAACGGGAGGGCAGTAGCTAAGATGCATTGAGGGTTGCGTTGGTTTGCCAGTCTCATATGTATTATCTCCCTATCCCTCCCATGTTGAAAATATGTACCAATAAGTGCTCAGGAGATAGAACGAGATTTAGAGTTCAGTGAAGACACCATAACGAACCGGCATACCAAAGCAACCCTTGATGCATCTTGGCAGTAGCTAAGGGTTAACAGTGGTGATAAGCACACAGTTATCACCGCGCTGTACCAATATTAGAACAAGATGAACTAGTAAACTACAGCTAATAGAACTAAGAAAATAAGTTCTGAAAACGTGATCTTAAAATTCTGCAAATATGTAACTATAGTAGAGGGTAATTCGTTTATCATTCTTGGCTAGTTTTGAGAAAAGATATTCTGTTTTCGACAAGATAAACAACCATTCAAATTAAACCATTCAAATTAAATTAGTACATAGTAAAAGTTGAAAGGGATCTTGAGAAATATACTGGGAATTTGAGGGGATTTTTGAGACCCCAAGCTTGAAACTCGATATTTGAAAATGTTCTAATGAAATAATTTATTTTCTTGAAAACGACTAATCCAAATTTCTTCGCCCTTGGTAGAAACATATTGTATTAATAATAATATTCTGTGAAAATCTCATTTCAATCGGGTAAAATTGAAAATTCTATCTAATGCTATTCTTATGGGAATTTCTATGCCGATAATTTTTCTGAATAATACGTCGAAAAGATTTTCAGCAACAGGTCACATAACGAAGAGAGCAGGTAGTGAATCCAAGGTCTGTAGACGATGTAGAGTGAGCAGACAGAATAGTTTCCAATCAGAATTTACTTCTGGGCACATCTCACAACGCATATGATATTTTTTCTTGTTTATTATCTTTAATTTTTTTCTATAGGATCTATTCATTTTTATTGCATTTTAATACGCAAATTCTGTATTTCTCATCATTTACTCTCGCATGTAATTTTGTCCCCATGCAATTATGCCTCTCCAACATACTTTTTTCTTTTGCTCATCATCATACAAGATGACGTGGAGGGTACTTAAATTTTTCATACATACGTCATTTTTTAACTCTCCTCATTAAAACTTGACCAGAAGCAATATAAAACATCTTCAAAGAATTCACTCAGTGCTTCTATCACGCGAGTCAAAGCGCTGACGTGAGATTTCTGGAAATAGTTTCACTTGTATTTATTATCATTAATACCTCAAGCTGCATCAATCAAGCAGTGGAAAATAAACGCTTGATTGCTGATCGCCAATAGTTCGAGAATATAATTAGACTAAACAAGCTGGCAAGTCTGGCTATTTCAAAGTGCCAGGTTCATGACTCGCGTGTAGGCCTACCTGTCTCGTCTGCTTCGTCTCAAGAGCAAACTATAAATATCGAGTCATTCGCTTATATCATGAATATAACTTACTTCAATAAAGTTTGGACGACATAGCGGCAGTGTATTGATTGATTATTGTTTGCTTAACGACCCCACCAACAGCTAGGTTATATGGGTGTACGAATAACCAGGTGATTATATGAAACTATGAAGTGATGATAGGTGAAAGGACGTTTACAAAAACCCATGCCTTATTCTGGACTCGAACCCAGGCCCAACGGTGACTTCAGTTTCTGAAGCGGTGCCTCAACTGACTGAGCTACAGAGGGTGGCACCGGCAGTGTATATAACAAGGTCTATTATAGATTACCAGACTAAAAAAAACAGCTCAGTTGCTAACGCGCTCGCTTCGTGTGATCCGGAAGATGAGGGGCATATCGGGTCGTGGTTCGATCCTCGCCACCGTCCATCTTTAGAGGGGTTTTTCGTGTTTTTTTGCCGCGATGGTCCCACAATGTAGGCCACGATCGCTTCATTCCCACTATACTTCCCATTATCTATGAAACCTTCACCTCATCATCCCTTCTTCTCGTTAATCATTTATCCGACGCCAGTATCATTCGGTATCGCTAAGGTATCATTACAGTGCGTCGTTAGAACCCAATATAAATGAAAAAAAAGGTATAAAGATGATTAAAAACCAATTCCTTCAATCTCCATTTTGGAATGAAACATCTGCCAACTTCTGCTATGACCATTAAAAATCTGCTAATATACCCAAAATTATTGAAATTTGTTCTCATTTTGACCTGAAACTTATTTTATTGATACGAAAAAAATTGACTGTCAATTTGAATATTACAATACATTATTTTGAACTGCAACGGACTATACATTTATAAATTACTACGTGATATGGTTATAGTATACATTAAATATTCTTAAATAGCCTAGCTGTATTGTCAAAGAAGTATGTAATGAAATAAACGAAAAAATACAATCTTGAACAATGAATTTGCTAGTTCACTATGAAGATTTTTTGATATTATATATAGTCTTGACTCTTTTGTGTACAACTTATTTTCATGTTAAAGTCTCGATTGACTCCAACTGACCATGATAGTAAATGATTAGAACATTATTCAAGCTGGATTGTGAATTCGTCTCACAGTACACACAACGAATTTCCTTGTATTGGAGGTGAGGCAAATTTCAATCTTTTTGTAATCATATTGGAATTTGTGAATCTGTAAAAACGAAGGGTACCGATACTTAATACAAAAACACGACCAAATAACTTATTAGTCATAGCCCGTACTTATACATACATTTTCATCGTGGTGTAACATGGATCATTTTAATGTATACATATTGACTATTCTTTCGCGCATTTCAATTTTTTCATAAGTATTTTTCCTACTTTTTTTCAATGTTTCTGTCCCTACTATTCTTATATCAATTTGTCTTGGTTGATTTCAATTTGAAACCCGTTTTACTGGTACATCTCGGACTGATGACTATGCAAAATAATTTATGAAGAAGAATTTACTCCCAGTCTGAATAAAAACGATGTTGAAACAAACATTACCGGTACTTCACTTTCCTTAAAAATCATTTCTTGATGTATGGGTGGTTATCCATTCAACCCTAAAAACACAGATAAAAAAATGCTCCTTTATAATATGTGCTAAAACTAGGCAAACGAAGCATGCATGAGCGCTGTAAGATGAGCAAGATTTGTACATAAGGTCTACTCGAAAACTCAACAGATCTTGCCTCGTATGAAATGAACTCGACGTCTACACACCTTGGTCGAAACTGTCAATCTATAAAATCTTTGAATTTCCGTCCTCAAGATACTGAAATAAAGAATAAACCACTATTTCTAGCTACTCGGTGAAAATTTCTTCCTCGAGTAATTATTTTCTTCAAAACGGCCAGTCCGATCTCAGTAGTTATTTGTAATAATATGTACCATATTTGTATTTACGCTCAGTCAAAATGTGAAGCTTCCTGAATGTTTTTTTTTCTTCAAACTTTTTCCGCCCAGCCTATAATCATACAGAATTCTTCGAAAATTTGTGATAGTTTTTTTCAGAAGTGACACAACCGAAGTCGCCAAAACCTGCGGGCCCAGAAAAATGTTCGTGCTGATCAGGAAAACCGTTCGACCTGTGCAGTGCTAACAAACAAACAAACAAAAAACAGACAAAGCTCTATAACAGTGAAAGAAATCTTCCCTATCTCGCAATCCATAGTTAAGTTCATTATTTGTCTAGAAAACTTTGTCCTATTAGTCGACGGCCATTATGTGAAGTATATATCCGTTTACTCCATACATCGTGCATGTAGGCCCTAAGTATAGATGTAGGCCCATCTCCAAGAAAGAAGAAGTCGCGAACCACCGACGCGTTAGTGACATGGGATATGGGAGACGGTCGCTCAGAAACCACGTCTTCTTTAGTGTATACAACTACATGCTTTTACAAACAGTATGCACGTCTTGTACGCATGTATTGTTCTAACTACTAATGGAGTTCTTGAAAGCTTTTGAATAATGTGATCTCATCTCGAACACACAACGGGCTAAATGCAAACACAGCTGCAGGAATCTTGAGGAAGAAAAAATAGGGGAACTTCACTCTGATTTGATTCCCTGGGAAGGAACATGTGAAGGAATAAGGTGGTTGACTTAGAGTGAGAAAGAAAGAGCGAGAGAGAGAGAAATATATAGAGAAAGACAATTATCAGACAGTAGTACGCTTAGACGTGGAGCTCATATCATTCTCTACATCATATATCATTTCTATACATGCTAAAATAATAGAATTTCTGAAGTAAATTGGTAGAAATTTGTCAGAGTAATATCCAAACATCGGACTAGCTAAGAGTCTCGACATCGAGAGAACAAAAAGTAGTTCAATAAGTAAGAGATTCAATGGATCAGATAATCGATAATCTAATGCAATACAAAACTGATACAAAAATCCAATGCCACATAAAATATAAATACATAGAAATTCCTTGTCATATTCAGCTTCATTAAGTAGCTTTTATCAGGAAGAAGTTTTTTGCTAAAGAAAGCCAGGGGTGAATTGAAGAAAATAGACATCAACGTCAGAAAAAAGACCGAAGTTTTTTCCCCTACACAAGTGGTTTTTCAAGTAGAAGAAGGAATGAAGATTGAGAAGAAAATAAGATGAAATAAGAAAAAATGGAGAAAGAGAAGACGTACTCAGAAAGAAGATTGAAAACTTTTTCCCAACACGACTTTTCAATGTTCTCCATTTCGTAATTTATCACTATAATTTTTACAATGTGTTGAATGAGCTATATATATATATATATAACTATTTCTTTGGGATGCTCGAGCTTTTCTCGAGCTTTATCTCAGACCGACAAATTGAAGCATTACTAAAGCGGTCTTAAAATATATACCCAGGTGACCACAATTAAGATTAGTATTACTTTTTTTTACCATGGTTTGAAAAAGCAACTCAGAATAATCACCTATCACAGATCAATGGAAACGATAACGTGTCCATAGAAACAGAAACAAATGTACGCAAGAGATTCTGGTTTCCTTTGATCTTAGACACCACAAAATAACCATGGAAACGAAAACTGTACAATGGCAATGAAGAAAGAAGCTGCAGAAATATTATAGCGTATTGTTGTATTTTCTTACCTCATACGACCAAGTGCACGGAATTCCAGCGAACTTTTGCACACATCGCCCAAGTTCAACATCTTCATGTGTGGTGTACAAGTTCTTCAAGCAATATTTGATATGTGGTACAACCCTCGCGAGTGTCTCCCTGCTCATAATAATACCCGGTCCTCCCATACAGAAGTTCTCGTCATATTCAAGACTCAACAATCCAAACTCCTCTTGATTGCCACGGCCGGCTTGACCGATAAACTGAGCTTTCCTACTATCCACAGAACGTAAAAAACGTTCTAATTTATCCGGCCGAACATAAGTGTCGTCATCAGCCCGTAAAAACCATTCGAACTTGTCACCGTACTGTTCCCACATGTATTGTAACATGAGAAATGATTTCTTCTGCGGTGGATATGAGTCGTCGACCCCGTTCAATCGCACTAAGGGCAGGTCAGGTTTGTTGAGGGGTGGCGACGAGACACTCGAAGAGAAAAACGCAATACGACCAGGTAATTCACGACCCCACGTTTCGTAAACGGCCACAGCTCGTGTTGCAAGATATTTCTGTGCTGTCATTACGCCGACAAAAAGAAGTGATCGTCGACTATTGTGTATTGTTTCACTGGAAGTCATATTAATAATTCCCAAAGGATCATCTTTACCAGGAGATGATTTCGATAAAGACCAACTTTCCATTGGACATGTTTTAATGTTATAGTTTCTCCAATTAATAAAAACACCATGATTAATTAATAATCCCATTAAAAAGCCTATTAATATTCCAAATAAAGCGTGAATAACGCGTCGTTTACGCACCATTATCACTGTCGTTGGAATTCTTATCGGTGGGTATTGGCGTCGCGACGCTTTAAATGTGACGAGTTCTGTATTTGGATGACATAGGTGGGTTTGATGTTCGAGCGACGGCGCCATTGCGGAGTCGTGCTGAGTTGTTGATCGCTACTGAGGGCATCTTCGGAGGGTTTGCGTGGTATTTGTCTCCCCATTCTATCTATCGTTCCCACCCTCAAAGCCTGTTGCAGTTCACTCCCTCCTTTCCCCATCAAACGGTGGCAGGGGTTTGTCTTTTCTCGCAAGACAGGAAGACGGCCGTCAATTGACAGATATAGACCCTCCCACCCGGCACTAGAGATAATAAATGATTGCTAGCTCTGTCGAAAATGGTTCACATTTCACTTTAAAATATTGACTTGATGTGAATAGTTTAACTATATTGTTTACAACTTTACTGCATAATTATGAGTGCAACCGAATAACTAATAAATAAAGGGTGTTTTTTCGTTTATTTGCACAGCAGCTGTCATTTTCATGTAAAATAAGACTCGAAATATTTTATGGAAACAGTTTACACTTTTTAAAAATATTGAAAATATTGAAATTGTTTCTAATTTCACATTTGTATTGACAGTCACATGTTTGTTATTACAATTAATCTTTATATATTATGGACCTGATAATTATAATGACTGTTGTGTCACGTGCTTCATTTTTTTTTCTAATAAAATAATCTATATTTTGCTTATAAAATAATGATCGGAAATGTTTGTTGATGGTTATAGAAGATTCTTTAGTTCCCATCACATGCCGGTGCCCGGAGGCAATTGGACCAATTCAAGATCATACTCTAGTCTGGACCTCTGGAAGTTGTCTGACAACGTGCCACTTTTAACTTCAACTTGCCGAAGACCTCGCACAACACACAATCTCTTTTTTCACGAAAGGCGCAGCAGTATTGATACTGACTCCATTCAATACCAATAAAAACCACTTTGCATCATACTGAAACAAATTTTTATTTGCAATCTCTTACTTATAAATCTTCCTGAATTGTTGTCCACTATATTACGTAAATATTATCATCACAGATGAAACTTTGCAGCACTACTAACAATAAATGCGTGAAGACTGGATTGATGTCGATTGAACAGTAAACTACTTTTATTAGCTATGTATTTAATTATTTGTAAAATATTAGATGGCGCCACTAGCGGCGTCGTCGTGACGTCATACCCACGATCCTTTGCTTCGCATCTGCGTACGAGGCTATGTTTTCTTGGCCCCTCTCGATGAAGCCATTTTAGAATATAGCGTCTTTATATTTTATAGTATTAAGATAGTGGTTTAGTTTAATTAGGACTGTAAAATACAATGCGAGTGAAGCCCGACATGGACAATGATGATCAAGGGTAAGTTTGAGTGGAGAGATTTGTTCTAAATGACCGTATATATTCCAATATTCCTTGGATTGCCGGCCGCTTGGTACGCTTCCCCAGTCCACGTTGAGTTAGGCTTGGGCATTTGAAAAGCATGCAATTACATGATGAAGGAAGCATTTTGTTGCATTGATTTTTAGTCTAATTAATACGTAAAAAAATTATCGTTTCTTTACGCATATTCTTCAACGCCACGTGATGCGTAGTAACTGAATATTTGTGCGTAATGCATGCTACGCGGTAGTCGCCACGATGCCGGCAAGCAAAAAATTATAGGCTACAAAAAACATGGCTGCGCCATTTCGATTGGGAGGCTTTATATTGGGGTGGAACATGTATGCGACGGAAAAGCTTTCAATCGAAATTATGAACGTCGGCTATGCTATTATTTATTAGAAATAGCTAGTTTAGGCCGTTGTATTAATTATTTTCAGTGCAACATTAAACATTGCCCAGAGTGTGTAAATAAAGCCCACTATTTACTAAGAAACATATTGCCTAGATCAGCTTTTCATTATTACTATCCCCTTTCCTACTCAACTTAGGATCTAGTTGTAAGTTGGACTTTAGGCCTTTCAAGTGCCCATAGGGAGTCCTGATGATGAAATGGGATAGGCCTATGTGATGATTGCTCTTGGAGCTAAGTCAGCCTAGATGTGTTAGGCCTATTGCCCTTGTCTCACTATTAAAGGTTCTCGTAATTAGCTCGCCTAACTATGTAATTTTTTGTTTAGGATGTTGAGAGGAGATGACCGTGGTGGAAGGCACAACTCATCACATTCAAGCGAGTTAGTACTGTAGCTAAATTGATTCTCCTTCTACCTAATAAGTTTACTTACCCTTCTCTTCATTTATGCACGCTCACTTTCTGGCATTGTTTAATGGTGCATTTGCACGTTACATTGTGAGAGTTAAATGTGTACTCATTAGTCATTACTTGTGTTTTTTCATTACAGAAAATTGTTCGTTGGAGGACTTAGCTGGGAGACAACTCAAGGTATGACTCACGAATTATTTCACTCCCCCCATCTAGACCTAGACCCATTGACTGAATTGATTCCTTCAGAAAAAAATTCAAACTTACGAAGCTCTCCAAGTTCATCAGCATATTTCTTCCATTTAATTTCCCTCTGGCAATTGAAGTAAATATCTGAATATTAGGCCCATGTAGGATTTAATAGTTTTTTGTATTTTCAGAATCTTGTTAGGCCTACAATCTCATGTTTATTTTTCAGAAAACTTGCAACGATTCTTCACTCGCTATGGCGAAGTTATTGATTGTGTTGTCATGAAAAACAGCGAATCTGGACGCTCCAGAGGATTTGGTTTTGTCACATTCTCCGATCCCGCTAATGTCTCATTGGTATTACAAAATGGCCCACATCAATTGGATGGAAGGACGGTACGTTGAAATTTTATACAGTAATATAACCTTTTAAGGTACGGTAGCTGTTCTGTCAACACAACATCTGTACTGTGTAGGCATGTGCTTGTTCTGCTTCTTCTAGTGTGTGGTTGCTCAAATGCACAAGATTTGTTTCTTGTCTCACAATGTACTCTCAATTTATGACTTTCTTAGCACTCCTCTCTTTTTCTCCATGTATTACATTATAAAAACTAGGCCAGAGTTCAGAAACTAACAAGTTACTGATTGACAAAACTCTACTCAATCATTTATTCTAATCATTTGCCCAGAGTGTTGATTAATATCGCAGACTAAAGTTTGAACATGGTGCTCGCAGGTTATGTCAAATTGTTTCATTTTCCAGATTGACCCAAAGCCATGCAACCCACGCAGCTTACAGAAGCCCAAGAGAAGCAATAGTTTCCCTAAAGTATTCCTCGGCGGATTACCGTCAAACGTAACTGAGACAGACTTGAGGACGTACTTTACGCGATTTGGCAAAGTCATGGAAGTTGTCATTATGTATGACCAAGAGAAGAAGAAATCAAGAGGTAAGTTCATTATGCCAATTGCATAAACTAACTTACTTGATGGAACCCAAGCATTGTTGGAATCCAGGAAATCGATGATGCTTCCGGTGACCTTCTCTGGTGATTGGTACATAACAGAATGGTGATCTAGTGATGATAAACTAGGCCAGAGATCAGAAACCTTGCAGGTTGGTGATTGATTCATACTTCGTTCATTTTGTCTGAAAATCACTCGCAACTTCCAAGTGTCGTGTCCCTATTTTAAATTATTCTACGAGTTCAGTGAATTTAAAGTTGATATGCCGTATACGTAACCCACCTTTTTGAGGTGTATGTATAGAATTTTATTGTGGTTAATAAATATGTATACGTGGTCAAGTAGGGTGGCCTAATGTTTGTATCGAATAAATAAAATATTACAACCATAATTCTATGGGAAATTGCTTGATGGTACCCTACCTAACCATAACCATCAGCACCTAACGTGGCACTGAAATCACCGGGCTACATAAACGGCATAGTAACCTTAACTTCAACTTTGGGTTGGTATTTTTTTTTACAGAAAGCAGTAATATCATTATGACTTATCCTTTCCAAGAGGAATTTTTTCGTTTTATCAAGGCTCCATGCGGCAGTTCATTTTAAAAATTGTGCCATATTGACACCACTTTCTTAGCTGTATTTTACAGAATTGGTTCTAGTTTGTTGTAGCATAATAGTTTTGACCACTCGATTGAATTGGATTCACCACCTGATGCCACTTGTCTTGATAGATGCTATATGCCTGTTTTCAACCAAGACCGCAAGGTGGAATAAAATAATTGCCTAGCATTTATCTGTAAATTATGCTGTGCCTTGTTTCAGCATGTGCACTATTATGGTTAACATAGAAGGTTTTGATGTCACTTATTGTGTAACTGGACGCTAGAAGTCTACTGCATACGCTATGTGAAGTCTACACTAATAGCATGAATAGAGTATTTGGCGCTTCACATTCGAACTTGGTACAAGATGGTACACGTATGCTGGTATTATTCGACTGTATGATGTCGGGATGTCATCACCTATATTTAATTATGTTTAAGTGTGTTTTGTCTTTTATTAGGTATTCATCTGGGAATCGTATAAACATAAACTTACAGTATGTTTCATGCTTTGGGAAGTTCACTGCTGCCAATTTTAGTGCACTAAAATCGAATCCTGTCTTAAACTCTACACATCCATGAGCCCCCGTCCACTAGTGCTCCTTTCACTTCCGTTCTCTTGATTCCATTTTTACAAATAACATTTGGCAATCTTATGTTACAATAGTTAAGTTATGCTAATGTTTAGACATATATTAAATATAACCTTAATTAAACTAGTATTAAAATTAATCTAGCTAAGCCTAAGTTATAAGTCGGCTAGTTTTATTTATGGATAGTCCCCTCCCTCTGAAATGGTGGTGCCAGCCACAGGAAATAGCATGCAGACTTCATTGTCACGCCAAATGGAAGCTTGCTATATACATGGATAATAATTTTCAAACTGGAAACCATAGGCCTCTGACATGCAAATCTGATATGCTTGTTGATCTATCACAATATTGCAGTATCTAAACAACTCCCGTACTTGTGGTCCTTGAAAATAAAAACTTCGGTCTTCTGTTTTTGAACCCCACCCCACTCCCAAAAGTTTTTTTTTTTTTTCAAAAAAAACATATTTTTATACACATGATGTTTCCACATATACAAACTTTCATCTTGGTATCGCAATGGGATCATGGAGATATCACAAGGCCGTGCATCCAATGTGTATTATGGTATTTGCTTGATTTTTCACGTATTTGAATATTTCCCGTTCCAATATACAGCATGTTTGTTGTACGGGTAATGATTCAAACATGTGAAAATATGGGCAAATAATACACATTCGATGCATGACCCTGTGATCTCATGATCCCATTGCAATTCCATGATGAAAGTTTCTATATGTAGAAATAACACGTGTATAAAGATGATTTAAAAATCAAAAAACTTCTGGGAGTGGGGTGGGTTTAAAATTTTGTTTTAATTTTTTTGGCATGATACTCATAGGACTGGACTCTTGGCAATATTTTTGAAATACCTTTTGAAATCTGATCATTCAGGAAAACAAATCAGGCTTTCATGTCACAGGGTGCAGAAGTTGAAAAATTCGGTAACCGCGGGGGGTAACCAAATTTGGTATTTTGGGCACGCCATAACTTGAAAACTAAGAATGCCAGAAACATAATTTTCCACGATTGCTCTAGATACATGACTTCATAGATTTATGAAGTTTCAACAAAATCAAATATGGTCACAGAAATGACCTTGTTGATTTGACATGGAATGACCCTTCAACTATTTGTATCAATTTTTTACCCTGATTAACTGTATAAGGTTGTGAATTAATATTGTGATGCAGCTCAAATAACATTGGCTGACGACATTCTGTTATACCTCGAGTGATTCATTTTAATCTGTTCTAATGAACTTGACCTTTCAAGTATGTATTCAATGCACTTTTTTATATTTTCAACTAGCACATTTTAAACATAGAGTATAAAAAAATAAGTTTGAATGTACTTACTTCTCAAGTATTCTTTCACGAATTGCTTTCGAATCGACACTAAAAATTTGTATGCGCCCAGGCTTGATTACTCCCTGATTTTATTTATATTTTGACTACATTCAAATAACTTGGGTGGTGGATTGAAGTTCAGCTTCTGCTTGGCAACGCTTGCATCTGTACTTTGGTTGGCACCCCTCCGTCCCTCTGTGTATCGACAAGCGCGCGCGTGTCTCGTGACCGACCGACCAGACAGAGTGAGACAGCATCTGATCTAGGCAGCAGTGTGTTAACCCCAGTAGCGTTGTGTGTGTGAAATGGTACGTGAACGTGATTGGCTCTTGGTTCAATAGGATTCGGATTTTTGTCCTTCGAGGACGATGACGCCGTCGACCGATGCGTTGCGGAGCATTTCGTCAACATGAACGGCAAACAGGTATAAACACTTCAATCCTCCCGCCACCACCATTGACCAAACACACCGCCCGGCAGGAAGTCTCAACAACGTTCCATCGTTTTCAGACACACTTTGCATCTGTTGTGTGCAAATCTAGGACCTGATTATTTATATTCAATTTCGAATCGGTTTGTTTCAATATGATAGTCTGTTGCCCTATATTTTTTTAACTTTTTTTTGCCATCAAGTTGTAACTTGATGGTTGATGAATAGAATTTTTGTTATAATAGTTTGGTCTTCAATATATAGTTATCTAGAATATTTATTTATACGGAATCTCACATTATGTGTGCAGTGTGCTTTACATTACGTAATAAGTATGTGTTTTTATAGTCACTTCGGTAGTATTGTCCGTGGCTTATTTAGTCAATAATACATTAAAATTAATTGTCACCGTGGGTTCAATTGTTATGAAAATACTGTATAATGTTGTTGGCATTTTCCTACATATTACACGTCATACGTGAATTAGCCACCTAAAGTTGTACTCATAGAATTGCATCATTTGGTTAAATGTTATTGTTGTCTCCTATCTAATCATTCTTTCAAGTTTTTGAAAATGCTTACCACAAATAGGAAGCTGTGGTCAACAGTGCTGTAGTTTCCTTCCTTGTAACGAACGTATTGAATAACTAAATTTTATCTGATCAATTTTAAGTTCAACTTGATAGAAAATCACTAAATTTGTATGACGTATAACTTGGAGAATTTCACGCAAGGCCTTCGAATTTGATGGTAGGCTAACTGCTGAGAATTGACAACCCCTCGTCACTCGTATTTCGCGTAGGTTCTACCGTCCACTTCAATGCCCAGGTCTATGTTTAGTTGATTAGATAATTTAGTGAACGTAAACTAGATTTTAATATATAAGAATGCCTAAATCCTAATTAACATTTTTTATATTTGCAGGGTTATTTATTGTATAGGATAGTACAAATTAGTTTTTAAATAGGCCTAACTACTTTTAAGTCATAGTCAAGCTATATTTAGTTAGTAAAGGGGTGGTAATTGTTAAGATGATAATAATATTACTTTTGGAACCCTTGTTAGACTAGTAGTTTTGTTTGTTTTGTCTTGAGTGCCATGTATATTTTTCTGCAACAGGGCTGCCACTCCACTAAAAGTGTGACAATTTTTTTTTCTCAGTCTTAACATAATTGGAATTTTTATTAGTTGGGTAAACTCGCTGAAATATTGCGGAACAAGTCCAGTACGTATCAAGAGTGGGCAGGAATGGTCTGTCGGGAATGACAATATTTTCACGGCAAACGACGTTTGATACACCTTTTGATGTATTATAACCGTTCAGAACTTCTCGTTCGTTACAATTATTATACCTCTAATTTTGTTTGTGAAGTTATTGCCAAAAATCTATTATTTCACTGAGTACATTCCTGTCCACACTTATTACTTATTATAGCTCAATAATTCCATTGTATGTTTCATTCTTGTGTAAGATGGGGGACAGAATAATCTGGGGATCTTGGGACAGTTTTCACTTAATACCACAAGGACTGATATGTTGAAAATCACTGGTATAGTTTCAACAATGTTTTTTTTTAAGACATTCTCCAAACTTTACTTTCAAATTGACTACATTTTGGCAAAAAAGGCAATATTTAGGCTTGTTTTGTATTTGTGATCTAATGATGAACTGTGGCCAGAGTACAGAGACTTGTCTTTGATTGACAACAACCTTCGTTCAATTCTTCTGAAGATCACAAAACAACTATCAGTCACCAAAATTACTTATCAGCAAATCAAGTTTGCAAAGTTGAATTGGCCCCATTAAAATAGCACAGTTGACTATTGAGTGTAGTGGCGGCCCTGCTTTCACGTTGCCTTGTTGCCGTGAGCGTGACGAGTGTTTGCTTGTCCCAACAGGTTGAGATCAAGAAGGCGGAGCCTCGAGATGCTTCTGGCAAGATGGGCGATGGCCCACAAGGAGGCTGGGCACCCACGGGCGGACCGCCAATGGGCATGGGCGGGGTAAGATTATCACAGTAATTGATTATATAACCTGTGGCAATGTTTTGAATTATTTCTTGCGTATATTTCTTCTTATTTCTTTGCGTTCTATTTGTGATCTTATGATGAACAGTGGCCAGAGTACAGAGACTTGTCGTATGATAGACAACAACCTTCGTTCAATTCTTCTGAAGATCACAAAACAATTCTTAGTCATAGAAATAACATCAGTAAATTGAGTTAACAAAGTGGAATTACTGTACTCTTCAGATTTGACCATGTTCATACACGTTATTGATTAGGACCGTATTTAACCTGTGGCAGTATTTTTAATCATTCGTTGCATATAGTTATGTTGTGAAATTCTATGGCAATTATTTGGTTTTAGTCTAGGTTTATTGATACTGGTACGTAGGTAGTTTCTATTTGTGATCTTATGATGAACATTGGCCAGAGTACAGAGACTTGTCGTATGATTGACAACCACCTTCGTTCAATTCTTCTGAAGATCACAAAACAATTCTTAGTCATAGAAATAACATCAGTAAATTGAGTTAACAAAGTGGAATTACTGTACTCTTCAGATTTGACCATGTTCATACACGTTATTGATTAGGACCGTATATAACCTGTGGCAGTATTTTTAATCATTCGTTGCATATAGTTATGTTGTGAAATTTGATGTCAGTTATTTGGTTTTAGTCTAGGTTTATTGATACTGGTACGTAGGTAGTTTCTATTTGTGATCTTATGATGAACATTGGCCAGAGTACAGAGACTTGTCGTATGATAGACAACAACCTTCGTTCAATTCTTCTGAAGATCACAAAACAATTCTTAGTCATCAAAAAACATCACTATAAGTTTGCGAAGTTGAATTACTCTTCAGATTTAGCCATGTTCATACACGTTATTGATTAGTACCGTATATAACCTGTGGCAGTATTTTTTAATCATTTGTTGCATATGGGTATGGACCGTATAGTGTGAAATTCTATGGCAATTATTGGGTTCTAGTCTAGGTTTATTGATACTGGTATGTAGGTAGTTTCTATTTGTGATCTTATGATGAACATTGGCCAGAGTACAGAGACTTGTCGTATGATTGACAACAACCTTCGTTCAATTCTTCTGAAGATCACAAAACAATTCTTAGTCATCAAAAAACATTACTATAAGTTTGCAAAGTTGAATTACTCTTCAGATTTGGCCATGTTCATACACGTTATTGATTAGTACCGTATATAACCTGTGGCAGTGTTTTTAATCATTCGTTGCATATAGGTATGGACCGTATAGTGTGAAATTGGATGTCAGTTATTTGGTTTTAGTCTAGGTTTATTGATACTGGTATGTAGGTAGTTTCTATTTGTGATCTTATGATGAACATTGGCCAGAGTACAGAGACTTGTCGTATGATTGACAACAACCTTCGTTCAATTCTTCTGAAGATCACAAATAATTCTTAGTCATCAAAAAACATCACTATAAGTTTGCAAAGTTGAATTACTCTTCAGATTTGGCCATGTTCATACACATTATTGATTAGGACCGTATATAACCTGGGGCAGTATTTTTAATCATTTGTTGCATATAGGTATGGCCGTATAGTGTGAAATTCTATGGCAATTTTTTGGTTTTAGTCTAGGTTTATTGATACTGGTACGTAGGTAGTTTCTATTTGTGATCTTATGATGAACATTGGCCAGAGTACAGAGACTTGTCGTATGATTGACAACCACCTTCGTTCAATTCTTCTGAAGATCACAAATAATTCTTAGTCATCAAAAAACATCACTATAAGTTTGCAAAGTTGAATTACTCTTCAGATTTGGCCATGTTCATACACATTATTGATTAGGACCATATATAACCTGGGGCAGTATTTTTAATCATTTGTTGCATATAGGTATGGACTGTATAGTGTGAAATTCTATGGCAATTATTTGGTTTTAGTCTAGGTTTATTGATACTGGTACGTAGGTAGTTTCCATTTGTGATCTTATGATGAACAGTGGCCAGAGTACAGAGACTTGTCGTATGATTGACAACAACCTTCGTTCAATTCTTCTGAAGATCACAAAACAATTCTGAGTCATAGAAATAACATCAGTAAATTGAGTTTGCACAGTTGAATTACTTTTCGGTTTGGCCACGTTCCTAGTATTACGTTGTCATACATTCTATTCACTTCCACAGGGCTTATATAACAGACGTTTATCTTTTATATAGTCTTTTTTTTTTTTCAACAACGCAAATTACCCAAATACCTCAATTCTGGGCTGGCGTAGGAGCATTCCTATTTGACATGGAATCAGTGTTTGGTAAGTTCCTCAAATAAAGGAACTACAGTAAAACCTCCTTGCATCGTTCCCGGATCCATTGTTTTCCTGCTTGTATCATTCATTTTTTCCCACCCCACTCACATATACCGTATTGTCCCGAATATAAGCCGAGGGTTTTTCTCGAAATTTTGAGTCCAAAAGTCACCCTCAGCTTATATGCGGATCTCGGCCTAAAATCGGTCAAAAACACGTTTTTCACCAAATATAATAGGGCGCACTACACATGCCTACTCTGAACAACAGAATCAACTTGAAACTGCAAAATATTGCACTAAAAACAAGATTAATAAATGTTTTATCATGAAGAAGCATCATTTTCCCATTATCTGTCATTTTTATTTGACGCGCAATAATAAACAAAGGCCCGCTCAGCAGCTGTGACTGCCTCGTCTTGTCAGACCTTGGTCCTTGACGAGTAGGCGGGCCATATGCCGATCGCGCGTCATCGGCACTAGCCGAGTACACACGATCGTGAGGCCCCAATCAACGGTTTCTCACACGCAGTTGGCATAGCTTCCTCACGCGCGCAATACGAAATTAACTAAATTCAAACTCAGGCGAGTGATGATTGAAGTGGAAAAGGAGATAAAACCTTTTTTTCAATTGTTGATCTAAAAGTTTGGGGGTCGGCTTATATTCGGGGTCGGCTTATATTCGGGACAATACAGTAATCAATGTTGAATTTTCCTGGATGGATCGTTTTCCTGCATGGATGGTTTAATTTTTCGAACATTTAACCATTCAAATATTGCTAGTAATTTGTTAAAGTGTATTATTTTGGTCAGTTTTACGCTGTGAGTAATGGTGTAGAATACAAGAACCGTGATGCGTAAGCGCTCGACTCGAACTGACTGATCTCTCGACGCCTTCAGTTCATGTGAATAGAGTGCTTGGCCAGTTTCTGAACAGGTCTTTTGTTCTTTTGTTTCATAGGGAATGGCCATGGGAGGTCCCAATGGTCAGATGGGTGGCCCTATGGGCGGTCCCATGGGACCGATGGGTCCGCCAGGCAACATGATGGGAGGCTATCAGGGCTGGGGCACGCCACCGCAGACGCAAGCCTATCCAGGTACAAGCTAAATGTTCACGCGTATTCTTCACAAGGCAAAGAAAAGTTGAAATGAACCCAACAAAATGACATCACTATTCAGTTTATTGAATCACACTTGCCCGCCCAACTTGGTGGCTTTTGAAAGTGCTGAACTGCTAGTAGAATCCTGTAATCTGGTACAGAATTATTCAAATTAACCGTTGCTCGCCACGGAAAGTTTGATTGTAGGGTAGGCTAATTTATGTAATAGGTTTGCTTCTACTAGAAATTGAATATCTATATAGTCATCGTCTGTACATTTGACGTGACTGCTAGATGACACTAGTGGACTATTTATAGTGATTGTTGCATCTATTATTGCATTGGATGCAGCAAACCTTACAACAGATTAAATTTTTGGAATGAAAATCACAATTTTTGTTACCTCGAGTCCTATTTTTTTTCAATTCCATTGGCATGCTGAACCGTGCCACTTTTGCGGTGTATCTTGAAAAACGGAACAACTTATGTTCATATTCATTCCTCCCTCAGGTTACGGTCCTCCTTCTGGCCAGGGAGGCTACCAGGGATGGGGCGCGCCCCCAGGACCTCAGGGTCAGCAGATGCCACCACCCCAGTGGGGCTCCAGCTATGGAGGACCACCCCAGCAACAGGGCTATGGCGGATATGGTATGTATCTTGTTTCACAGCTCTTGTCATCAGAACGTTTTGTCACTCTTACGTAGTGATGGGTAAATTCCCGGAATTCATAATTTGGGGAATATTTCTAAAGTGAGAATTTTCATGGATTTATTTTTTCTTGTTTATACACTCGATGAAAAACTCATACAGAAATGTGTACAAAAGTACAAATAATTGTCTAACTGCTGAAGTTTCATTTTTCAATAATTGAACTCTTAGAATATGGGAATGTATTGAAACATGATGAATATTCTCACTAGCGGGAATATTCCCATGTGCCCATCACTACTCTTCAAACGTCAACATTGCGAGTCGCTTCTTTCTATCGTTTTAATGTCAACAATAACTGCCTGGGTCTGTTGGCTTACGTACTTGGCGAGCTGTTGCAAGATGAATATGACTTCATATGAATTGAATCCATCAGTTTCTTAACGATTCGTTAATTAGTCATAGATCATTGATTTTGTCCCAACTTATTCCTATATCATAATTATAACCAATGGGGATCCGGCGATACACCCAAAATAACGGACACGCAGTCTAAGCCTTCTACTCAGGCCTCCCAGTGCAGTCACCCTAGAAAATAACTTTTTTGGTGTACGTTATTCTTGGTGTATCGCCGCGTCCACTCATTTTTTCGGAGTTTTTCAGTGTGCATCATTTTCGGTGTGTCTGAGGCTAGCCTAGCCAATATTACATTTTTCTGCATGTAAGATTTTTCTTGATCCCTTGAAATGCTTTAGATGTCACTGTTTATCAGGCTAGTTATCACATTTCAATATGTCATGTTCGCAAGAAATCAAAAATACGTGTGGCAGTTGTTTCGATAGAAAATTTAAGTAATTCGAGAACTATTGTCGATCCATCGAATACTCCTTTGGTCCTAATCAACTATTTGGTTGTCTTGTGTTTTTAGGTGACATGTACGGTCGCAGCTCTGCTCCAGGCCAGTCTGCTTCGGCCCCATCGGGACCGGGACAAACAGCCCCAGGCACCGGCGCAGCACAGAAGAGCAGTAACGACTACAGCGCTGCCTATGGCAATTACAACAGCTACGGACAGGTCTGTACCAATATCAATCTATTGTACTTTGAACTAGGATTGTCTTTCTCTCCAATTAACTTTTTTGAAATGATTCTACTTGATTTGTTTCATATATTCATCATTTTTGTCCAAAGGACTTTCCAATTAAATGTCAAATGAAAGTATGTAAGCTTACTATAAACAGTAAACCCTTGTTAATTCAAATTATGAAAAACATGTTTTTTGTTTGTATAGTATATATTTAAAAGATGCAGGTGGGTTATTCCCTCTCACTCCCCCTCGCCCATACCAAGCATCTTTTGACAGCCATGTGTTTATCTTCAAGTGAAGTGCGAAGTGATTTACGCACAACAAAGTGTGGATGAATACTATATGTTATCATGGCACTCATTAGGAAATACTTATCACAGTCAGTTCACAGGTTAAAAGAGTCAAATTACCAAATGTAAAGTAAAAAGCAATGTAGAGGGAAAAACAAATATTGGGGCCTAGAATGAAAGAAGGAATCCTGATCTCTGCAGCACTAGCTGACTGATTTATTTACAATCAATATACTCACTCTGTCAATCAAATAATTTTAATTGAAAAATAAAGATGGGCCTCAAATATATTATCGGGAAAGTAATTTTCTTTAACCGCAACACAGAGTACTATAGTTAACTTTTCAACGGACATGAGCATATCTTGACTAATGTCTTGCGCGGGATAAGAAGTCCTTTGTTGTCATTGTGTCATAAGAATAACCTACCCACCTCGCACCTCTCATCCTGCTGGCACGCGCTGACACAGCAAGTCAGCTGTGACGTGTCGAGCGGTCGGGACGCCCGACCGTTTTTCACTCAATATAAATGGGCCTACTACACATGCACACTCTCAACGGAATCAACTTGGAACTGCAAAATATTGCACTGAAAACACGTTTAATGAATGTTTCATCATGAAGAAGCGTGATTTTCCAAATTCCCATCATTTTCATTTGCCGCATAGTAATAAACATAGGCATGTTGAGCTGTTAGCTGCATTGTCTTGTCAGACCTTGACGAGTAGGTGGGCCATATGACTATCGCGCGTCATCGGCACTAGCTGAGCACATGATTGTGAGTTCCCTCGACGTTTTCTCACACGCAGTTGGCAAAGCTTCCTCATGTGCACAATACGAAATTGACTAAATTCTATCTCGGAAGAGTGATGATTTACGCGGAAAAGGAGAGAACCCTCTTTTCAATTGTTGATCTAAAAGTTTGAGGGTCGGCTTATATTCGGGACAATGCGGTACTACTCGTTTTGAATGATGAAACTGAATTGAATCGAAATATTGAACATTCAGGTTACGGGAGAATTAACAACCTGATTTAGTGTGTGTTAGAACAGTTACTCAAAAATTACGGTACATCCCTCTTCAATTTGAATTTCAATGCACCTAAAAATATCCATTTTGAATTATTCCTAAAGGGGAGCGGCTGGCTGCCTTACCACGGTCTTATACTTGATATGTCGGTTATATATGTGTAATTGCTACGGCCAATGGAATTGATTTCATTCTGGCTTCTCTCCAATCAGTTTTCAACTCCCTCAAATATCTTTGCAGTATCTAGATTATTTTCTATTCGTTCCAATTATGTGTTGACATTGTTTCTTTGTTCTAGGACTCGTCGTCATATGGCCAACAAGCTAGGAGCTACGGAGGAGATGGTTCCAGTCAGTCTGGCGGCGGCTACGCGAGCCACCCCCCTGTGCCAGGTGGGCCCAAGCTTTTTGACTTAAAAGAGTGGCCATCCTCATGACCGGCTGGGCTCTGAAATTTGTGACATTTCCTACAGACGATGGGCGCTGACTTATTCAGGGGGGATACCAACCGCAACCAACACTGCATTGGCAAAATTTGATTTGGAAATCGAGATGATTCGAGAGATATTTTTAAAATCTTAAAAAAAAATGTCGTGTAATAGTAACCTTTTTGAACCGTGTTGGTGTCACATTATGGACATAAGCAATGACAGCCCGTTTTTATTGATATAATTAATACTAGATTCGTTGTTAAATTCATTATAATAATTCAGGTGCAACTAGATTGATGTTTTGCACATGCCATGAAACATTGTTTAGGGACCTAGTCAGTGCCTATAGAAATTAGTTAGAAGCTGTTTTCATTCTAAACGACTACGAAACAGTTTATTTAGTGGAAGGCTTGATTCCTTTGAAAAGAAACAAATTATTTGTAAAACACAAGGAAAAAATCAAAGCTTGCTTTTATTTTACTCTTGACTGATGTAAATAATTAGATGTTTTTAATTGATGGTTTAATTAGTATTGATTACTCTTCAGTTACTTGGACTTGTCCCCTTCGTAATAATTATCATTCACTCACCTCTTGTAAGTTTGTAATTGAAGGCAAGCCGGCCCCAGGTGGTTCATAGTACATAGTCGATACCGATACAGTAGTGTAAGAAATGTTGTACGACGAAACGCACGGTTATTCGTTAATTTAGGGATCCAGCTGTTTGTAGGGTGTCACATTCATGTGGTGACTGTAAGCAAGGCATTTGCGCATGTGTACTAATTACAAGTTGACAACTGACAGCCTGCTTATGTACGTAATGTATTTTTGCTGAACTGGCATTTAACTTTTCGCACATTTATTTGTTGGTATTTCATTATATTTTTTTATTTGTAATTGTATTCAAATTAAGATTTTTTCTCTTGTAGAGCTTTTTAAGGAATAAGTAAATAGCCTAAGTAATCTATAAAAACAAAACGACTTTGAGTGCTTTTTCATTTTTCTCTACTACACCCATTCATTGTCTTTGCATGATTTCAGGCGACTATTGTAAATCTCTTACTCTAAATAAAACCAACATTGCGAGTACACTAGGCTCTGCCCGCCCTCCATGCCCCCAGCCCCCGGTCACCGCAAGTATGTCTCGGCTAGAGAACTGAAAGCATGTGCAGACGGACGGACAAGTTTAAGTAACTGGGTAGTGACGTTTGTCAGGATGTTGTTGTGTCGACGATGTCAAATGTGTTTCTCTTCCTAGTTTTGCGGGGGGCTCGCCTTTATTCCGATCTGTAGGAGAATGAAACTCAAATTTCAGTGCCGCCTGCCTAGACAACCCCCCATTCTTGAAGGCTTCACCAACCGGTATTGGTCATGCGATCAATACGATTAGGGGCCTTGAATCTTTTGATTGTACTTGCAGTGTCATGGTTTTGTTCAGTAATGAGTTCTACATAGTCGTTCATGCTTTCCCAATTCCTGTGTGTCTCCCATCTTATTACATATCAAATCTCGATACATGTTTATAGTTGGAAACTTATATTAATCGACTAATTAAATTTCTCTCTGAACTTTTACCAGTTCTGTTGTCGGACCAACTTCGTGGTTGGTAGATAGCAATTGTTAATTTAGTTGGTATTGAATGCCAGCAATGGGTTCAGTGCAATATCAGATTTTTGGTATGTAATAGCTAATAGCTTGATTAAATGGTTCTTTATATCAAAATTCTACTATAACTAGTAGGTATATTTATACATCTTGATGCCAAACAAACTGTATGCAATGCATTAGTGTAATTGTTGTACGTTTTGTAGGAACTATTTAATGGTCAAAAATGTTGTTGATTCAACCAAATAAGTATCTCTATTTGTTGATTTATTTTTAACCAAAGAACTGATTTTCACTGAATGCATTTCTGGACGCTCTTAAAAACTATAAAAAATGTGTCGAGACCATCAAACGATTTGGGATCGATGATCCAAATATTAATTAATGAAGGTCACTTGTTCCGATCGATACATTATTATTATTAATTGGATCAAACGGAGAGAAAGCAGGAGCTAGCTAAAATCAATGGAAAGGGTGTTGGAAGGAAAGCTATTGAGCTGTCTCTGTAGCTTGGCCAACTAAAGTACTGCTTTGCAAACTGGAGTCAAGTTGGGCGTGGGTTTTTGTTAATATTCATCCGCATTTGCACCTCCAAATAGTCGAGGTATCAAGGTTGTCTAGCAAATAATTATCAGCCTCTGACACTGCTACCATACCTGATACATATATGTGATCACAGTTACATCGAGGGTATTCGATAACAGCCATGATGTTTTTTAAAGAACAATGAAAGATGCTTAGTTTATTTAATATGTGGTCAATGAGAATAGTCTTGATTTGAAGTTTATAATATGCCTTCCGAGTTCTATACTCTTGGACTTCTAATATTGAATTGGAATATTCAACATCGAAGTGATCGAAATTTATTCAGAAAATTGTAAATAACTGAAATAACCAAGTTATACTATGGCGTCAGCTCAGTCCATCAACATGGTAGAGGAAAGAACATGACCCTAGATCCCATGCATTTGGTGCCCATGGTACATGACTTAAGAGACTTCATTTCCAGCACTGCCATTTTTTTATTCGTGGTTCTATTTCGATTAAATACGAATAATTTTCATTAATGTTCAATATTATAAAAGTTTCAGCATCATTTGCAATTTTTATAGGGAACAACAGCTCTAATTATATATGACAAGTAGCGATGCCGTCGGGTACGGAGTAACGCATTACCCGGGTATTATTCTGGTACAGTACCTGCAATATGGAAAATGGAATGTAACCTAAAGAGAGTGGCCAAACGAGAGCCATTGCAGCCTGCTCAACTTGGCATAATTGTTCTTACGTCTTTCTCGTTGTCTCCCAGAGTCAGTGTGCGCGTAAAACCAAAGATATCGTCTTGAAGGTTAACCTGGGGGGGGGGGGGTCACATCCAGCCATTAGGACTAATGAATAGAAAGAACTGATCGAAACCGGTACATCCAATAGCTCTTTACGTACTATGAACTAACAAGTAACAAAAATAATCCTCTCAAATTGTTTTCATTGTCTAATGTCTGAAGTACCAACACATTTTCTTTGCTTCACCCTCCACCTTAAGTTCACCGGTGGTACAGATCTGGTTGAACCATATTTGAATCCTAGGGTTGATCTCGTACCCCATATCCTTCTACCAGTTCTAATAAATAGAGCTGATGGTATTTTGTCTATACATCTGGAAACGTGTCAAACGGTTTATATTTATGGGTTAGCTGATTGACGGTCAGTATAGGGACATATTTTCTCTTCAAAGTCAAATGCACAAGCTTCGACCTTGATAAAACAGCACAGCGGGATTTAAATGAATGCCGAAAAATCATTTAAAGAAAATATAATATACGGTGAAATTACCCAAGTAATTTGGCGGGTACTCGGTTCCTCATTTGTTCGAGTCACTATGGCAAGTAATTTCATTCAACTGTAGAGTATAAATAAGAAATTTCTAAAATAGAAGTATTCAGAAAATGCTAGTCACTAAACTATAAATTGATAGGTAGATAGTAGATACACATCATTTTGCAAATAAAAAAGTGATGATAAACCCCCTTCTGCCTAAATACCATCAAATTGAGCTGTTGATTACCGTATCTTAATCCGATTATGAAAGTTATCATGTAGATTGCTACTCCCTCGATTTTGTAATGACATTATTGTTGAATTTGCAACTGCGATACCTGAGAAAGTCGTCATTTCTTGCTGTATTTTACACCAAAATATATCCAGACAAATATGTTTTCTGCTTTTGTTGTACTGGCTTACCAATACTATTGCTTATTTATTCACCGTTCATTTTCTAGCAAGCAATGTTTCTATTATCGGAATGCTATCACTGTATTTATTCCTCGATTTGTTTTGCTTTTAGTGTGTATTAGAAATCGATCAGTCGTTATATTGATCACATTTTTTAAGTGGTCGTAAAACAACTTTGTCTTGAAGAAAAGTTTGTTGGATAAATCATTTTCGTATCAAGCCAAGTGCAAACAAACTGTATGTGAATTCCAGTACAGTATTAACAATATCACTGCAGGGTTGTGCAACAATTTTTGTTTGGTTCTGCTGAATATCATAGCATCTTCACATAAGCGTAGCAATAGTATTGTGCAGCAAAGCAACCTTAAGCAGGCTTGGCGTACTTCTACTATAACGAAACCTCAACTACTTGCGTTAAATGGGTTTAAAAAATAATGGGCTACAAGTAACTTTCACGACATTATGCCGAAAATGGCGTAAAATTTATTCGCCTCAACTTGAGTAGGTAAAAATTAAGGCTATTTAATTGAACTGTTGCATTATGCTATGGACATTATATCACCTCGGATTGAAAGCCCCTGCTATGAACATCCGTTTGCATTGCTGGTACTTTGGTGTTCTTTTCCTCTATCAAACACATGTTTGACAGTGAAGGTAATTTTCTCCTGGCATCAACAGCGTGTACCTACCTAACAGTCTCCATTTGCACAAATAAGGTAGAGACCTTTGACTTGTCTTTGAGCATACCTACTTATAAGGCTCAAACGTATAAAACTATAAATTGAAAATCTAACTCGAATAGCTGTTGGAGCATTACTGATATAGTAAGCTATAACCATATTCTAAAGATTGCAGGAGAAAGTTTTTTTGTATTATTAAAAATTGACTGCTAAATTTCTCACTCAGGAAATCAACTGTGAAAATAGAAAAATATTCCAAGTCTCTTGGTATTTATAGTTACTATTAATAGTTACTGGCCAACCAACAGCCCGGTGAGTTTTGAGGTACTAGATTAATTGTGTAAAACGCTAAGAATGTCTGCGATGGAAGCGGTGGTGGTCCTCACCTGTCCTAACCTATTCCTCTTTCTCCTCTCCTGCAGTCACTCCACCGCCACTGTTCCAATGCAAAGTGAATGTCGTCTCACCTGCTTGTGCCAATCTAGGAGGCCAAGGCGACGGCCCGCCTCCAGCACCCGGCGCAACCTACCCGCAGACCCCAGGACCGACTCGAGCCAGCGGCTACCCACCGAACCCAGCGCAGAGCTTCCACCCGTACCGCCGTGTTTAATCACGACAAGAAGATTGTTCATTCATGCACCCTAGCACTTCTTGTTCACGTCGAGATGTACGCTTTATTTCTAGTTGAACAAGTTTCAGAACGTGATTATTTGTTTTGTGCACCGAGATCCTAAAACGTGCGATTATAGAACTTGTGGTTAATGTATATTTTATAAATCGTAAGGCATGCCTGTTATTGGGATTATTATATATGGAAATGGATTGTTACCGTAATATCGCAAGAATAACTTTGAATTTACCATTCCTTGGTAGTGTGGTTGTAAATGTCGCTCCGGCTGACGATACACAAGTGAGGGCAATTATTATTCATAAGGTTAAGTAAGATGCATGTTAATCAATTTCATTGTACATTCATTGATGACGTTCCATATTTTGTACCAAGTGACAAATGTCTTTATTCGGGCCCTACCGCCAAAGGCAGTAGTGGAAAATCTACTTCTGTCTGGTCAAGTTTTATGGTAGTAAGAAGCAAAAACTTGATCACGGACTTGTTTTGTGGGTGTCAAAGAAGTATTTCATATTAGATAAGAAATGACAAAAAATCGTTCGAATGAACAGAATTTTAATGTTCAGATCTTGATTCCTTAATTAATATTCGATTCCTGAATCTCTTGAAATTGTTACATTAAAATATTTTACATCGAAGTATGACGACTACTAATTGACTTCTGGGAAACTGTAGCAAGATCGTTGCTAACTAATAATTAGATTGTTCGATTTCATCGTTGACAATTAAAAGATGGTGTTTTTTTGTGGGGATTTTCAAGATGGGAGGGGGGGCAGAGGATTATTAATTCACCTGAAACTAAAATTATGTAGTATTTAGTACGGAGGACAACATTCTGTTAAGCTTACTTGCTATGTTTTGTAATTTAGTGATATGTTTTTTGAAATAAAAGTTAATAGACTCTCATTGTATATACTTCATTTGTTTGATAGAATGTGATTGTGAAAGTGTTTATTAGCATTTCAAAATAATTTTCTTTCAATTCAAATATTGGAGGTGGAGGTTAACATCGATTGGCATGGTGATGAACATTCATATGTTGGTGAGCCTCGTGTGTGGGAATTCTCTAGTCGGTGTTCGACCAATCACCTTGGCTCGTTGTGGAGGGTAAAGTTCGTGCTGGAACCTGCACGCTGCTGATTTAAATGGTTGACCAACTCTGTAACCAAGTGCATAAAATTCAGTTTACTGTATATCCAAGATAGTCTTTTTCATAGTGACATTATGAATGCAGGCTATTGGTTGGCCCTGTTGATAACCTCATATTGTTATAAATTGCTACTAGGAGGGGTGTGTGGGAGTCCATGTTTTTAGTTTTGAGTCCGAGTCGCGTCTTCACCAAAAGAATGGGACAGGTGGACGTTACCCTGCTTATTTTTTCCCCTGAAACCAATAATTACGAGAGAAAAGGTACTGGTATTTTCATTTTGTAAAGTAAAACTTAGATAATTGTTGAATTATTTAAATTACTGGGAAAGTGAGAGTGAATTTTGAGTTTATAAAACCATGGTGTCTGCAATACATGACTCCACAGTCCAATTTTAAAAATAAATGAATTGAACAGAAAAAACATCTTTTTTAACTACGGTAGTTTTTTGAAGCTGTGTTTGAAGTAGCAAGCAAGGCTATACTTAATAGCAATTTTGAAGTAGGTGGTAGATTTTAAGGTTGACTTTGACTCGCAAATCGAGTCTGAAATATTTTCAACGCTTTAAAAAAGTGTTTACTTGCAAAATGTGTTGGGCCCACAAATGAGTATAAAAGGCAAAAAATGTCGCACTTTTCACCTTATTAGTTATTAGGTCCATGACAAGACTCGACACAAAAATGAAGACGTGTGCAGATTACGAAAATGCATCGCCAGGCAAGCTGAGTGGGTGCGTTACCCAAACCGTACGGCCCTAATATGGCCTCACTTCCCCTTATAAGTCATTCATAAGGTATATAAATGAATTAAATGCTATTTTGTATAGAGTAATATAAGAAATCAAAATACAAGCACCAGACTGGATTGTTTTTTTCCTGCCAGATGTCTTCTTATGTCCATTTGAGGTTATTTAGTAGAGCAGCTAATATAAGCTAGCAGTTACTAGTAAATGCTGAATATTTTCAATTCTGTAGTTGTCTCCTTGTATTGTTAATCACCATTTCAGCTCCAAAAATAAATTCTGTCATTATTATTACCCAAATATAGGAACTTTCAAACTATCTGATTACTGCAAATTTTCACATCAATATGGACACCTAATTTGCAGAAATCCTTTAACACTCCATAAATTACCTGAACAACTCCTGCTGACGCAGTCTTGCACAGTCATCCGACCTGACTTGGTGTCTCCTCTTTTGGTCCAGACACTCGGCGCATGGCTTGTGCTCTGCTGTGCCTCTCTTTTGTGCCGCAATAGCACTCATGTCTGGTGCAGCGCCGTGCCCGATCACAGTGCCGTATGCTGCCTTACTCCACGGCCGGTCGTAGCAGGTGTCGCGCTCATCAGACATGGCCTGAGTGGAGATTTGCTCTGCGGTAAGGGGCGGTGGAGCTGGGTGGCATCGGTTATACTGCCAATTACCTTGACCTTGGATTTTGCGACGTTCGTCACAGTAAATCTGCCCTGAGAAATAATGGCAACACTTGTTAATGATTAAATAACCCTATGCTGTTGTGATCTACACAACTTGGACCCGGTTTTACGAACTGATAGTTAATAGACTAAGCTTGGTTAGCGCATTAACTTGTTATCGCCCTCGGTTAAGTATATTATTTTTTTATTGAAAATAAAAGTTGATTCATGGTTGACTAAGGTTTCGAAAACTGGCTCAACAGGTACTTCCAATTTAAACAGTTTTATCAAGGAGTGACTTCAAGTAATATCAATATTTTATTCACAGTCTACTTTTATTTTTTTTGTTTTGTCAACACCGACAGCGGTGGGGCATTTCATTATTAATTATTAATTTTTATATTTATATACCGGTATATAAATATTCAACCTACCGTAATCATTTCATTTTTTTTATTTTGATATATTATTATGTGAAATAGGGCCTAAATTGAATTAAATTTCATCTATTAAATTAGATTGCTTTAGGAAGATAAATACTTGATTAATAGCATTACTGTCGTCATCCAAAAACTTTGGAAATTGTGTCTTCAATTGCTAGGTGTTGTCGTATATTGTTATACTTGTTACATTTTATTAATATGTTTTATGGTCAACACCTCATTCATTACATGTGTCGCAAAGAGGTAGAATATTTTCCGGTGTAAACAGAGAGGTATGCGTGATAAAATTACTTTTTTGATGTGAAGATATATTTAATATTAAAATGTGTAATTCAACATAGAAATGTATTTTAAATTTTTCTTCCAGTTCTATTTAGCGAGCTCGGCAGAAGAGGTAGTATACTAGATTTTCAGTCTTCATGTGTAAACAATGAACAATCATTTTGAAGGGGAAAAAACTGCGACTTTTACCTCATGTGTAGAGGCATGAAATTATAGCCTTATTATTTTTTTGCATTGGCTGTTTTGAAATTTGCATTTTATAGCATTGGTCATATTTAAAATTGGCATCAAAAAATGTTTAAATGTATGCGTTAGTTGAAAGCTATACTAGTAGAACCAGTAGTGTCATACCTGGAATGTATCTTTCTCGCCGATTAAGCAACAATATCTTCATTAGGTCCTGCTTCTCGTGACCTTTTAGCTCCTCGTCCGAGATGGGAATAATGGCGTAGTCATCCGGGTCCCCGATCGGCACCGGCCAAATAGATGCGTCACCGCGCCACCAGCACGGTACCGGATGCCACCACCACGGTGTCTGACATCTAAATAATCACATGGTGACTTGCTGTATGCGTACGCATCAAAGTAAGCTAAAATCCCCAAAAATACTAGATTTAAATTCGAGTGTTCTGGCTTATTACCTGCTTGCTAACACTGAATTATTGCAGTATAATGTTTCCAAATGTGAAGTTTAAAAAAAAGTCAGACTTTTATCAAGTAAATTGAAAATGGTAAAAATTGTGAAAATAATTGGTGTATTGTGAGATGTGGGAATCTGCAAGCAGAAGTTTTTTTTAATCTTTCATAGACCATTTTATGATTGGATTTATGATTTTCTTGATTTGATGGAAAAATTCATACCAAATTTCATGAAAACACATCTGATGATTTATAAGACAATGTTTGTATGCAGTCAGCATTGATTCCATATCAGAATTGAAAATAATTTTAATTCGGTATTGTTGTATAGACTTACAGTTCAAGTAGGCATATTCATGGATATTTTTATGCTAATACGTACCAGTAATAAGTAATTTGTCACTTGATTCTAGAGTAACCCACCCACCGTGCTCTTGACTCACTTGGCTAGCGACTTGCGTGGTCCTGACATGCAACAATGAGCCGACGGCAGGCAATCGCACGGCGCCTCTTGTGTTGCTTGCTCGCCGCCAGCCCTCTCACGAGCTACAATTGACTTCAGCTCCAACTGGTCGGATCGAGGGAATATCGCGTACTTGCCTACAGACATGTGCTACTGGTAATTTTTCAATCGGTTACACTACCGCTAGCTATTATCTCATAGCATAACTATTATAAAAAGTCAAACAATTAGCATTAAAATGGTTGACGTTTCTTCTCTTACTTCTGTGTGCGCCAACTGGATCAAATGATTGTTTTGTAGAAAACTGGTTGTTGACGCAGAACAATAAGGGAGCGTTTTTACCCGGTGTGTCCACCCAGTTGGCCCTCTCGCGCTCGACCATCTGTTTCAAAACTCTGTCCTCTAATGGATCTTGGCTGTTCCTACACAAGATACACAAAACAAGTACCGGTACTGAATAAGGTTATTTTGTAACAATATAAAAATGATTCAGCAAATTGAACCCTTTCTAACTAATGGGCCCACCCCTAAATACTTGACCACATTCCAACCCAGATTTTATTTTTCTGTATAATTATTATTGCAAATTTGAGAATGTTGTGCGTACTAGATGTGTATACGTTATGTAGGGCCTATAGTGCATAAACATACTAGATGTATGGGATCCAGATGCTTACCCATTAGCCGAGTCTGGTTGAGTGGATGAAAGGTACTTGCCGATGTTGGTCTGAGTTACTCTCGGAGGACTGTCGGGTGAGTGTATGTCAGACGAAATGGTTATTGGCGAAGTCTGGCGATAACAACGTAAATATTTCATGACACTCGTAAACATCACAGGTGGCAATATAATCTCATCATAAAGCCTTTCATTCAATCTACAAATGCAAAGCAGTAGAAGGAAACAAGCTAAACAAATTGTATCTGGTACTTGACTAGTTTTGAACCAATGATAGAAAGTAGTCTGTTGTCTAAAGTTTTAACTGTCAAGTAGGATGTCTGCTTCAAAGGAAAGCATTGTCGTAGTAACCACTCACTTGTTTCAGCATGCAAGGTTCTTTGAGCGGACACATACGCTGTACACAACCTGGCGTCGCTGCTTCCGATATCAACGGTTTACTGTCTTCCTCCGTGTATCGTGGTCCGTTGACAGGTGGAGGAGACGGCTTGTAGTCCTGGTTACACGTTCCACAAGTAGGGTGCGACATGGTGAACTACGTAAGAAACAACTTTCGTTTATATTTAGTAGCGGAACGCAATAGTCACGAGATGAATAAGGGCAAATGGCGTGCTTTGACTAATCGTTACGCGTCAAATAAAAAGGATGGAAATTGGGAAAATAATTATAAATTCAAGGAATTTTCTTGAACTATTTCAAATTATCCAATCCGAAATCAGTCCTTCAGCTGGGGAGCGATTTAAGTTCGAAATACGTCAAATTTCGGATCAACCGAGTTTGGATTAACGAGAGTTTACTGTAGCAAACATCCTAGCAATGTAGAAGAAGCAATTCAATTGATTGTGCCCAATAAAATGCCATAGCCCTATTTCTGCAAAATGGTGGTATTGTGGGAAGTTTTGAAATAGTTTGGGTGTACTTTTATTCAACTACTACTGGTACTACTAACCAAGTGTACTAATCTTCAACTACTACTAACTAGCCTACTAACCTCTTAATTTTGAAATCACCGTTAATTTTGAATGGTTTGATGGAGGCTTTTTGCTCTTCAACACTTGTAGTTTGAATGAAACGAGAACGTTTCTATGGTAATTATTTGTAGTAAAGTCTGCCTAGAAAGCATGTCATTATTCTGAACCAACAATAAGTAATCTATCAAAATAGCTATCTACGATGGCTACTTAACTTGGACTTCTCCCATGTTCTCCAAGCTGACGATCATCTCCAGTGCTAAGAAACTTTTTGACACCAGCTACATTGCCTGTATAAGCTAGCTACAGGTCTCTACAGGTATACAGGTCTCTGATGGCCTTAGTTTTAGTAGTCAATGAAAAATTGAAACATTGCCACCTAGATCGCCTACAAATTAGCTGAATGCACGAGTAGTCGATCATAGTGGTTTATGCAATCGGTTTCATAGATCCAGAACAATGTTGAGCTCAGTCGCGTATCCATCGTAGATAGCTATTGTCCTAGGTGAAATCAATAGTCACTAGCATACAATATAAATGTATACGGTTTTGTTTGTCGTCTAGCTTGCAGGCTGTCCGCGGGAAGGTGTGAACCGCGCTATCAGATCCCTGTTCGACTGTCAAGGCATGGAGAAACTGTACAGACACATGTGGGACAAACATTCAAGCGGTGAGAAGCCCAACTACATCACACGCCTGAGCAAGTACAATTACGACTAGCTCGAAACACAACTTAGTTATAGCAGTTGTAAAATTTTCGCCGTAATTATATTGGGATTGTATATTGCTCGTAGGAGAGCAATGTTCTTGGCTTAGACCAAATGTGTTTGTTTTGTTTCTTTATTCATTTACCTGAAACTTGACTTAACTGTGCCTTATAGTAAGATATATTGTACTATTATAATAAAATGATTATTTGTTTCAACAAAACTGAATGAAAATTGTTCATTTGTCTAGTTAATTGATCACGGTATATGTTGGCCCCTAATTTATTCCTTGTGTCGGTGTTGTGACAAAAACACCCTCAAAATCTTCCTAACATCTTCTTTCAAGTTTCTATACAAGGAAATATTATGGGGACTGTTAGTTGTAATCGAGTATTGTGCATGATTAGGAGCCACTGGGGTCTTCTATTCAAAGGAGGTAATGCAGAGAAGAGTAAGGAACAATGCAGAGAAGCTGCGAGGGGATTTCTATAACGACTCTTTCGTCATCCTCTCGCTCATATAAGTGAAATGCCGTCCCTAATCCGCTTCTCTTCTACTAATCGTCATCAATTGAGCAACAGTTGATATAACGAAATGTAAATAAATAACAAATGTAGGCCTACCTGTATAATATAATGTACCCGAAACATGTAAACAAATTAGAAATAATTTAAATTGATAACCACCAACAATAAATTAATGTGGGCCATGTTCAGAAGCATGGCTTGGTGGGTCCAAATGCATGCGTCGGCACGCAGTAATTGTGCATGTGCAGAGACGCTGTAGAAATGGAAAAGCGTCCGGCTACATAATGTTACTTCATCGTCTTATATATGTGTCGTTCACTCATGGGCCTTGCAGAGAGACTCTTCCAAGGTAAGCCGACCGCTAAGTATTGCAGAGGTGTGACAACGTGTATGGCAAAGATCAGAGGTGACTCACATCTGCGGTCACAGACCCAAATTAAATTCTAGTTCTTGGTGCCAACCTTACGTTTGTGAGGCTTACCAGTTTGAAAATAATAAATGAAGTACAACACAAATAATTTGGATCTATTCTCATATTGTATTTGAGTAATTTGAGAATACGGTACATTTGAATGCATCATTTGGTCTGTGGATTGTGAAAAATGTTGACGATAAAAAATTAATGTATAGTAAATTCAATTAGTAACAAATAATAAAGCAGTGTTTTTAATATTACAAATGAGGGTCTACGCTGTTCTTTAACAAAATTAAAAATTAATATGCACCTACCTTGCATATTCTCAAACTAACAATATGTGGAAAGACTATGAATTTTCGAAAAACTAAATGCGAAGCTGAGTATAGAGTATTATGTGGGGAGGGGGGGGGGGGTAATTAGTTGCTTTGAGCACCTCTCGGAATTGTTAATGTCGGCACTAAAAGGACTTAAGGCTTAATTTGCATACAGGGAGTACATATTTCATGTTACTAAAGATTAGTGAGTACTTTTAATGTAATGTCCAATAATGTTTGCAATGTCAATGTTGTAATGTTACTTGCAATAAATAAATATTTATTTATTATGTATTTTTTACGTAGGAGAAGTTCAGTTGTAGATCACTTTGCTTCAACTTCAGATCGATATGGAATATTTACACTTCTTTACTTTTTTTGCCTTCCGTGAACTAGGCTGAAAGTTCTGTTGCAAAGAGAAATGTTATGATTACTGGTACAGTCCTAGAAACTAGAATTGCAGTGTATTAAAACATGTGGCAGGGTTATTAGTGGAGCGGCGGACCTCTGATATCCGGCGGTTCCTATACACCCCTAAGTGTACACCCAGCTAGGCCTAGATGAAATTTAACAAACATCCAATTTATTATCCCATATCCATGTATTTGTCTATTTTGAAATCAGCCGCTATAATTTATTACCGTCATGTCAACTAATCACCGCCTTCTGTTTTATTGTAAATTGATTGTAAACGAACAACATCGTGGTAACACAAATGTGTGGTAATTATTGATAATTATGTGCAAGAATCGAGGATGGTATTAAATACAGACTTATGTGAAAGAATTATGAATATGTGTAATGTGTGCAAACTACTGAACAAGAAAATCATGAAGATAACTATAATAGAGTTGCCAGTCGGCCTTGAAAATGAAGAGGATTGGCGACGAAGTAGTCAGGTTTTAAGGTTAGTTTCAACTGTATCGATTTAAATCAAGGCCCTAGTGGCCCTAGGCCTAGGCATTTAGTAAATGAATAGGCAGACCCTTCTACCATTGAGTTTGCCCCACTCCCCCATATAAAATAAGGCAAACGGTAGAGCAGAGCCAATGGCTCTACCAGGTTGCATGACACATTGTTGAAGCAAGCGTTTGCTTCTTCATTCGGTAAAATTACTGAGACATCCACTGAGCACCCCTAGGCCTATTTGTTGTTTTTTCCCCCAACCTCCCCCACTAACCTAACCGACATATTAGTTATCAGTCTTGTGCAGCCTAAATTATATTGGTGTCTTGAAAAAAGCAAGTTTATACCGGTACGTAATTTGAACATTTTATTTTGTTTTATAGTTGACGCCAGCCTCCACGTCCGCCGGTTTCCAGTGCTCTGATTGGGTGATTGCGAGTGGTCGAGCAGCGCTGATTGGACCGTGTGTTTCGAGTTGACGGTGAGTAATCAGTTGACTGATCCTGTATGATCACAGCTTAACGGTCTGTGGTGATCAGTCGTAGCTGACGGACTAGTACAAGTCCTCGGGTCGAGATAGAACAGAGAGAAACTTAGAAGACGTATTCAGAAAAAATAGCAATTCTAAAAAGAAAATGATGACTTGTGATTTCTCATTCATTTGCCGGTGGGGCATTTTTGAGGTTGGAAAATTAATTACAATAATTCGGTTCCGATTTTACATCTGTTTATTTCATTACCGGTACATACGGTATATTGTTTGTAATACAAAGGCCTATTCATAATATTTTGAAGTGTCAACTAGTTATTTTGGCCCTAATAATTTTAATCTAAGATGAGGCCAAAAATGGAATTTTAACCCAATTTCATTGAATTTTTCTCACACCTAACTCGTGACAACATTTGGCCCCCCCATTTGGGGTGGTGGGTGTAGGACAATCTTGAGGGTAGAAAAACTCAATTCCTGGTTTGCTAGGTCTAAGTTATTTCAATTTTAAATCTCTTTTTTACAAAAAACAAGACTCATGTTATTGTGTTGTAAATTATTAGTCTACGTCCACATCTATCCAAAACAGCCTATATGAAGTACATCCACGTTGATGTTTGTGTCATCTTGTTTGCAGACCGGTGGTGAGGAAGCCACTGAGCTACTAGTTCCTCGCTCCGAGTGTTGGCAGCTACCTCGGGCTGTCGGAGAAAACCGCAACATCAACAGGTAGGCCTCGGTGAAACCCGGCACTGTTCTCTTACTCTCTAGAACGTGGCTTACGAAGACTCTTTAGATTAGAATTCAGGTAACACAAGTAATCGCTTTCTGCTGACCTCTGAATACTTCAGGGCGTGACCTAAGACCCGCAGATTATTGTGAAGGTAGTTCTTGGAGCATACAAGACTGAGTTTGCTGTGATAGGTGGATAGAAGCATTGAGGATGTATTTGAAACAAATAGCCGATTCTATAAATGAAATCTCAAGGTCTTTAGAGTTTTCTTCCATAGGGGTGGTGGGGGGAGGAGCTTTAAGGGGATTGAAAAATTGTTAGTGCTAATTTGGCCTGAGAGATAGGGTATTGATGTAGTAGCCTGGCCAGCCTGGGAGATAGAGTATTGACGTAGGAACCTGGCAATAGGCCAGCCTGGGAGATAGGGTATTGACGTGAGGTCATTCTATATCAAATCAACTCGGCTGAGTAGCAAAATTGACCTGATCATCTTCGATTTTGATAAAACTTAGTAAATCTATGAAGAAATGCATCTAGAGCAATCGTGAGAGATTTTGTGTTTCCAGCGTTTTGAGTTTTTGAGTTACGGCGTGCCCAAAATACCAAATTAGTTTTTTTGGATGGGCTGTAACTTGAAAACTAAGAACGTTAGAAACACAACATTGTCCACAATTATTGTTCTATATACAAGACGTCATGGGTTTACCATGTTTCAAGGAAATTGGAGATAGTCGGGTCAATTTTGCTACCGAGTTGATTTGATATGGAATGACCCACGCAACTCTGGCAAAAGTTGCAATCGTCTTTGCTTTGTGAGAAATGCATTGGAGCCATGCCCGAATGGTCAGAAAACCTAAAAAAAAAAAAAACAGTAATCAGTAATCAGAAAACGTAATCTAAAACACCAGTGGTCGCGCAGGGTCTACCAGACCCCACAGTGTATCTGCTATAACTTTTTTGTGAATGACTTTTTTATATATATTTTTTTGATGAATGTTATTTCATGGTTCAGTAAGCGATAGAATCTATTTTTGTACTTATAGGTTCCAATTATTGTTTGTGATTTCATGTTGACATTTTTTGGTGAAAAGTCCAAATAATAAACATCGTACTTCATAAAAATTGATGAAAAATAAAAAATGTAGGAATTTATCACGTTTACTTGATTTTTTAGTTTAGTGCTGTACCTAATAATAAAGTTTATGAAAATTGTTGAGGAAAAACATACAACAAACATGTTTTTTTTGGTTTGAACTTATGCTATTATAAATGGATAATTTAAATCATATTTATGAGTAAAACTGTACCAATCATTTTGATTTTTAAGATTTTACATTTTAACTATTCATATTTAAGCATAGAATTCAGCATACATTTTGTTTATTCGGTGTCAATTTCCATGACCGTAACGGTGCTGCAGCAGCAGCTGCACGATATAGTGACATGACATATAGTGACATATATTTATATATATATATATGTACATACTTATATGAGCTTACTGTGTGTTCACGGAAAAATTCAAACTGATCAAACAAACCATTCGACCTGTGGAGTGCATTTTATCGCATTTCGTCCAAATACATCCAAAAATTTTGTTTTTGGATTGATTAATGTTTGGAGGCACAGAGTGCTCAATTGGAAAGTATTTGAATAATAGCTGTAACTAATCTTATTATAGCAGTTACAGCCCTAGGTGCGTCAACTTTATGTTAGAGTTTCATTAGTCCATTGCAGCAATCAATCCGAGTGGTCAGATTTAGTGACTAACAGATTTCTTTCCACTTTTTGCAGGTTAACAAGCCAATGACATGCCCAGGCGTCTGCGAGTTATCCAGCATCATTTGCAACGAGTCCCCTCCGTCCGTTGCAGCAATCACAGCTGCAGCTTCCGATGCAGTTGGCTTGCTGAGATATTTCTTCACTTCAATTAGTGCGTTGGGATTATCAAGATTAATGATGAGCAAACAAGTGATAATTGTGTGATAGAATGATTTATTGATACAAGTTGTACAGAAAGTGATAATAAACTGATGATGAGATACATTGTAATTATGATGTTGTTGTTGATGTTGTACTCCTGGTATATCCTGACATACTACTGATAGTCCGCCTGCGCCCGCAGGGGGAGGGGGGGGGGGCGAGGGAAGGAGGGAGGGGATTTGGGGAAGGCGATGGACCCTAGCATGCAAGAGAGGCAAGGAAGCTTCCGAAGAATCTACACAAGTCCTTCTCACATGCTCGAGTACAAGGTCTTCACCAAAGCCCGTCCACAATCTTAGATGGTGGTAAGACGCGTGACAGTGTAGCCTTGAATGAAAGACAGACTCCCACGAGTCTGTCTCGCACGCAAGAGTAAACGTCTCGTCAAACAACGAGCCAGATTCCTTCTCTCGCCCCCCAGGGGTAGGCACTTTATCCACGGCCTAGGTGCAGGCAACCTTTAGCCACGGCCCAGGTGCGGTCAGACTTTTAGCCACGGTCCAGGTGAGAACAGGCACCAGTGCTCATGGTTATCAGGTTTCTTTTAGCTCAGGGCAACAAGATCCCTACTCGGAGCAGTAGTTTATTTACTATGACTTTGCTTGGTCACTGCCTGTTGTTGGACTCTAGGCCGGAAACTCCACCATTCTGAGTTTGATCGAGTTGGATTAAGGCATCAGGGCTGATCAAACCACGCTAGGCTGGCCTACCCGGCTCAGGGATCAGTTTAGGCTGGATCATACCTTTGGGGGTGCGGGCGCAGGGGGATCAGTTTACCCACTTGCCGGTGCAGCTTACCGAACCAACTTAATCCTACGACTCCCACGATGCTCCACGGAATCGGTCTTCAAGGTAAGCTGGAGCCTGCAACACAACAAAGAATTAACATTGGAATAAATCTTACTTGAAATATTGCAGGTGTACTATATTACACTTCACAATGAGTTAAAAAACACAATTCCATTTAAATTATTCAATTTTATTCCATTTCAAAGTAATTACAAGGATTCTAAAATTCCATATAGGCCCTACTATGGTGAAAGTACCAAGTTTATTTTCACTCTAAAATCTTTAAATCAAACTCAATTTGGAAACTGAAACCAGATTTATGTTCTAATTTGATCACATTACACATACATAACAATAAAACTGAGAAATTCAACAAAAAGTTTCAAGCGACAAACATTTTTGACCAAAAAGTACAGGGTTAACTAAGGTACTTTTGGACCTTTCGCAATTAATTTCTATGAACTGGTGAGAGCTATGATGTTCTAGTATTTTTTTAAGAGTATAACTTGATGGTCCCTAAATCCTCAGCAAATTTGGCTATACTCGCATCAGTCATTTCCAAGAAAAAGGTGTCTGAATTTCCCAAAAACTGCAATTTCCAGCCACTTTTCAGAGTCATCAAAAATCATCATTTTTGATTCGGCTAAAATTTGGTAGGAAGACAAAAGGACATTTTAGAAGAGTTATTCCGTTGAAATTTTGCTAATAATGCTAATGGAAAAGTAATTAGAAGGATTCCAGAATTCTATAATATGGGACTCTACCATGGTGAGTACACTAAGTTGTTTTTCGCTCTAAAATCTTTGAATTGAACTCGATTTAGGAACGGAGACCGGATTTGTGTTCCAATTTTTTCACACTACACATACATAACAACAGAACTGAGAAATTCAACCAAAAATTTCAAGCGACAAAAAAAATTGACCAAAATGTACAGGGTTAACTAAGGTACTTTTGGACCTTTCGCAATTAATTTCTATGAACTGGTGAGAGCTATGATGTTCTAGTATTTTTTTAGAGTATAACTTGATGGTCCCTAAATCCTCAGCAAATTTGGCTATACTCGCATCAGCCATTTCCAAGAAAAAGGTGTCTGAATTTCCCAAAAACTGCAATTTCCAGCCACTTTTCAGAGTCATAAAAAATCATCATTTTTGATTCGGCTAAAACTTTGTAGGAAGACAAGAGGACATTTCAGAAGAGTTATTTCGTTGAAATTTTGCTAATAATGCTAATGGAAAAGTAATTAGAAGGATTCCAGAATTCTATAATATGGGACTCTACCATGGTGAGTACACTAAGTTGTTTTTCGCTCTAAAATCTTTAAATTAAACTCGATTTAGGAACGGAGACCGGATTTGTGTTCCAATTTTTTCACACTACACATACATAACAACAGAACTGAGAAATTCAACCAAAAATTTCAAGCGACAAAAAAATTTGACCAAAATGTACAGGGTTAACTAAGGTACTTTTGGACCTTTCGCAATTAATTTCTATGAACTGGTGAGAGCTATGATGTTCTAGTATTTTTTTAAGAGTATAACTTGATGGTCCCTAAATCCTCAGCAAATTTGGCTATACTCGCATCAGCCATTTCCAAGAAAAAGGTGTCTGAATTTCCCAAAAACTGCAATTTCCAGCCACTTTTCAGAGTCATAAAAAATCATCATTTTCGATTCGGCTAAAATTTTGTAGGAAGACAAGAGGACATTTCAGAAGAGTTATTCCGTTAAAATTTTGCTAATAATGCTAATGGGGAAGTAATTAGAAGGATTTCAGAATTCTATAATATGGGACTCTATCATGGTGAGTACACTAAGTTATTTTTCGCTCTAAAATCTTTAAATTAAACTCGTTT